>CM060951.1:182336189-182936189 GCA_030765055.1 Mantis religiosa
CCACTATTCCAAGCAATGAAGAAGTGGCTGGCTATGCAGCGTTTTGATGACGACGCACAAGCTGCAAGAAGAGGTAACGAAGTGGTTGAAGGCGCAGGCGGCCGAATTTTTCGACGAAGGAATTTCCAAGCTCGTACATCGCTACGATAAATGCCTTAATTTGAATGGTGACTATGTCGAAAAGTAGTATTTGAGTGTGGCTTTCCATCTGTATATAATAAATTTGTTTCCTATACTTTGTTTACTTTTATTCCAAAACGTAATCTACTTTCTGGATAGCCCTCGTATTATAGTAGTTCTCCTTAATTAACGTGAGCTAGAAGAATAAACTTTGAATTTACAAGAATGACTAATGAATTGTTTCTTTTTGTCGCTATCATGCAAATCATGTCTTTCAAAGCAAAAAGTCTTTTACAAATCTGATTATCAGATTACTTTTTATGCTTACATTTCAAACAACAAAATGGGTAAATGTGCAATGAAAGTTTATCAGGATTAAAATGAAGTAGGTAGAAGAATAAACTCTTGTAACAATAATTTGCAGAAGGCTGAGCAGAAGAGTTATGTGAATTTAACTTAACCAACGTTTTCTGCATAGCTCATGTTTATCGAGAGGAACTTATTCAGAAATGCTATAATTAACCATAGGATGTTGTTAACAGGGTGTCGTAGGATTGATAAGCAGAGGTACTGGATAAGCTAGCGCAGATCATGGGTTTCCATGCGGTTAACAAATAAGGGTCCTGTTATCAGAGTCTGTCTGCCGGATCCTAGGAGCCAGAGTTTTAACCAATCATCAGCTAGACTTACCTTACAAGCTCTGGGTGAACTTGAGGCACAAAGTAAGGCGTATACTCTGGTAGGATATTGTCACCGATCGCTTTATTTCGTTGGATTTGCGACAAGCCTGTGCAGGTCACGCGTGGACAGGAAAGAGAGATAGTGCCGCAGGCCGCAACCGGCGCGTGAGCGCAGATTTGGACGCTTGCCGAGAGAAAGAAAGAAATAGAGAGAGAGAGAGAGAAATAGAGATAGTCTGGAATTTTCCGCTGCCATCGTATAGGTTATCGAATGATCGGCGGCTTTATCTTAACAATGACTGGGGGTATAAAAGCCGGCAAAGTGTTAGTTGCTAGTCAGTTGCTAATGAGCTGTTAGTGCAGCTATTTGAAGTGTACCACAAGTGATTTATTTCGTTGTTTACGTGTGTTGGAGCAACGAGAGACCTTAAAGACTGCGTTTATGTACGTTACATCATTCTACTGCTTTCAGGGTTATACAGTGTTTTTTACTTGTAATAAGGAACATTTTAAATTTCTGCGAACAAGACTTTTAATTCTACGAACTCACAACGATAGCGCCGATAAACAAGAGATGGATAGTTTATCACAAAGGTGAAAGACTTGCCAGCACCTATATAGTTACATTCTAGAACATTCGTGTTTTCTCTGGTGACATTTTAGACTAAAGTCAAGAACAATCTAGAATTATCGATTAGGTGTATAAAAAGAAGCTATGGCTAGTGATGAGTCAGTTAGTTGTGAAACAGTTGCGAAATAAGAGATAGCCAGCTGTGTTGTTTTAACGAGAGCTAAAGATGTAATCTGCTGTCACTGTTTGTTATTGTGATCGACCTTGTAAGACTGTGCATATGTGATTTAATGTTCTTACGTGAGAATTGGACAGTGTATTGCTACGAAAATAAAGGAGATTTTTAATTTCTGTAACTCGGCCTTTTAATTCTACGAAGCCACAAAGTTACAATATTTAAAGAAACGACTCCGTAGGATAATGGTGTTCATAATCATTATTCATCGTCAGGGCTCGGCTAAAATGTTTTAAAAATGATCTAGAAAGGGACACTGGAATTGATTAAAGTGCATAATGATTACAAAAATTACCTAAATATGACAATTAATGTCAAAACGCTAAAAATTACTTTAAACATGGGTATAACTGCTGTACAAGTAAATACAGGAATAGTAGTGTGATGATTTGTAAGTTAATGCTTGTTTCAAATAAGCTTGCCCCTTATCTCTTAACGCTCACCTGACCTCTCATTGGCTGCTCTTGGTGTAGTGTGTTGTGCGGTAAAGGTGAGTTCGCTATATAACATGATATATCTTAATATGTTCGAAGAGAATTATCAAATTTATATTTTGATAACCTTATGAATGAAACATATAAAGCCACAGAATTATGTATCAAGAATACGTGTTAATACTTAAACGAAATAAATAGGAAAATACTTTGCTTCAGACCAGTCTCCTGGGATGATTGGCGACAGCACGTGCTTTTATCGATAGTGGTGACATCTTTGTTCACATGGCTTTTATTTCACGTGGTGTGAAAGCCCGCTTACGGCGCCGATTCGGGTAAAGCAGTAGCATGTTCAGTGGGGGTTATATGAAACGAACCTTAGTTTTAATACATGTTCTTGGTTCAAAAGTATTGTCCTACTAGAAACACCCGGTGATAATATAGTTTCCCTGGTCCAGAGGGGGAGTTACGACTTATCTACGTGTCTGAAAAATATCAGAAGAAAATTAACAGCATTATTTTAGAAGCAGCCCTGACAAAATGCTGCTTAAACTAAAGTTTATGTGAAATTCATGCCGAATGAAGGAGTATTTACAACTGACGGTGATGATGGTTATAATAACACTAATGCCGCACCCCAGGGTAGGGTGCCGAATGGGGTTGCGTAGCTGGGGATCAGATGGTAGGGCAAGGATGGGACAGTTGAGAGGACAGTAGAAGAGACAATACTTAGTTTCCTCGAATGATAAGAGACTGGGTTTTAATTACAAATGTTAATGAAGCACCGAAAACCCCAAATCCAGCAATTTTAACCAATCTTGCTGAAATTTTTGCCACTTAGTTCTGATGCATATTGGACACAGTATTCAAAATTTGATTTTTATATCTTCAATAGTTTTTGAGTAATTAATTTGTGAAGTTCAAAATTTGGGAAAAACCGCTCCACGTGATGAAAATTTTCAAAATTTTAAGTTTACTATTTCTAAAAATATTCAGATGGTTATGAAGAAAAGATATATCATATGAATTTATTATACTGCCTTTAGTTCGAGAGGAAACAAAATTAGGTATGGAGCAAACAAAAAAAGCCCAAAAATGATTAAGCCTTTGACTTTTTATATCAATAACTTTAAAAATATAATGAATATTAAAAGTTCATATGATAGAAACCTTTGTTTGCTTTTCAAGAACATGTGTTGAAAATTTTAGAGGGACTGAATTAAAACTGCATCGTGTGGAACATTTTGAATGACAAAAAATGTTGAAAACTGAGTAAATAAAATTTTAAAATCCATAACATCTTCCTTCTCTGCCACATGCCTTCAAGTAAACTAAAACCCTCCAGATAAGTAAGTTGGACTCTCTTGCCACTTCCTTCTCTCTTCTGCAGCACTTTTCTTCAATTTCAGTTTCCTTCTGGATGTTTTAGAAGTTACCTTCGCAGAAATTGCTGAATGAAGAAAGCGTAATTGGTCCTTCCCTTGGCTAATTTTTAGAGATGCTGGTGATCTGTGTCCATTATGTCTGACTGCAGCTTGAGTGAGGCAGAACAACCAAAATTGCATTCACTGGTGGTTGATGTCACAGCAACCTGAAGTCTCTTCTTTGAAACAAATATTTCTTTTGGGCAATTATGTCATATCATGTTATGTAAACCTTCATTTGCATTTTGTGTCTCACCCAATGTACATCTCCTTAGGATTTCATCTGATGCCAGCCTTTGGTACACAGCCAGTAATTTTCTTATCACATCATGCCTCAAGTATGTTCCCATTGTTGTGTTATGTTTGGGTGTTTCTTCCCATGTATCGTTTAGCCTATTCATGATCCTAACTATGTACAAAGTCAACAGAAGGTCAGTTGCTTCAAAGAATGTTTTACCTATAACCTATGTAACAGTTATATGCACGTTTGTATGTATAAATACCTTTATAACTGTTAAATGATGCACTAAAACTCATCAATTATGTATAAACAGTATGTAGTTTAACGAGAAACACAAGAAAACCCCGATCATTAGAAACTCCACAAAAGCAAAACATAAACATTATTATTTCCTTTCAATGTTTTTATCCAGTGTTTTGTTTCCAAGGTGCCACATATTGTAAGAAATAACCATCATGCCAACACACAAAATTCCACCAGAAACTTTGCCCGCTAATTTCAAATGTGCCTATTAATTTAGTACATTCGGTCGAACTCAAATGACAGAGTTCTGTGAATCCAAGGGCCGGCATACACGTGCGCACGGGCATTTAAATTGTCATGTGAAGGTATTTAAATGTCTTAAACTCACAAATTTAGTTGGATTATAGTACTATAAGGCTCAAAGTATTCTATTAGCTCAAAAAAGAAAAAAAATATTTTTTCCCATATTTTTAGCCAATTTCGGTGCTACATTCCCTTAAAGTACAGAACCCGCCAAAGCCTTGAAGAGGCGTAGGGGTGAAATATTATACATATTACATAATTATTTGGTGAAGCTTACCTACGGGGATACGTTCCGTACTGTTGCAGATGTGAACGAGTAAGACTTCCACTGACGGGCGGCATGATGACGGGGATTCGGCGTGACCCCTGCAGAAAAATTCACCTTAGACTACCCCCTGCAGCAAAGATTTACCTTAGACTACCCACACGCCGCCGAAAACCCCGGCTATAAGTGAACAAATAACCCGAAGAGAGGGGGGGACACACACACTGAACCTAGACACCTATATTAGATGAGCAGAAATCCTTCTAAAGCTTCTAGAACAATCCACCGTCCATGTTGGTTCAAAGTCCCAAGACACGCTGATTGCAAATTTTTTGTTGCTAGGTTCAATGCCCAGAACTGCTGAGTTCCATATTCATGTACGGCTCTTGCCCCGAAAATTGACAAGCTAAGAGTTTCCCGTCCTTGTTCCTGCTATTGATAATTCAATTCAATTCATTCAATTTTATAAAGAAACCGCATGAAGTTAAAGTTCCAAATAAACCCCTAAAATAAATTAGGTTTCTTCACCTCACGAAAGGGTACGCAACAACAATAATAATGATAATGATGATGATAATAATAGTAATAATAATAATAATAATAATAATAATAATAATAATAATAATAATAATAATAATAATAATAATAATAATAATAATAATAATAATAATAATAATAATAATAATAATAATAATAATAATAATAATAATAATAATAATAATAATAATAATAATAATAATAATAATAATAATAATAATAATAATAATAATAATAATAATAATAATAATAATAATAATAATAATAATAATAATAATAATAATAATAATAATAATAATAATAATAATAATAATAATAATAATAATAATAATAATAATAATAATAATAATAATAATAATAATAATAATAATAATAATAATAATAATAATAATAATAATAATAATAATAATAATAATAATAATAATAATAATAATAATAATAATAATAATAATAATAATAATAATAATAATAATAATAATAATAATACTTATTGCTGTAATCCTTATCACCAATATCAATATCATGTTAAAAGCATTACACGTACGTAAAGTTAAAGAGATGAGGTTTATGTTTCAGTGTGCCATATATCGAAATGAGGCAGTGCCCCGGCTGATCCATGTGGAACGATGACCAGAATATCTGCAAGAGTGGGATGAGTTGTTGTTAGCTCCCTTCCGCATCGTGTCCGGTAGAATCCAGAGCGGCCCGGTCAGGTCGGGTCAGGTCATGGGCTGAGAACAAAAGCAATCTGTCGATTTCCTGCTATAGAAAACGAGTCTTTCCTGATTTCATGGAGCATTCCTTCGTGCGTGTGTTTGTATGTACCCACAAGACAGCTTTGTCCTCAGTGGGAGGGCTGCAATCCGCTATAACGTGCAAATTGCAAACATGCATGCAAATTTTATTCCTTTGCTAGCTGAACTAGGTTCTGACTGCTTTTATCACGTAGGTTCTTCTATCTCTCTACCCTGTTTAATTTCTTAAATATTAAATGTGTTAGAGTTTATTCACAAGGAAACATGCCAAAGATATTATTTGATATTATCTTGAATGTGCAAATTTTTCTAAAGATTCATAATAAAACAAGTATTTAAGACTTTTGAATTTATAACCCACTACAGCACTCCATTGGGATATTGAATTACAAAACATATTTTCTGAAAGAACTGGTTACTTGTTAGAATTGCGAACAAGAGAATATTATTTCATTAATAATTAGCTGACAGTGCAGAATAACCAAGAAATATAAGTGGAGCAACTTCTTTTTTTAAGAAATATGCAAACATGACACACCTGAATGTTCAATGAAGAAGTAGTACTGACCCTGATAAAACATGAGAATCTATGTTACCTTAATGTCAAGTACAGAATTTATCAAAAGTCTGGTAACACTTTCAGGTTTTACTATACAAAAACTACAAATGATAGCACTTTCAAACGTATGTCAGTTTAAACTCAAGCTCTCAAATTTCTGTTTACACCTAACAGAGACTGAATGGGTGAGCGACAGTGACTCAGCAGAGTACAAAGAATGATCGAACACTCTTCCCGCTTTTCAACACATCCCCTGGGACCATAGCGGTAGCTTCTCTATTTCCTCTAAATCAGTGGCAAATGTGGTACAAACCCACAGTCCTTTTGGTATCCCCATACATCCCCTCACATGCAGTCATATTGGGTACTTTGGTGGCCAGGACATGAAACACATCTGTTCTACCATAGCCCGCTCACATCCCTTAAAGCCTCGGCACTCAGTCGGGTTCCTACGCATTTAAGCGACCGAGCGGTGTTTGCCTTTTTTGCCGCTCGGAGCTCTCAAAGCTGACCCCTAAGTGGCCTTTCCGATATTTAATTTTGTGGTGACAGTTGAACAAATTTTATGGTCTCAAATAGTATTGAAAGTGCATTTTACATGAAGTGTTGTTGACACCAATCTAAAGTAAGCGATCATTAAAACTGGGCATAAATAAGAGACTATAAGAAAACTGGGTATAAATAAGAGATAATATAAGTAATCATAAGTATGAGCACAACATGTCATGGTTATTTATTATTACTTTTACTGTGTGCCGTAAATGATGGCAGTTCATTATGTTAGAAGGCAGATTTTTCCATGACAGCTTAATAGTACAAAAATTTACAATAGACAGCACTATATTTCAAATCTTGCCGTTTTTCCAAAGTCCAGGTCCCCGAACCATACATAGCAGTGCTCCAAATGTAAGAATTACGTATTATATTATTTTTATTATTATTTGTATCATCATTGTCATCATCATTATAACAGCAGTAGTAGCAATAGTTACAACAAACAGAATAGCAGCAATTATGAGCTCAATACTGTGACTTTGTGGGTTCGTGAAATAAAAAGTCCAATTACACCACTCAACAATGTCCTTTATTTCTACCGACTTACAGTTTAACACTTGCCAATTACGCAAAATTGCGTACTACACACAATTACAATTCACCAGTTCGTCCGTTACAATTTCCTTGTACTCGCGATTACATCAACTCCGATACTCATACACGGTTACGTACAGTCTTCCGTTGCACAATCCTTTCGTTCATTAACACGTCACTGACGAACACTGCCTTCTTACACCAAGAACTGTCCTCACTCACACACTAACCAACTGACTGACTCACTGACTAGCTGCAGCCCCTTTTATAGGCATCTCGCCGTCTTCTAGACGTTTCCAGATGATGAAAGATCCCGTAATTTCTGGAACCAGGTGGAAGAGAAACAGACCGCACAATTATGTTTCTTTCCCCAGTCGTCCCTGTCACCACTATAAGACAAACGAGGGGAGGGCGTAGCTAACATTGACCTCCCTCGTCTCCCGCTCTCAGCTGCTTTCATAGGGTGTTCCAACGCCCGCGTTACAATACTTTATATTTCAGATGGTGTATTGTTGCGTACCCTTCTGTAAAAGTAAGAAAGGAAAATCAAAAGGGATCAGTTTCCACGAATTTCCAGTAGAAGAAGAACTACGTAAACAATGGCTAAAAGCTATATCGCGCTCTAATTTCGTGGTAAATGATAAATCTAATTCAACAGTCGTGTGCAGTTTGCATTTTACTGAGGACGACTATAAGCCAAGTTGTAAAATTAAACTGCTGAAAACAGGAAGTATTCCAAGCATTTTTTCGAACTACCCAGATTATAAATTAGTGAAACAAGCATCACCACGGCGACAAATTTAAAAAAAAAAAAAATCTCTTACACACAGAAAGTAGAAAACGGAGACGTAGTGTTAACAGTACTGCTGATATTAATGCGCTGGATCATGTCACAGATGCACGTACTTATAACTGCGTTGCAATTCAGATTGAGGAAGACATAATTTCCAAATTAAAGAGATTGGAAAGGGAGAATATCACCTTGATGTAAATTATGGGGAGCAAGTAAAATGCACAAAGAATTTGTAAACAAGCAGCAAGAACATGAAGAAAGATTACTTTATTATGAAACCAATAATTTTCATAAATAAATTCAATTATTGATAAAAGACACCATTGTACACTGCAACACAGCTTCCAGACACAATAATCGTAATATTGGGCGAATTGAATCACATTCAAGGTAATGTGAATTTCCATCTTATAAGACCTATTAACGTATAATTTTAAACTGCTTTTAACTGTTTACTTACTTAGTTGTTTTTCTTTTCTTCCTAGACAGCCTCGTTTCATGCAACAGTGCACTTATCACTGGCATATACAGGTTTTATAGTTAAAAAAAAATAGCGGCCATATTCTCTTGTGCCATCTGTCTTACTAAAGTTTCTACCGCCAAGTGTACAGCATACTTTGTGAATCTAATATTCAAAAGGGACGAAAACTCCACGTTCTATTACCCATCTGCAGAGTTTGTTTCTCTTTTGGCAGTTACAGGGAAATTTATAACAACTGCTTTACTTAAGCTACCTAAAGTATGTGTGAGAAAAAGCCTAGAGGAAGACATAATGCCAGCAATGCAACATTGTTCTTATCTCGTGTGTACAGAGAACTGAAAGCATTCAGAACTGCTAAGTGAACTGATATGCAAGCATTATATTCCTGTGATATAAAGGTGCATTGCTTCTGCGACAACGGAAAATTCCTAACTATAAACCACTGCATCGGAAAGTTCTGCGTCTGTAATGTCAACACATTGCAGCTGTAAGCTGGAACAGGGTTGCAAAGGGATCATCAGCCAGCGCCATACGGTGGGTAGTGGAAAAATCTGTAACTTTTAGTCATAACACTCCAGCTGGCGAGTGCCGAGGCTTAAAGAAATATGAGCGGGCTATGGTCCTACCTAACGATCAGACATCTCGGTATTCAGGTAAGCACGGACTGCATTGTGGAAATTTGGCGGAGCCCCATCTTGATGAAACATGAAACATTGTGATAGATTGAGGTACCAATTGTTACAATATGTCCAGATATGAATGTTCAGTCACAGTAGCCTCAACGAAGAGGAAAATATTCGTAGAGTTTTCATGGCAACATTCATTTTTGACAAATCACGCTCATGTTCAATGATCCCCTGAGGTTTCTGTGTCCTCAAAAACGACTATTTCTTCTTCATTTTCTTCTTTGGCTTCCACCTTATGCCATGGGCGTCGGGGAGTCCTCGGTAAAGGCTTTCCACACTTGTCTATCTGATGCCATTCACTTCAGTTCTCTAATGATTTTGGGTGCCTACCTCCCCATCTCAATGATACAATCTTCATATGTGGCTCTGGGACATCCTCTCGTTCTTGGACCTTCTGGTCTAGCTTCCAAAAATTGACAAGGCTTGCTATTTCCTTGCATGCGGGTTATATGCCCAAAAATCTCAGCTGTCTCTTTGTTAGGCGTTTCTCTGTTGGTGGTTGCTTTAGTTCTTATCTTCTGGTTTCTGTTCTAATCGAATCTTGCTTTACTTACTATAAACCTGAGACATTTCATCTCAGTTGACGTTATCGCTCTGATCTCTCTTCCTCTTGCTGACCAACACTCACTTCCGCACAACAACATTGGTTCCAATACTGTCCGGTAGAATTTCATCTCTGTTTCAGTCTCTAGCTCAGATTTCCTAAATATGCTCTGATTTAATTTGTAATACGCAGCATTTGTCTTCGTTACTCTACTAAGCAACTCCTGATAAATTTTTATTTCTTGATGTATTATTGTACTTAAATATTCAAAGCTTGAAAACTGCTCGAGCTGGGTACTATTATATACTATTTGCATTTGCCTTATTTCCTCTGACTTTGCTACCCGCATTACCTTACTTTTATCTGTATTTATGGCCATTCCCTTTTCCGCTAAAGATTCCGCCCATTCCGTTATAGCCTGCTGTAACTTCTGCTCTGAGTACAATAGCATCTGCATATATTAACGCCTGACACTGTACTGGACTCATTTTCCAGTTTCCAACTTTGGTCCTGGCTTTCGGCCCAAAACACATGTGTGCTTATTCATTTTCCCACTCGTCTCTTCGTGGCTGAAAATTAAGCGACTTAATAAGCCATTGTTGTCATCTGTCATTTGTTGAGCTGGCAAGCAAATTCTAAGATCTTGCATTTAGAAGCTGGAGTGTGTTTGGTTTCATAGCTAGCCTCTTACGCAATATTGGCAAAAGATTGCCCGCATTGCCCCTGTCATGCTTGTGGATGCTTTTGACAAAAATCGTATGACCAGCAGCAATTTGTGTAACGAGGGGGGCCGAGATCTCCAAATACACATCTAAATCATTATTAAAGGCTGAAGACTGTGCGATTTTCTATAGATATACTGCACACGGACTTTACTGTTATCGCTCGCGCATGTAAAAAATGCAAGTAGGTACAGTCTGATCATGACAACTGCCTCATAGCAGCATATTAAACTGTGCATTTCGGAATTGCACTTAAACGCTAACACATACTGCCACCTATTAACTATAATGCCACAGAGTGCATTACTCTGGGCTGCAATGTGCATTCGTAAATTATTAAATGTAAAATTTCGGCATCATGCGATAGCAGAGGTGCAAATAAAAAGAACTCCTTTCTTTCACCTGGCGTGTATTACTTTAAACTTTCACCCATAGCTAGATAACCACTGCTTCTGATTAGAACGTTCTAGAATTTAGCTTTCACCTTTTTGATACCTGGCACAAGAGACAACTGAATTAGTAACGTCGTCTATTAGGTTTTTACTTTTTAAAATTTAAAAGCCTGATTTTTCTAATAGCTTTGGGCAAGACTGCAAAATTGTGAGATACTAGCTGAAGATTTTCAAGTAGTTCATGCGATATCAAAGATCTTGCAGTCACAATAGCACATGATACTAATATTTACCATTTCATTGTAATGCACTGCATAATAGGTACGTAACGGCTTCTATCCAAGGATCCCATGTTACAATTATTGGCTTTTGTGGCAGAGGAATCTCTGGTGCCATATTACGAAATATTGAGTCTTGCAGAGGCTTTGACACTTGCAAGGCAATGCTTCGCTAGTTCGCAGAGTGCTACGTTAAGAGCGACTGGACGGAAACCAGCAGATGCGTCGATCAAATCCGGGCCATGGCATTGAATTTTTCATGTTGACTCTATCTATCAAAAACCTCAGCCTATATTCGGTTAGTGTGGAGAAATGATTATTTCCATCAATTAACCAAAACTACGTTACGTTGTTTGCGACGTTTGCTTCTAGTGGCAGTTGTTTGCACATTTGATGGCCTTGCCGTACCTCTGACGTCACTCGTACACTGCGTCTAGCTAACCTGTGTGGCATACGAGTGCACATCACTCCAGCTTTTAATCATTTATTACATGGAAGTAACAAAATAACTTACAGTAAAAAAAACACTAATTACAAACTAATAATGAATTCAACAACAAAACATGCAACATATATGTATCTATTTTAGGAGACTTCCTTTTACAGAAAGAAAAACTTGTAATGTTGTATATTATTTTAGTGTGCAATATAGCTGCTCTTTATTTTAGCACAATAAAATCACTTAAATCTAACTTACATATAATTAAATAATGTAATCATATGCTAGTATAAAGCTTTGTAAATAACTAGGTACACTTTTTTCCCCTTATATGTTACAGGTAGTGCCATCTCTGGACATACATTCATTGGTTTTCAGCCAAAATATCTCTCCTGGCGAGAAATCAGTATAACTAAAAACAATGCCAGTGCAAATGTTACATGTTTCAGGCCACTGGTGCAACATTGGGTAATCAAAAACAAACCACCAGCGTTAAACTTACTTTCATCACCCGACACACTCTTTGTCTTATTTTAAGATTGACAAGCAAATATGTAAAACTAAATATGATGCTTAAATTAACACTTTTCAAAAATACATATCACAGCTTATGGGATGAATATTTTAAATTAAAATGCAGGCTAACTGCAGCAAAAACAGGAGACCAAAATGTAAAGAACTTTGATTTTAAGCATATTTCAATGTTTAAATTGGTGTAACTCTTATTAAATTTAAATCAAATTAAATAAATATTTATTAAACTGCATAATATGTGAAGATATTGGCCATTTTGGTTATTTTGAATGCAGTTAAGAATAGCCTCAATAGCAGCAGCATTCCAAGCATCATTGACTGACTGTCCACCTTTGATCCGAACTCTAAGCTGTTTCCTGAATCCGTTTAACTTTGGATTAACACCTACCTATACCGAGCGGGATGGCTCTGGCGATTTCGTCTGTGGTCTGCATTCGGGAGGTCCGGGCTCGATTCCCGTGGCTGACCTCCTGACCCATGGGGTTTTTGGGGGTTCTCCCGGGACTCCCAGGTGAATGCGGGTAGGTTAATTACATCCCAAGAATTTCTGGTCCCTCCATTTCATCTCCATTATTATTAGACATCATTCTCATCTGGTGGTCCCTTTCAGGGTAGAGGCGTCGACTGTGTTTCGGAGCTGCATGACAGGATAACATGCTCCTGGTAAACACTCCGTCCTCTGGTCTCCGGGCTGGGCTGATGTTTCGTTTCCGGACCACGGTGGGTGACATACCGGTTGTGCAGACATGTCGGGGAGTTTTCAACTAGTAAATAGTAGGGACCGTCCCCCTCTACACCCTCGTGACTCCTTCGATCAGCCTACCAATGTCTGCTGTCACTTCATCCTTCCTCCCAGGGATGCCCCACTTGGGACATAGGTACAATAAATTATACGTTGTGATCTCGAATCTTTCCTATAGCGTAATCCAATCCAATCCAAACACTTAAACATATTAAATCATTCTGTAATCAATATAAGGTTGTAGTGCTACCATAAGGCTTTGCGGTTTGTGCAGTTGTACTTTCCTGCATTATACATTGGCAGCAATGCCCATTAGTTAATTCGGCACGTGAGGTCGTAGACCTCGGTAATATTTGCTTGCATATGTACCAAATATGGTATTATACAGCCTATACACGAGGGCTGTTCAATAAAGAATGGTAATAATTTTTTGTGGTCATAATTTTTCGCACTAAAATTGAATCTTATTATAGACATGTTCAGTATCGCCTACCGCTACAATGCAGGTAACATGCAGTTAAAGTTGATGTTAGAGGAAGATTCGGAGTTTCCTTCAAATTTAATCACTGCTGATGAAACTTGGCTACATCATTTTGATCCTGAGAGCAAACAGCAAAGCTCAGTGTGGACATCTCCTTCATCACCAACCCCCAAAAAGTAAAAGTGGTTGCTTCTGCTGGGAAAGTTATGGTTATCTCATTCTTTGATATTCATGGAATGGTTTATCAGAATGTTGTATCTGCACACACATCAGTGACTGGACAGTACTACAGAGATGTCCTGAAAACATTGCAAGTCCATATCAGGCGCAAAAGACCACATTTCCGTGAAGTAGGCTGGATGCTGCATCACGATAATGCATGGACGCATATTGCCAATGTTATTGCTGAATATCTTGCAAAAATCAACGTGAAGTGCATCCCTCACCCTCCCAGTCCGGATTTAGCCCCATGTGACCTTTTTGTATTCCCTAACTTGAAGAAACGCCTTCGTGGAAGGCATTACCCATCATCAGAAGCAGTGGTGAAGGTTGCGGAGACTATTTTGGGGGATCTCTTAAAAATGGTTTCCAGCATGTCTTTGAAGACTGGCAGAAATGCTGGAACAAGTGCATCGCGTTCAGGGAAGACTATTTTGAGAAGGACCATCAAAATTATGAGGATGAGTATAGGTACGTTGTCAAAAAAAGAATTGTGACCATTCTTTATTGAGCAGCCCTCTTAATTATGTACAAGTTATTATCGCTACTACTCCTTAGTATAATGAGTTGCTCTATCTGGCAGATGCATTGATATGTATGAATTATACTACACATTTTATTACAATGTTCGGATTATCGCCTACCCTGTTCCACACACAATTGGATTGCATTGTTGGAGAGGATTCGGCACCTCGACCAGACTGGTCTTTTGTACCTATGCACCAATTGGGGCACCCCCGGAAGAGAGGATGAGGTGAGAGGACACAGCGGGTGGCCGACCCCAAGGAGTCACTACAGTACAGAGGGCAGAGTCCCTATACTTTACTAAATAGAAAGTCCTCGGTGGTCGAGGACAGTCTCATCCCAACTACCTTTGGCCCGAAGCAGTCACGAGGTTGGTTCGGAGACCGGAATCTGTAGCCACAGAGCAAGTAAGATTCCAGGCAGGCTTGCACAACCCGCCTCCCACTAGGCCGGCTACGATACTGGAATCCGTCCGGACAGAGGAGGAAGTGTTCATTCAGAGCATATCCTCCCGTTATGCACCGCCGAGACTACCACCGACACTTCTACCCTGAAAGAAACCGCCAGATGAGAGATGATATGAAATGGTAACGGAGGTGAAATGGAGGGGCAAGAAATTTGGGGGATGTAATTAAACTATGTAGTATTCCCTAGCGACCTGGGAATGACGATCAATGCCATGGCGATCAATGGAGATCCGTGGTTTAAATCTCGGCCATGGCATTGAATTTTTCATTTTGACTCTGTATATCCAAAACCTTAGTCCATACACGGCTAGTGTGAAGAAATGATTCATTTCCATCGATTAACTTAAATAATAAGAGTTTATCGATGAAGCCTGGTACTCAAGTACTTACAATAGTAAGCCGCCACAAACGGTGTATCTCGAATACGAGAGCCCCTAGTGCTTTAACGGGAAAATATATGAATCAACTGGAGAATTTAATGTCAGGACGGCACATTGGCCAAAGTAGCTCAATTGTGACTATTTCTCATCTAATGTGCTTCTCCTCATGCAGTCTCCAAGAATACTAGAATCCTTGGTAAAACAAAAAAGCCATCTTCTTGAGAGACAATTGATGGTTCATGCCCAGATAAGAGGGCTGTTCAATAAAGAATGGTCACAATATTTTTTGACAACATACCTTTACTCATCCTCAAAATAGTCTCCCCTGAATGCGATGCACTTGTCCCAGCGTTTCTGCCAGTCTTCAAAGACATGCTGGAAACCATTTTTTGAGATCCTTCAAAATCGCCCCTACAGCCTTCACCACTGCTTCTGATTATGGATAATGGCTCCCACGAAGGCGTTTTTTCAAGTTAGGGAATAGAAAAAGATTACATGAGGCTAAATCCGGACTATAGGAAGGGTGAGGGATGCACTTCACGTTGATTTTTGCCAGATATTCAGCAACAACATTGGCAATATGCAGCCGTTCATTATCGTGGTGCAAAATCCAGCCTGCTTCACGGAAATGTGGTCTTTTGTGCCTGATATGGACTTGCAATGTTTTCAGGATATCCCTGTAATATTGTCCAGTTACTGATGTGTTTGCAGGTACAAAATGCTGATAAACCATTCCATGATTATCAAAGAATGAGATGACCATAACTTTCCCAGCAGAAGCAACGACTTTTGCTTTTTCGGGGGTTGGTGATGAAGGAGATGTCTACACTGAGCTTTGCTGTTTGCTCTCAGGATCAAAATAATAAAGCTAAGTTTCATCAGTTTCATAGAAACTCCTGATCTTCCTCTAACCTCAACTTTAACTGCATGTTACCTCCATTGCAGCGGTAGGCGATACTGAATATGCCTGAACTTGCCTGGCTGTCACAGGCGGGAAACAGGAGTACCAACAATGAAACTACTACGGCGTGTTTGTTCCACATTAAGCTAATAGAATATAATAAGATTGAATTTTAGTGCGAAAAATTATGATCATTCTTTATTGAACAGCCCTCGTATGAACCAATGGTTAAAATGTTTAAACCTGAATGCTACCAGGGATTCCCAGTCAGTTAAAGGATGAAACGCTAATTCGTCTGCTTTGTAGCTTCTTCTGCAGGTTGGATCAATTTGTTGACCAATCTTATAGAGATGTCCTGGCAGGTGACAGTGTCCTGTTGTTGGACCTACCATCCAGCTGAGTACGGTTCTGCCTATTTTGAGCAGTTCTTTGGTCCTGCTTTTGATAATATTCTTTATAATCATCTGCACATGATCATTGCACCTGATCACTTCTGAAGACTCATCCACTTCCTGCTAACTACTACTCCCCCCCCCCCCCCAGCTCCTGAGCTATATTGGTGTACTCCAGCTCGTTAGACCAGCAGCCATGCTGCCTAGTTACATCTAGTGTCTTACGAGTTCCATTGCTGAGCGCTAGGAAGCGCTACTTTCGCCTGTAGAGGGAGCCAAAAGCTTGGACATTTGCTTGACGCTCCACCGGGGTATCGGCCTGGACTTTTCGTCTGGGAGGCTCCGGTACAAGAAAGAGGACTTCTGGCACTGATCTCGGACACTGAACATCGCATCTGCACTTGGTCGCTCCGTACGTAAGAACATTGGGGACAACATTGTTTGGCTTCGCTTCATTATGTAAGTTCTGGATAAACCTTCTAAATTTCTATTCCAAATTTTGTCCTGTGTTTCTCGCGTCAATTAAGACAAATTTCGTGGAATTAGTGCACTTAAAACAACAAAAGAAACCCTAAAGACTTTCAATGCAGTTAAAGAAATAATAATATATAACCAGTGGCAAGGATAATTAATTGATATGTTGCTAAAGATTTAAAGACAAGAGAAATTGTATATTGTTATATTTGAAATTTTAAGAGTATAAAGATATCGTTAAAAACATCTAATTTTGAAATATTTTGTGCCTTTCCTTAAGTTTTAAGTCATTCCAGGAACCGATACACATCTTTGAGTGCTTCTGTCCTGTTATATATGTCATTTATGTAAACTACTTAGAAATAATTATAAATTAAGCATATATTACAGATCTGGGAGGCAGTAAGTATTTAATAAATTATGATATTATTTCTCAGAAGAAAGTGACGTTAGATAGACATGCCTCTTTACTCCATTCAGTCTAGAGTAAAATAAATTGTATGAGTGAGTGGTTTGAAAGGGTATGGCAGTAGTTTAGCAAGGCAGCTGCCGTAAACAGTGGGAGAAGTGCATCCCACACTGGTGAAGAACATTGCTTCTGACTGCTCGTAAAGCATCCCGGCTGAAGCTAAAAGTCTATGTTGCCAATACATTAGTTAGTCTGTGTTGTGGGTGTGTGGAACAAGATGGTTGGCTGCCACTATATCTGAATTCTTGATCGCTGACACGCTACAGTAAGGGCTGAACACAAAACACTCCCATCACAACAGTCTCTATTGTGTTTCCTTAATTGTTACCTACCGTTGTTGCTACTTACAGCCTGTTCCATTAGCACTTCTTTACCTTGCACACTTGTTTATCTACAGGTACTTTGAAGAATCCTCTGTGATTTACGGTCATTATCATCTGCGTCTTTACCATTGCTTCTCTTCTACTTCAAGTGCTAAGTCTAGTGGCCTATTAGAGCCGTGATTTCACCTGAAACTTTCTTACAACTTTACAGTAGTTTTTCAACTAGAATTAACTGCATTATTAATACTAAACACGTGATTTATTTAAAACACAAAATAATGTGAGAGCATTTTCTATCAACAAGAAGAGAAGTTAGAAAGGAAAGAAATTCTATAAACAGCATATTTCGAAAACCATTGAACATATTGCAACGATGAATGGCTCAAAAATTAATTTGAAGTTCTAATTGTCTTTTAATGTAATATTTGTATTGTGATTCACTGATCTTTTTTTCTCCATATTATAACATAACATTAATTATATGCCACATAGCTATTATATATTATTCCTGAAAGCTTTTTTAATAATAGTTGTATTTGCCCTACCTAATTTATTTATTTTCTTGGCTTATCTGTTGCAAAATATTATTCGTACATTATGATTTTAAAGTACATTTGGTGTCCAATAACTGGAGGGTGCTCTATTATGCTCTTGTTTCTGTTAACTTCTTCATATTTTCATGCATTATTGAAACTTGCATGTCATGTAGGGGCAAGGGTATCTACGTAGACAGTCGTCCCAAAGTGAAGACCGACCTCCCTCTCTACCAGGGAGTGACCGAGCTGTCCCAGAAGGGCACCTGGTGTCCCCCCCCCCCAACTGGTCCAAAAACTCAAGATGGGTGGAAGTGGATACGCTAATTACGCGCATCAACCCCGTAGGGAAGACTACCGAATAACCTCGGTGGGACCGCCTGGTGATCTAGCACACCTTCTACTTGCTCTGCAGGCTAGTACCCAGGACTTCTTAGGCAACCCTCTGCCCCCTCCGGGCGACGAAGCCTGGCTGGAGGTACCCGATCTCGGGTAACGGGAACACACTGCCCCTCGAGTCCAACCCAATCCGAACAACTCCCATTCAGGGAGGGGCTCGAATGTTCGGCCCGAGGTTCCTCTAGTAACGTCAGAGGTACCAGGTCCGCAGCGCCCCACCACGGCAGCTGAAGGGGACGGATCCTCTCCATCCTTAAGATTCTGTGATTGTTTTCTCATTTCTCATGGCTTCAATACCAGACTGTTCTTTTTGCAGAAACTAAGATAAAGGCCATCAAAACGACATGTCGGTAAGTACCCAAAAAGATGTTAGTGCTACACCCTGCAGTTAATACAAGTATGCTTTAATATTTTTATGAAGTGTCCATTACACAGTAAATTTATGAATAGTGGCGCTTATATTTTATATCAGGAAGGTTCAGCTTTATTTTGAAATTACCCGTGAATGAAGCAGCATCACTTCAAAATTAACGAGCTCGTGTTGAAGGCAACAAATTTTGTTGAAGGTAACAATAATTTGTTTGCTTTAAAACTGAATGAACATCAAATTCGAAAATTTAAATCTTAATTACTGATATATTCTATGGGTAGCGAAAGGATATGATACGACTTAAGTACGAAAACAAATACATCAGCTGGGCTTTGGTCACTTTACTAATAGTGCAGTTCAATACAATTACGTACTGCATGCTGTTTAATAATAATATTGTAATATATCATATACCATTACTTATAATATTTAACTTACCATTTACCCTACCTGCACTAGTTATTGCTTTTGAAGAATTTTTTCTGGCCCTTTAATTACTACCACTTTTTTCAACATATTATTACCATTGTTTCACTGGGTACGGATTTATTTAACTCCACTTTTCATATGTATCACTTACACATATTCCCTTTTCTTGCATCCCCTTTCTGTATTACAAATTATTTAACTTCACAGGCCGCTTTTCCAATTTTTCTTCCAATTTCCTTTTGCTTCTTCACACTTTCTCAAATCTTCTGCTCTATGTTTCACAACCTCACTCTAATCTCGCCTCCTTTTCTGCGATGTGCGCAGCCATATTACATTTTCGCTATTTGTAAAAAAATTTTAACTTTACCTGACTATTATTTAACTTTTATTTCAGTCTCTTAATACTGTTAATTCATTCTACGTGGATGTACTTAACCTCACTTTTTGTTTTCATATTTTACTTCCACTTTTTCCCTCCGATTAGCTATTGTTTTATCACATTTGCTCGTCGTTTCCTCTACCCCTCATGGCCCCAGCATTGGAAGTACGATATAAAGGAAATGAAATAGAAAAAGTTCTCCAATATAATAGATTACAAAACTGTAGGGAGGAAGTGCTTTAGAAGTAGTAGGGAATGTCAAATGAAGAGGTATAAACAAAGAAGGAAAGTGTAAAGAATAAAAAATTTGTAAATAATTAGAAAACGTGTAAAGCAGCACTTGTAAAAGTCAAAGTCATGCAGACAGCGCATGTAGTAGGTACGAGAGCTTATACCACGTAAATAGGTTACCACCACTATCATAAAAAAATAGTTCATTTCAAGTGCAATACTGATAGTGTTATCTGAAATTAAGCATAAACTGTCGTCGCCCTCATTATGTTAACGGAAACTGAAGTGCTACTTTACTTAACTCTTCACAGCTAAACCTGCCCTATATATAGATTATTTCACGCTACTTTTGCTCTAAATGCAAATAAATGCGCTTGCTATTCTTTTCTTTTTTTTATTTCACTTTCTCGACTAAGTACTTTCAATACGTAGAGGAAGTATTGCATACCACCCAAAATATATCGAAATTTCAGATGAGATACTAATTTTGAGGTTCCATGAGTAAAAGAAAATGTGTTTGTATGTATGTGCGTGTGTGCAATCAGCATAATTCTTAAAGAAATGTCCGAGAAACTCCAAACATAGTATCTGGGTTCAGATAAGGTACGAGATTTTAAGAAGTAACTTCACATCCCATGAAAGATTTTCCTAATATTTCAATTGTCTCCAAAATCACCATATCAATTTTAACTAAAACAAAATGTTCAAGAAAACCTAAGCTTTCTTTAATGGGACAAGCAAGTGAAAATATCTTCAGTCGGAAGAAATTCTGTACAGTTTATATAACTGGTGAACTCTAAGAGATAGACCAATTTATAGATGCTATATAAAATAAACGATAGTGAATAGAGAAAATCGCTTGAATGTATCCAATGAGATATTTTTTAAAGTGCAGTCATTATTAAGTTGTATCTTGTAATATTATATACAGAACATGGAATTTTTAGTCTAAAATATTTTAAGTGGCCCTGTTTTTAAATATTTATCAATTCGTTTTCTCTACCCATGGTGTACTTACAACGAGAAGTATAATCAAACTATATGTGCAAATTTTTACACTGGTTATAATGAAGTAGATAGAAAATTAAACGTTAGTAAGGACAGTTAATAGAATTTGTAGGAAAATAAATGCTAGTAGGTAGAGGAAGTCCTATGTATGCATCAGTGCCTTTTAATTCAGAGGAACTCAAAATATATACTTCCGACAATGACGTGGAATTTTCTCGGCAGAATGCCATACTGATGGTGGTAGAAGCGAAGAACTTACATGCAGCAGACGTATGAAAGCTGGAAAAGGACTGAGAACATGTAGATGCATTGCATAGGAATATTTGCAAAATAACTCTGGGGTTACTAACAAGTTCACCAAATGCAGCTGCACAAGTAAAACTAGGGTAAGTGCAAGTAAACAGTAAAATAGTAGAAAGATCCCTGAAATTTCGATTCAGAATATATTACAGAAAAATGATACAGAGTTGATACAGGATAGAATGAGGAAAAAAGAAACTTGGGTGCATACGGTACTTACAGATAACACTGGGAGAAATAGGAATGGAGAAACGACAGGAAGAAGCAATAACTGTTGGGATTCCGGAAAGAAGCTAGAACAAGAATAAGACATGCTGGAAACCAAGAAATTCTAATCAGTCTTAATGAGGAGTTATTAATAGACTATAAAAATATTTAAAAATGAAATTGGGGAGCAAAAAATACATCAAGGTATGTACCAAAGAGGCTAAAATGGGAGGTGCATGGGCAAGGACCGGGGTAAAGAAAATGTTTAGAAAAAATTAGATTGAAATGGTTGAAAGAAATGTGAAGAAAAAGGAAAAAATTATATAAACATTGCAAAGATATGTAAAAATGGTATGAGAAATGTGTAGTGTTTAACGCCCGCTTTTACTACATACGGCACCGTAGGAGATGACACTGATGATACATGAAATGAAGATGGAGCGGTGGAATGGGTTGGCGGGGGAAACCGGAGGTCCCGGAGACAACCCGCCCCAGCGTCGTGTTTTCCATCACAAATCTCACTTTGTGTCCGCCTGGGATCGAACCCGGGCCGCTAAATTGGTATGAGAAGTATGTAAAACTAATTGTTAAATATAAGGGGAAGGAATCGAAATTAACAACTCCAAGAGAGTAATAAATTGTGTATATTTTTTTTTTCCAAAAGTTTAAAGAATATAATAAATGATTTTGTATTTATTTGCTATAGGTAAGCGGCAGCGAAAGCAATAAATGATTATAGCTGAAGAATTTCATGTGAATCTAATTAATTGAAAGCATGAACGAACATTTTTATATACTCACAATTTACCACATTTTAATAAGAATATATACCTACGGTAGTATTAACTAATAAAGAATGGTTTAAACCAAAACTGCAAAAACCCACGAATGTTATGGGCTCGCAAGTGCCGCTCCCCTTATGCTTAGTTGTCCATTTGCTCCTCATGTTCCCCTGAACAGTGTAGCGCGTTACATTTATGGTGACCGACGGAAGGCAGGCTATCTTTTGTCTAAAGAAGGTTTGGTAAAGCGTGTATTACTTAAATCGCTTATTGTCCATTTCAGAAAGCCAAAGATAAGATACAGTGATTGATCCGTGTATATTTAAATTGTCTAAAGTGTAAATATGACATACTTTGTTACAAGCATTAATCTAGAAAAGCAAGCTTAGTTATGAATGGGATTGGAAAGTTGCTCTGGCTGTCTTACTTTCCACAGTGCCTTCAAACCTTCAACTTTTTAGGGAAAATGCTTAGGTACACGCGATAACGTTAACGCTCACGACTTAGATTCAGGACGTCTCAGGTTCGATTTTCGGTGACCAACAGATCTGCCAAAGTTTTTAGTGGGAGGCGAAAACTGAGTTGGATAGTTTGCTTTCCATTACTTCCCAGCCCCATGTCATTTCAATCCGACCTTTTCAGCATTGAAATGACAGCAATGGTGGAGTGTGGCGTTGCCTTGTGGGGACTTTTCCCACTTGTAACATCTGTTCTCGACATATGGGTGGCAGAACCTCACTGGCAGAATCTTTGCTGTCTCTCACGACGGAACCTTATCCTCATCCCATCCCATTAGAGCTGGCGTTCCCCAAGGTAGTGTCCTAGCACCCACTCTCTTCCTTCTATACATCAACACCCTACCATCCCTGCCACGCTGATCGCTGTATCTCTTTGCTGACTATACAACTGTCCCCTCCACATCATCAAAGCTCAACCTATGTACTCTCAGCATTCAACAGTATGCTGACCTCCTTACCACCTGGTTCGAACGTTGGCGCCTACCCGTCCACCCACAGAAGAGCCAGGCCATCACCTTCTCTCGAAGACGAATAGCGGATCTTCCACCAATTCGCCTAGCTGGTGAGGACGTCCATTGGAAAACTTACGTTATGTATCTTGGTGTTCAACTCGACATCAAATTGACGTGGAGAGACCACATTACATATGTGGCTAATAAAGTGAGCAAAAGACTGGGTATGCTCTACCCTCTCTATAACCGACGATCGATGATGTCTCTGCCTACAAAACTGCTCCTGCATAAGCAAGTACTCCGACCAGCCATTACATACACCAGCGAAACATGGGAAGTAGCAGCCAAGTCTCACCTACACCGCCTTTAAATTCTACAATCCCGATTCTTCCGCATTGCCACAGACTCCCCGTGGTACATCCCCAATCTAGTTATCCGACGTGACCTACGTATCCCCACAATAACAGACTACATCCATACCCTTTCACGTTCCTTCTATCAAAACCTCTCCCACAACTTCAACTCCCTCATTCGCGGTCTAGGTGAGTACGACATCGATCCTGGAGAGCGCTACAAACGCCCAAGGCTGTTCTAGGCACATAAAATAACACATCAGATGGCTTATATATATAACTCCAACCTCATCTTCTGCCGCATATTATCCTTCCTTACAAAACACTCCACTGCCAGTAGAGGACCTAGCCCTGATCTGGCTTGAGACCGAAGGTCTGACATTCAGATCTTCAATGTCCAGTCGTGTGCTTCTTCCAGCTCAGCTTACGGATCTTCCCGTTGGCTCGCGCGCCTACCCCAATTTCCGGCACACCTGCAGAGGGGTTCTGTCTGTCACTTAAGTCTTGTGAACTGTATTATATACATTGTATCCATAACAAAATATGTAATGAAACCATGTCTACAAAGATTAATTTCTATTAACATGAAGTGAAGATACGAGTTGCAAAGTCTGTTTTTGTATAACAAAGTACAGAACGCTATTCAAGTATGGACATAAAAATTTTTACAACTGTCAAAATGCTTCAAATAGGTAGAAAGCGTAATTACCTTTCTCTGAATAATATTTTATAAATGAAAATGTAAAATTTCGCTTTCAAAATACTTTTCTCATTATTCTTTAACATGGTTGCGACACTAAAATTGGCTCAATGCGGTTTAGTACTCTAAAGTTATACTCCAATAATAGGATTTCCTTAGTGACAGAGATTCCCTATAGGCGTTACATGATACGCCTCAGTTAATTGATTTTAAATCAGTGTACGGTAGCACATAAAGTAAGCTAAATAGTCAAAATCAGTAGTAAGTAGTAGCCTTAAAAGGGAAGGATGTTTAAGTTATAAAGTGAATTAATCCATTCTCGTTCTTTAAAAATTAATCCCGGTAGTAGAAGTGTAGAAAGTGCTTTTATTAGTATGAATGAATTATTTATTATGCATCTTCCAAAGTTTTACAATTTACAATTTTGGCTACATTTATTTGTTTTTACCTTGTTGCTACCCTGGCTTATATTGCACTCTGGTCTTCTGTTCTGCCAGGTAGCTCTTAACTTTCATGCTTCCTTGTTACTTAATTAACCCCATTCTTCCCCCTCCCCATCTTTCTTTCTTATATTATTTACATTTCTTGCCCATTTTTGTTTTACTTTCTGTAAGAACTCACTAATACTTCTTGCCTTCTTTCCCTCCTTTCCTGTTAGCATTTTTATGGCTACTATCTCTTCTCTACTTTCTCCCATTTTTCCTCCAAAACTTTTTTTCTCCATATCGCAACCTCCTCGCATTCTCCTGCATAGTGTTCTATGCTTTATTTTCCACCATACAATTCACAAACTCCCTTTTCCCTGCCTCTGATCCCTTTTAGGAATATTGTTCCTGTTCTCAAGTTCTTTTTTATTTCTCGTGTGGCCGAACGGCGAACTTCTTACGCAATTTCTCCGGCACAAGGGATATCTGAAGCGCTAGACTCATTCCTTTTATCTTAATACATTTTTTATTTAACAATCAGGATCACAAAGGGGAAAGGTAGAGTGGGAGGTCTTGTTTTACTTTATGTACTCATGTTAAGTTTTGTTGTAACATTTTAGAATGAAACTACGTGCACACCCGCGCGAAAGTTAAAAAGTGAGATCCAGCTGATCAGTTATCTCGGTCCACACATCATGAAATCTACGCATTTTGTATCGCTCTGCTCTGAGCCACTTTCTGAATGAAAGTAAATTTGGATAATCAGCACTTAGGCAATAATGGTAAAAAAGGCCATTATCTACCACATTTGAGTCCGTGCAGTATTTCTTTTCTTAATATTCCACGAGAGAATTATTGAGTCTTATATTCATCCAAACTAGCCCTTCTCTCTCTCTTTCCTGTTGCAGTAATCTATGTATGCTTCTCGTCCCCAGTTTCTTTTTATTTGTTTGTAAAATAGTAATGATATTATGAGTGTAGAATTATTAAACCTGTAGTCCAGGCATGAGAAACTAGAGCAAAACTGTGCATTCATCTCAGAAGCCAATTATATCATCAATCCAAACTTTAGGTGATGAACGTGAAATTGTAATGCTGCACTTAATTGTAACAACTCAATGTTTTGGTACCTATTTAAACCTTCTTCCCGCAACCTTTCGTGCCAACTTAGCGGCATTTCTATTAGAGGGACAGTGAACGAAACATTCTGTAATTTCGCGAGACATTCTAGTCGGACCTTCTAATAGTTCATGATATAACCAAACTAGAGGCACTCATTTGTTAATGGGATATATTTTTCAGAACTCATATAGCTCTGGTAAAGTTGAACTATCTTTATCTCTAAATATGTTTCTTTTATTTGGGTTTTATAATTTACGTTTTCATATCGAACGAAGAATAAAATGGATGAAATTGTGCTCAAATGAGCCCACGTCCCATAGGGTTAGAGCTAACCGACATTTATATTTCCAGGATAAGGGAAAACCCTGGAAACAATCTTATCTAGATAAGTCACCCTGATAACGATTCGAACTGGGGACCACTTGAACATGAGGCAGACACGCCTCCGAGGCGGGCTTCTCTAAATAAATTTTCTGAAATCCATCCTCAAAATAGAGTGAGCAAATTCCTGATTGTTAGTTACGAGGGTAGTCTGAAAAGTTTCTTACCAAAACATGAAGATGGCAGCACTCGTAAATAAAAGCTGGTGAATTTCGTTGTTCATCTGTTGACAGTTACTCGCCAAAGTTTCAGCCATTTTGGGCGCTCAGTTGTTATGTAACGGTCATTTGAGTGAGCTGATGTGAGTGTTTTTACGAAACTGGAAAATATCGAGTATCGAATAGTCAGAAATATTTGCTTTTGAAAAGCAATAGGCCTACGCAAATCAAAGATGAGTTGGATTCTGTGTATGGGGACTCTGCACGATCATTTACCACAGTGAAATTTCGGGCAGCTGCATTTAAACGTGGCCGTAAGAGCTTAGAAGACGATGAACGTTCGGGACGTGCAAAAACTGCAACTATCGACGAAAACATTGCAAAAGTTCACCAAATGGTGCCAGATTACCGCCGAATTAAAGTGAGAGAGATAGCAGAGGCTACGAATATGCAAAAGAACTTGTTTGTCACATATTAAATCAACATTTAGATATGGGAAGGATGTCCACGCGTTGGGTGCCACGTTTGCCCCCGTTAGACCAAAAACGTGTTCGAATGAACTATTCCAACGCTCTGTTGACGCAGTTTAGGAGCAATAAATCCGAGTTTTGGCGCCGATTAATTACTGTAGATGATACTCGGATACACCATTATACGTCCGAAACAAAAATACTGTCCAAGCAGTGGACTACAAAAAGGGAACCGGCTCAAAAATAAAGGCAAAAACTGTTTGTTTTTTTTTTCGGCTGGGAAAGTGTTGGCGACTGTTTTTTGGATAGTCATGGAGTTATTTTAATAAATTAACATCAAAAAGGAAAAACCATTACAAGATCATACTACGTATCATTACTTGGTAAGCTGAAGGCAGAATTTGCGGGAAAACGGCCACATTTGCAGAAAAAGAAAATCCTGTTTCACTGAGACAGTGCACCGCCTCACACCTCAGCGGCTGCAATGGCGAAAATCCACAAATTACCGTTTCAACTGCTTGACTATGAAGGCTATGAACATGTAAAAGGAACGTGATTCTCACATATTAAATCAACATTTAGACATAAGAAAGCTGTCCGCGTGTTGGGTGCCACGTTTACTCACGTTAGACAAACAACGTGTTCAAATGAGTGAAATGTGTAGTGTTTAACGCCCGCTTTTACTTCATACGGCACCGCAGGCGATGACACTGATGATACATAAGATGAAGATAGAGCACCGGTGGATTGAGATGGCAGGGGAAACCGAAGATCCCGGAGAAAACCCGCCCCAGCGCCGTGTTGTCCACCACAAATCTCACTTTGCGGTCGCCTGGGATCGAACCCGCACCACCTTGGTAAGATCCAAGCTGTCTAACCACTGAGCCACAGCGCGGCCACATTCAAATGAGAATTTCCAACCTCTGATGGTGCAGTTCAGACGCAATAAATCCAAGTTTTGGCACCGATTAATTACTGTAGATGAAACTTGGTTACACCGTTATACGCCCGAAACAAAAATACAGTCCAAGCAGTGAACCACAAAGAGGGAACCGGCTCAAAAAAGGGAGAAAACATGTTGTTTTTTCGGCTGGGAAAGTGATGGCGACTGGTTTCTTTTTTTGGGGGGGGGGGCGGGACAATGGTCATGGAGTTATTTTAATAAATTAACATCCAAAAAGGAAAAACCATTACAATATCATACTACGTATCATTACTTGATAAGCTGAAGGCAGAATTTGCGGGAAAACGGCCACATTTGCAGAAAGAGAAAATCCTGTTTCACCAAGACAATGCACCGTCTCACACCTCAGCGGTTGCAATGGCGAAAATCCACAAATTACGGTTTGAACTGCTTGACCAACCGCCTTACTCACCAGATCAAGCCCTAAACGACCTTTTTTTCACCTTCGTGAACAATTATTTTGCAGAGAAAAACGCCGAGTACTACTTGGAGGTGTTACAGAGATAAGAGCATCGCTGGGAGAAGTGTGTTACAAGGAGTTACAAGGAGACTATGTTGAAAAATGAAAAAACAGTTAGGAAAAAAAATTCTTGTATCATTATTAGGTCGAAAACTTTTCAGACCACCTTCTTATTATGTTATTTCTGGACTTCTGCTTATTTTACAGTATCCATTCCATGAACTGCCTGTACATTACTTCGTTAGTTCTACCTCCCACACTGCGCTTTATCCTCTATTTACGTTTGCGCCCGTATCTTTGGTACATCCGTATCTATCTTTCAGATCACATGAGTTCGGGAACATTATTCAGCGATGAGACAATAGTTACGCTGGACGAACAAAGTTGCCCTCAGTGCAGAAAATGTTACATTCTGCAACTATTAGGTTACAATCCTGATTGCCCACTGCTCCTCGTGAAGTTCTTGAAGCATCGCTTTTTATGATCACGCTTTTTTTATCATGCCATTGCCTTATCTCTTAACGAGTTGAAAGGCTTGTTACAGGTTTTCCTGTTACATAGTAACCAATAGTCATACCACCCTCACCTGCAAATGGCATGATTTTGATTCCTGTGCCTTACAGCAGCCCTCTAGGTCTTCATCTTTATCAATAACCGCTATAACTACTAACTTATCTTCCGATACTAGTCAAAAAATTGTTCTTCATCTCTTTCTTTCACGAATAACATGGCATGCTATAACACAACATAAAGTTATGTTTTCTGGGTACTCTTTGCCGATATAGCCTGAATCAACACTCGTTATTTTTATATATTTATGTATTTTAGGTAATAACTTCCTATCTGATTTTATCTTTTTCTTCTGGCTAGTTAACAGACTTCAGGCGTGACCTACCAGAGACCCCAATATTATTTTGAGGGCTTTCTAGTATATAAGAGTTCGCCCACCTTGAGGTCTGCAAGAGGAAGGCCTTACAATTACTCGTACTGTAGGATTTAAAGAAATTATTCAACACTAAGCAATAAACTTAACAGTGTCTGTAGATGTTAATTATTGTTGCTAACTGTTGAAGAAAAGGATTGTTATATTAATAATTTACGAGGGCTGTTCAATAAAGAATGATCATAAATTTTTACGGTCATAATTTTTCGCACTAAAATTCAATCTTATTATATTCTGTTAGCTTAATGTGAAACAAACACGGCGTAGTAGTTTCATTGTTGGTACTCCTGGTTCCCGCCTGTGAGAACCAGACAAGTTCAGCCATGTTCGGCATCGCCTAACGCTGCAATGGAGGTAACAACGAGGAACAATGTGCGGCTTTGAAGTTCTGCTTTCGTCTGAAAAAATCTTCAGTAGAGGCCTATGGAGAGTCTGTTCTTCCCTACAGCACAGCTCGAAGGTGATTCAAAATGTTTAAAGAGGGGAGACAATCAATTATAGAGGAAGGTGGACCTGGTGCTCCAGTTACTGCTTTTACGGAAGAAAACTCAACACTGCTGCTGCCATTGTGAGAGAGGATCGACGAACTACCTTGAGATCACTTTTCGAAATACCGAACATTTTATTGGGTGTCACCCACACATTGGTGAGAGAAACATTACACATGAGACGTGTTTGGGCGCAAAGGGTTCCAAGACTATTGATTCCCGAACAAAAGGACATTCTGCATGCAGTTAAAGTTGATGTTAAAGGAAGATCCGGAGTTTCTTTCAAACGTAATCACTGCTGATGAAACTTAGCTACATCATTTTGATGCTAAGATCAAACAGCAAAGTTCAGTGTGGAAATTTCCTTCATCACTAACACCCAAAAGAGCAAAAGTGGGTACTTCTGCTGGGAAAGTTATGATCATCTCGTTCTTTGATATTCATGGAATAGTTTATCAGCATGTTGCACCTGCACACACATCAGTAACTGGGCAACACTACAGGGATATCCTGAAAGCATTGCAAGTCCATATCAGGCGCAAAAGACCACATTTCCGTGAAGCAGGCTGGATGCTGCACCACGATAATGCGCGGCCGCATATTGCCAATGTAGTTGCTGAATATCTTGCAAAAATCAACGTGAAGTGCATGCCTCACCCTCCCTATAGTCCGGATTTAGCCCCATGTGACTTTTTTCTATTCCCTAACTTGAACAAACGCCTTCGTGGGAGGCATTATCCATCACCAGAAGCAGTGGCTAATGCGATTTTGAAGGATATCTCAAAAAATGGCTTCCAGCATGTCTTTGAAGACTGGTAGAAACGCTGGGACAAGTGCATCGCATTCAGGGGAGACTATTTTGAGAGGGACCATCAAAATTATGAGGATCAGTAAAGGTACGTTGTCAAAAAAAAAGTTGTGATCATTCTTTATTAAACAGCCCTCGTATGTTAAGAACGTAACCGCCCACCTTGGTAGCGTAGATGTTTGCGTGTCTGCTTCACATTTTAGAGGTCCCGAGTTCGAATCTCGGTCAGGGTGAGTTAGCTGGATAAGGTTTTTTCCGGGGTTTTCCCTTTCCTAAAAAGATGAATGTCGGGTAACTCTAAGCTCCGTGGACCCCGGACCCATTGGAGCATCATTTCACCCATTTCATTCATCGCCCGATATGACTAAATGTTGTAGGACGTAAATTACACAAAAAATGTACGTAATCTTAGTTTTGTTTTTAAGTCAAGTGTAAATTCTCAGGTTCTTTTAGTGATCGTGTAAGATTGTAGTAAAGGTAAAGAGTAAGGGGTGGACGACAGAGAGGGGCACCTTGCGCGCTGTGACCTCCACACAGATCTATTCCGACTAACACCCCCCGGGAGGAAGAGATGAAGGATGAACCGAGGGAACTCCAGGAGGCCACAGGTTCTTAGATAGCCGGAGACAAAGGTGTCGTAGAGCTCAAATACTTTTAGAAATTTGGGTGTCATGGACAATATATTGAGAGTGGTAGAGAGACAGAGAAAAAGGAGTATGTATTTGGTGCCACTAATAGCTTTCTTTATGTATGTGTTAGAAGGGGTGTGTGACACAGTTAAGGCCCAATTATGTTATGTGCAGGTCGTGAGAAGGTATCTTTTATTGCTACATTTGCTACATCCTGTATTTCTTTTTTACCAATTTTTTGTAACTGCTATTTTAAGAACGGAATTATTACGTTTCAACTTAATGTTGGACCTATAAAATGCATTATTATATTGCCCAGAGGGGCGGTCCAAATCACGTGCCTTAATAAGAGAGCTAAGGTGAAGCTAATTACAAACAAATCCAGTTTGTGCTTTCATTCTTCTCTTTCTGGCTATAAGTATACATTGCAACAACCTAATAATTTACACGAAAACAATTGCAATGCTTGCAAATATAAATTCTTTATATCAATAACAGGTGACGTAAATTCTTGACTGCTTAGTATACGTGTATACTAATCCCTAAAACATATTAAAGTACTCTTCATTGATAATTTGGAAACTTAACCCTCTAAAGCTTCTGGTTGGCTTGAAACATAGTGTTTGTTTGACAGTTCCTTAGCACAATTCCTATTTCAAAAGAACTACCCTCGCACCAATCTAAATGAGTTTTGAGACATTACTCACCAGAAAAAAGAAATTTGACAAATTTTGACAAGGTTAGATGTGAAAGAAGAGTTTACAATTTTGACATTGTGATGTCGTTTCACAGCTTTAAATTATTACACTGGACTACCTAGGGTAGAAATCGTATATTCTACGACAGTATTGGTGACACACACACACACACACACACACACACACACACACACACACACACACACACACACACACACACACATACACCGACGAAGGACACATCGGACGATAAATGAAATTGGTGAAATGATGCTCAAATGAGCCCAAGGTCCATAGAGATAGAGTTAACTGACATTCATCTTTCAAGATGAGGGAAAACTCTGTAACAATCTAATTCAGATAATCACTCTAATCGAGATTTGAACATGCGACCTCTTGCATGCGAGGCAGACACTCTACCTTCGCACCACAGAGATAGGCTTCTACCGGTATTACAGCACTACCGTCACTTATATGATTCTTTTGATTGTTCCCTATGGATTGTGCAGTTTTCCAGTTTCATCCTCAGCGCTCTAAGGTACCTTCTTTTTATATATATATATATATATATATATATATATATATATATATATATATATATATATATATATATATATATATATATATTGATCGATCAGCAGTACAATACTTTACAGCTCAGAGTGAAAAGAAGGTAACCGTACAAAAAGAACAATAACACTCAGGGGTAGGCTAACAGGCCGCCCCCTAACTACATTAATTTAGAACTCCAATAATACTCTCTGAGAAATTATGTCAATATTGAAGATGTAAGATGTAAGAAGACATCAAGCACTAGAATCACTCGAATCAGATGTATCACTTAGAAGCAGGTCCTGTGGTAGTCTCCTCTTCAAGCGTGAGTGCGTGCGCGTGTGGACGCCGATGTTATAATGCACAGCTCCTGGAACTTCTTGCAGCCTGGAAAAGAAACGACGAGCGATCCTTCTAAGGTACCTGCTACCCATCAAGCCACTCACCTCTCGTTGCTGCCGAGAGAGCCGTTACCTGTCGACGCATGCAGAGGATGAGGCTTTATTCTACATCGCATCATGCAAGTAGGGACCTGATTTTCCTTACCGATAGCTTGTGAAAGTTGTATATTTATTCAACGGCCTTAGACCAAGAAGATTGGCTTCGCGGTGGCAGAATGATTGGACCGCTCGACTCTCATCAAGGGACCCGGATTCGATCCCAGGCGACCGCTAAGTGATATTTGTGGATAACGCGGTGCTGGGGCGGATTTTCTCCAGGATCTTCGGTTTCTCCCACCATTTCATTCCACCGGAGCTCCATCTTTATTTCATGTATCATCAGTATCACCGCCTGTGGTGCCGCAGTAGTAAAAGTGAACGTCAAATACTACACATTCATATTTATAAGAAGACTGGATTTTTAGTATTTGAGGTTATACCAGTAAGCATGTACATACTCCATTAGGATTTTTTATATCATGAAACTCTGAAAGCCTCTTAACCCTTGTCTCTCTTAACCTTGGAATTAACTCAGAGTATAACGGATCATTTTGCATCCTTAAGTATTCTAGGGATACATGTCTATAAATGTCGAATACTTCCTATTAGCAAAGTACAGATATGCTGGGAGATTTCATTTTTCTCTCACATCTCCTGCATGAGTCTTGAGTAAATCCCATTATACATAAGTGTCTATTCAGAGTTTTAGTACATAAGATAGTCAACGACTCACCTAAGCCTAAAACTTGTTAAATTCAGGAGAATTTACTGCTAGATCCTGAAATAAAGTCATGAGCTTCTCTGTCCGAGATTTGTTTGATAACATCTTAAGATAAAACAGTAAGCTAGGTTATTTCATATATACACACTTGGAGAACCTGCCACAGAAGGATTCAGGTCGAACCATGGACCACACCCTCTTAGGAAGCATGTTTGCCATTCCATTACCTCTAACACCTCAAGTGCTCGAAACTCAAAACAAGGATAACCGAACAGAATCTATCTGATATCCGTTGACATTGCCAAACAATTTGGTAGTATTTTGATCAATAAAGGGATTTTAATTTAACAGGCTATCTAAGCAGACACATCTATAAGTAAAAATAAGCATATATCTCAGCCTGAAAAATGATAGCAAATGTCCAATGAAAATGATAAGCCTGATCATAGGGTCATAATGTCCTCGAAGCGGGAATCATCCGCGAACCAGCTTTCAGCTCTCAGGAGAGACTCCTGTCTCTCGGGACCACTTCTCCCTGTAAAGTATTGCCGTAATATATGATGGACTTTACTCCCCATCATAATATTTGCTTCCATCAGAGTAATAAGAGATACCACCTCAAGTTGAGCTACAATAAATGTGTAACCTTTACACTATAGGGTAGCTAAAGCTCAAAAAAGTGCACAGTCAACTTTACAATCCTCTACACTCTACACTCCAAGATTATACAGGCTCACCTATGCCTCATTTGCGTACCCTGCATAGACTTTTCAGCGACAGTGATTATTTACTGGTGCTCGCTTGTTCATAAATGTGTGTAAAATCCAAAGTGTTCGTTTCTAACTTTCTATCCATGGTTAGTTCTTTCATACACAGTTCATCGATAACGGGCATGTGTTTATATTTCTGAAAATGGAACCCAGTTAACATTTGTGTACGGATGTAGCATTTGTGTAAATGAGCTTCAAAGTAAATCTTCTGTATACATTTCGGGCTTTTTGCTACGGGAGTTCTGGTACATCTTTACTCTTTCTTTTTCTTTTCTTCCTTTTTCTTGAAAGCTAAGCTCAACAACAACTTTGGTTCTTGTCCCAACCTCTAATAATATCTGGGCATTATTAGTGTATATTAGACTTTTTGGTTAGATTAGATTTGATTAGATTTATTGTGCATATTCCAAAATTTGACAATTTACAACTTTTGGCTACATTTATTTGTCTTTACCTTGGCTTACATGATACCTTGGTCTTCTGCTCTGCCAGGTAACTCCTAACCTCCATGACTCCTTGTTACTTAATTAGTCCCATCCTCCCCCCTCATCTTCCTTTCTTATATTATTCATATTTCAGGCCCATTTTTCTTTTACTTTCTGCAAGAGCTCACCAATACTTCTTACCTTCTTTTCCTCCCTGCCCGTTAAAATATTTATAGCCACTATCCTCTTCTCTACTTTCTCCCATTTTTTCTCCTAAACCTTTTTCTCCACATTCCAACCTTCTCGCATTCTGTTACATAGTGTTCCAGGCTTTCTTTCCCCCCACACAATTCACACATTCCCTTTTCCCTACCTCTTATCCCTCTTGGAAATATTGCTCCTGTTCTCATTTGCTCACAGTTCTGGATATCTATGTTTTCTTGGCGTGAGAGGGGTAGTGAGGGTGATATTTCGAAAGTTTAATAACGGTGATGATTATGAATATCCAATAATAACATTAATAATATTGGTCACTAATCTGAAGTTAAATTTACTTTTAATTAATCAAAAAGGGAACAGACTGAATCCAACACTCAGATTTTAATATAATAATTAAATATGTACCCTAAACACTGCCTGACCACCAGAAGAAGACGAGCTGGAGAAATGTGATCTATAAATATTTTCTACCGTCCCGATCATGTATGTGGATACTATAAAGCACAAGTGTGGTCAGATAAATGTGCAATGCCCATCATAGTAGTTGCATACTATAGGCTTCTGTTCAGGAAAGCCTGAAGAGTATTGTTCTGTGTAAAGAGGTAAGGCGTAACAGTGATAAAATGGAGCTCACAGTGGTGTCATAAGTAGATATATGGTCTACATTATTACTCTTTATCTCTCACGAGAATGTGGCTGAAATGTATATGTTTGGTATGACTAGTGTTTTTGAGAAATTATTGCTAGCGGATCACGCAACTTTAGAACCCCATGAAAGGGTAGAGCCAGAATGAAAAATTCAATGCCATAGCCGGGATTTGAACCACGGATCTTCTGGTTTCCGTCCAGCCGCACTACCATTGTGCTACTATGGCCAACGTGCCGATATGACATTAAATTCTCCATCTGACTCGTGTTTCTCCCGGTTAACCACTAGGAGTTCTCATAAACATATGAGACAACTACCTTGATGGCGACTTACTATGCTGTAAGTACTTTAAGGCCCGGGCTTTATAGTTCGGACCACTATTAGGTACAATTAATGGAAATTAATTGTTCTTTCACACCCCAGCTTGCCAACACAAAGGAATATATACGCCGTGTTCATTTATGTTTAAACTCCAACCGTAATCTTACTCAGAAACGCTAGAGTTCCACATGTCAACGCATTCCATACAACCTCATTCTCGTAAGAGCAAGGCAGTAGGTACTAAATGTGACAGCATTGGTGATTTACATGTAAAAATTACGTACAGTACTAAACAAATTTACACGATTAGGTTTAACAATTCAAGTCCCTCTCATAAATCAGACCCTACTCGCTTTATTCTGGTGGTCAGAATTACGTGCAAGACTCCGTCCGGTTGCTCTAACTACTGAGCTCCCGTGATAATTCAGTAGTCAGAGCAACCAGACGGAGACTGGTCCGTGGTTCAAATCCTGGAATTTGGCATTGAATTTTTCAGTCTGACTCTAACTTTCCAATCCGTGTCCTGTACAGGGCTAGTGTGAAAGAACAATTAATACCAGTACATAAGACATTCCGTTTGTTATATATTGCGCTAGTTTATCTATTGTTAAATTAAATTCCCCTTTGGGTCGTCGAACTATAAAAATGAACGACATATTATACATTTATCTGTCATAGTTTGTGTCGGTGTTCAATGCTTTTAGCCGCTGCCAGATACTCTATAAAATCCATAGCTCAAGCGCTTTTCTTTTAATTACCTCCTCCAACTTTAAGTCATGTCGGAAGATGAACGAAAAGGAGTGAAATGATGCTCAAGTGAGCCCAGGGTCAATATAATTTAGAGTCCGCCTCGGTAGCATAGATGGTAGCATGTCTTCTTCACCTTCAAGAGGTCCCGAGTTCGAATCTTGGTCAGAGTGAGTTACCTGGATAAGGTTTTCTCCGGGTTGTTTCCTTATCCTGAAGACGAATGTCAGGTAGCTCTAAACTCCATGGACTTTGGAAACATTTGAGCATCATTTCACCTATTTCATTCACCGTCCGATATGACTTAACATTGGAGGACGTAAAATTAAAAAAAAAAAAAAAAAAAAAAACAGAATTTCGGGTTATTTGGAAAACCCAAAGGAAAGAATCTGACTGAGATTCCAACTCGGGAGGCGGTACCAAAGCGGCCCGGGTTCGATTCCAGGCGACTGCATGTGAGATTTGTGCTATATAAAGCAGCATAGGGGAGGGTTTCCTCCGCGTACTCCGATTTCCCCCGCCATTTCATTCCACTGGTGCTCCATCTTCATTTCGTGTATCATCAGTGTCAGCACCTGCGTAGCCTCATATAGTAAAAGCGAAGCTAAACACTACAAAACAAAATTCGAACTCGGGACCTCTTGAGCATGAGGCATACACGCTACCATCTACGCTATCGAGGTGGGCTGTGACAGTTATTTGCCTACATAGCCATTGCGTGCCCCTATTGATGATGTGTTCACGTGCTCATTCTAACAGAAGTCAGGTGGATGAAGAGGAAGGTAGGTTAAAAACAAAGGAAGAACGCATTCTGTTGTGTGCCATACTAGGTTACCGCCCTAGTACTGTTACACAAATGTACGTCAAGGAAGTTCGCAAACAAATTCGTTTAGTGACCCGGAAATCATTTACCTCGATTCCTTGTGAGAGCACAAATGACTCCTCCACCTCTCACAAAGAAGATCATTCACTCCACCTGTTATAATGGAGGGCTAGTTATCCTGTTTGACCTCTGGCGTGTTCTGGGTCATCGAGCTCATCCCTTTAGCGGCACGCAACACCAGGCTACAGAGGTCGCATACGGCGCATTTCTTTTTTTACCACGTAAAAACACCTTGTTTAACGCTAAGGAGTCAATAGCCCGCATTATTTTATCACGTATCAGACGGCATTTCACGATTTTCGAGGCGAGCACACATATAATGGATATCCAGAGTGTTTTCTTGGAGCCAGCTTTATATAACAAGGCCACCACCACCTGTTCTTTTGTTCATTGCCGCCCAACTGTTACTAACAAGTTTTGAAAGGTATGCTTAATTTGCTTAGGTTCTCGTTCACTCATCACTCATTGACTCCTTGCCTCGACATGGAGCTTTGACAGCATCCTTCAAAGGCCTTATTGGCTATAAACACACGCATGCACCCACACACACGCGTGTTCTCAAAGGGAGTGTTGGCAAATATGGGTGCTGCAGACATCTTACTAAAGAAGTATTTGAAGGGCAAAAACCACTGGTAAAAAATCTGATAAGTTACATTTATATCTTATTCTCTACTCACTATAGTTACTTTTGTAAAAATAAATTGAGGAAAAGTGAGTGGAAAAGAATGTCATCTGAATGCATTACATCAGTTTTTTTTTTTTTTTTTTTTTTTTTAACTTTCTGTACCTTAAATGGAGGATGAATAGTACAAAGAATTTGAGGCTAGATATATCCAAATATGCATTTTTACACAAATATTGTATGTGTGTATTAAAATAAAAGCCTTTGAACATATAACTTAAAATTTAAAGTTGGTATTTACCCATTTTTCTATGTTCCAAAACTCGATTTTGGATAAAACTTCTACATCCAAAGCTACTCTTTACTACTGGTTATCAATGGGTCATTCAAAAATTAGTAGCAACACTGTCTACAGTTGGTGCTATCAATGGTAAATCATGTAAGCTGGTAACAATGAAGGATACCAGCATCTAATGCTTGTTAGCTGCGAGTTTGAAGACAATTTTATTTAATGAGGTATTTTAGTAAGTTTAATTGTAGTCTTTTATCTTTAGCCCTCTAAATGTTTAGTAAATACAAACAAAGATGCTGTATTAAAATTCAGGTTGCAAGAGGTATTAATGCTCGACTATGCTATACATAATTATTGTAAGCTTGTGGTAGACAGACTTTACCATATTGTACCGTGGCTAGGTGGGAGAATGCATTTCATAGAGAAAAACATGGAGCTGGCAGACCATAATCAGCAAGTGATGATGTGCATGAGAATGCTCTTAGAGCACTGCTGGAAGTACATCGTTGTTGGACAGATATGAGTCCATGTGATTTCGACCTTTTAGCGAAAATAAAATTACTACTTGAGGAGTTCGCTTTAGAACCCGGCAGGCAATTATGCAGTAGAGCAGTCTGTTCGAATATTAGGTCAATGATGGCAGCAAAATTGATGGGAAAGTAGGAGCTGCAGCGGTCATCGTTCAAAATGAAATTCTGATTCAGAAACTGAAATACAAACTACACGATAAATGTTCAAACAACCAAGCAGAAGAAATAGCCATACTGCAGGCTCTTCAAACACTGCAAGTAAACACAGAAAACAGAATAACAGAAAAAAACAGCAATAATATACAAGACAGCCAAATAACCATAGACCTATTAAAAAAAATGGCCACTGAAATACTATAATAGAAGACATCAAACGCAAATACAAACAGCTTGAAGACAACAAATGGACGATTCATGTACAATGGGTGAAGGTCCACATTGGGAACCATGGTAATGAACTGGCAGACCAACTTGCTAAGGAGGCAGCAAAACAAAATGACCTACCAACAATATACCAGAAGATACCGAAAACTGAAGTAGTACACCACATCAAACTTACAAAGCATATAAAATTGGCAACTTCAGTGGAACCAAACAACAAAAGGAGCAGAGACCAAACAGTTCTTCCCAGACATCAAGGAGCGATTAAAGACCAACATTAGGCTCACGCCGAACATCACTGCAATAGTTACTGGACATTGCAAAATAAGATCATATCTCCACCGCTTCAAGATAGTTGACTATTGTGTTCCTGCAATGCTGGAGACCAGACAGTGGATCATATGCTCTATCAGTGCTCAAGTGTTTCGAGTGAAAGACAAAAACTAGTTTACAGTGTTTTGAAACAAGAAAACTGGCCAATGTCAAAAGAGAGTTTAATTAACAAATATTATAACGCTTTCTGCAGGTTTATAAACTCAATTGATTTTGAGAAATTGCTAAAGTTATAGATAGGGCACGGAAACTATATAATTACAAAGAGCGAATACCAGTTAAATACAAACTGCCATAAGAACTTTAGTAATGTATACCAGTTAAAAACAAAACAGAGAAAATAGCAATAATGTTAAAAGTAAACAATTATATGTAATGTAATAACAATGTAAAAATGATAAAAGTCTGCATAAAAGGCACGTAGTGTTACATTTGTAATGGAGCATGCCGAAAAGGAATAAATAAATTTAAAAAAAGAAGAAGCTGTGGATTGCATCCCTCCAATCCATGATGTATGTAGGCCAGTTCTTCATATCGGAGGAGATTACTTCTAACCACTGCAATAACGTGACAGCTCCAAAAATCTCGTATTTGTTGTTAATTCAAATGTTTTCACTAATGATTGAAAGACCTGAGTAATTTATATGTATAAAAGTAGGTAAAGGTACCCCTGATATTTTAAAAATGTCACTATTCGGATGTTTCTCACCACACAAAGCAGAATATTAAATTTAAACGCCAGCATAGAGCACTAAACTGTTTCATCTGCCTATTGCTTCAGTTTTCTATGTTACTTTTGTATTAGTTTTGCAAATAAATACGAGGGCTGTTCAATAAAGAAATATCACAACCTTTTTTTGACAACGTGCCTTTATTCATCCTCATAATTTTCATGAACCTTCTCAAAATAGTCTTCCCTGAATGCGATGCACTTGTCCCAGCGTTTCTGCCAGTCTTCAAAGACATGCTGGAAACCATTTTTGAAGGATCCTTCAAAATTGCCTCTGCAGCCTTCATCACTGCTTCTGATGATGAATGCCTCCCACGAAGGCGTTTCTTCATGTCACATGGGGCTAAATTCGGACTATAGGGAGGGTAAGGGATGCACTTCACGTTGATTTTTGCAAAATATTCAGCAACAACATTGGCAATATGCGGCCGCGCATTATCGTGGTGCAGCATCCATCCTGCTTCATGGAAATGTGGTCCTTTGCGCCTGATATGGACTTTCAATGTTTTCAGGACATCCCTGTTGTATTGTGCAGTTACTGATGTGTGTACAGGTATAACATGCTGATAAACCATTCCATGAATATCAAAGAATGAGATGACTATAACTTTCCCAGCAGAAGCAACCACTTTTGCCTTTTTGGGGGTTGGTGATGAAGGAGATTTCCACACTGAGCTTTGCTGTTTGCTATCAGGATCAAAATGATGTAGCCAAGTTTCATCAGCAGTGATTACGTTTGAAAGAAACTCCGGATCTTCCTCTAACATCAACTTTAACTACATGCAGACCTGCATGCGAATGTCCTTTTGTTCGGGAATCAACAGTCTTGAAACCCATCGCGCACAAGCACGTCTCATGTGTAATGTTTCCGTCACCAACGTGTGGGTGGCACCCAATGATATGTTAAGTATTTCAGAAAGTGATCTTAAGGTAATTCGTCGATCCTCTCTTACAATGGCAGCAGCAGTGTTGATGTTTTCTTTCGTAAGAGCAGTAACTGGAGCACCGGGTCCATCTTCCTTTGAAATCGATTGTCTCTCCTCTTTAAACATTTTAAACCACCTTCGAGCTGTGTTGTAGGGAAGAACAGACTCTCCATAGGCCTCCTGTAACATTGTATAGGTCTCACCTGAAGATTTGTTGAGACGAAAGCAGAACTTCAAAGCCGCATATTGTTCCTCGCGTGTTACCCCCATTGCAGCGGTAGGCGATACTGAACATATCTGAACTTGCTTGATTCTCACAGGCGGTAATTAGGGGTACCAACAATGAAACTACTACGGCGTGTTTGTTTCACATTAAGCTAACAATATAATAAGATGAAATTTTAGTCCGATGAACCATGACCGTAAAGAATTTATGACCATTCTTTATTGAACAGCCCTTGTATGTAATAAAACCACTGTTGTGAGTATATATCTCCATTGGCATATCTTAGGTTAAAAAAATAGACATTCTTAAGTGTCGTAGAGACTATTTTGTTAAGGATAGTGGGTGCCTGTAGCACAATACACAGTTGAAGTGCTGAGCTATTCAGTTATTTTTGAATTGCAAGGCTAAAACATAGCAAGCGATCAGCTTCGGCTCTCGCATGTCTCTCGTACCTGCAACAACATTTGTCATGAAAATATTTCTGCAAGCCTTTATCTCGAACATAGAAAAATATGCTTTCGTGCAAATTATTTGTTGAAGCTGAAAACATAAACGGCAATGAGTAGAGAATGTCAACAAATTGTTTATCATAGATAGAGTCAACATGTAAAATTCAATGCCATGGCCGGAATTTGAACCATGGATCTCCTGGTTTCCGTCCAGTCGCTCTTAACCTTTGAGCTACCATGGCCAACGTGCCGTCCAGACATTAAATTCTCCATTTGACTCACATATTTCCCCGGTAGACCACTAGGGGCTCTCGCATCCGAGATACACCGTTTGTCGCGTCTTACTATCGTAAGCCTAAATATTTATTGGGGAAAACTTTTTTTTTTCTGAAAGGGCTTCGGTAAATAATACAGTTATGTTAACTTGATCGTTTTAAACAGGGAATTGTTTTGTGCCAAATGCTGGTAAAGTTTATGATTGACATAAATTACAATATCCCTTTATGCTTCTTAATTTATAATCATGTAGCTTGTTCGAAACTTATATGACTGGTTTTTGCCATTTGGATTTTATTCATTATGCCACTGAAGACCATTTTCTGATATTAACAATGCAATAAGCAGGTCTAAAGATGGCGTACCGGAAACAAATGCATGCATAATTTAAACTGGGTGGTTTAGTAGATACTTGTTCTACAAACTTTCGCCATTTATTACAGTTTTGCGCTAATATATATAATGTTTATTATTATTATTGTTGTTATTATTATTATTATTATTATTATTATTATTATTATTATTATTATTATTATTATTATTATTATTATTATTATTATTATTATTATTATTATTATTATTATTATTATTATTATTATTATTATTATTATTATTATTATTATTATTATTATTATTATTATTATTATTATTATTATTATTATTATTATTATTATTATTATTATTATTATTATTATTATTATTATTATTATTATTATTATTATTATTATTATTATTATTATTATTATTATTATTATTATTATTATTATTATTATTATTATTATTATTATTATTATTATTATTATTATTATTATTATTATTATTATTATTATTATTATTATTATTATTATTATTATTATTATTATTATTATTATTATTATTATTATTATTATTATTATTATTATTATTATTATTATTATTATTATTATTATTATTATTATTATTATTATTATTATTATTATTATTATTATTATTATTATTATTATTATTATTATTATTATTATTATTATTATTATTATTATTATTATTATTATTATTATTATTATTATTATTATTATTATTATTATTATTATTATTATTATTATTATTATTATTATTATTATTATTATTATTATTATTATTATTATTATTATTATTATTATTATTATTATTATTATTATTATTATTATTATTATTATTATTATTATTATTATTATTATTATTATTATTATTATTATTATTATTATTATTATTATTATTATTATTATTATTATTATTATTATTATTATTATTATTATTATTATTATTATTATTATTATTATTATTATTATTTATTATTATTAATTATTTATTATTATTATTATTATTATTATTATTATTATTATTATTATTATTATTATTATTATTATTATTATTATTATTATTATTATTATTATTATTATTATTATTATTATTATTATTATTATTATTATTATTATTATTATTATTATTATTATTATTAATTATTTATTATTATTATTATTATTATTATTATTATTATTATTATTATTATTATTATTATTATTATTATTATTATTATTATTATTATTATTATTATTATTATTATTATTATTATTATTATTATTATTATTATTATTATTATTATTATTATTATTATTATTATTATTATTATTATTATTATTATTATTATTATTATTATTATTATTATTATTATTATTATTATTATTATTATTATTATTATTATTATTATTATTATTATTATTATTATTATTATTATTATTATTATTATTATTATTATTATTATTATTATTATTATTAATTATTATTATTATTATTATTATTATTAATTATTATTATTAATTATTATTATTATTATTATTATTATTATTATTATTATTATTATTATTATTATTATTATTATTATTATTATTATTATTATTATTATTATTATTATTATTATTATTATTATTATTATTATTATTATTATTATTATTATTATTATTATTATTATTATTATTATTATTATTATTATTATTATTATTATTATTATTATTATTATTATTATTATTATTATTATTATTATTATTATTATTATTATTATTATTATTATTATTGTTGTTGTTGTTGTTGTTGTTGTTGTTGTTGTTATTATTATTATTGTTATTATTATTATTATTATTATTATTATTATTATTATTATTATGATTATTATTATTATTATTATGATTATTATTATTATTATTATTATGATTATTATTATTATTATTATTATTATTATTATTATTATTATTATTATTATTATTATTATTATTATTATTATTATTATTATTATTATTATTATTATTATTATTATTATTATTATTATTATTATTATTATTATTATTATTATTATTATTATTATTATTATTGTACAGGCTAAACGTTAACTACAATGAGGTTGTGTACGGAAAGATGTTAAAGAGAATTAAGATACGTTGTAAGTAACGTTCCTTGAAGCAACGAACTATAGAGTAGTCCTCATTTAGGAAGGAGAGAAGGAGGGGGATGGAACTACCTCTGTCGTTAAATACTTGAGTGAAACATTTTAAACAGCTGTTAGAAGTAGGTTGGGAAGCATCACGATACTTATGTTCTTATGAAATATCGTGATTTGCGAGGTCGTGCTATAAAATGATAGAGTTGATGGGAAAAAAGCACACATTGGTGAGAGCTACTCAATAATTAAATGATGCTGTAATACAGCCAGTTACGCCCTATGTTAAAGTCTCATTTCTCTAGCTAATCCGGAGGTTACCTTAAAATTTATTGTATAATTTGTACCAAGAATTAATAAAAATAATTTTCAAATAATTATGTATCTAATGTATCATCTTGGTGATGACGCAAGTGAGGGTTTGGCGTGTGAATGACAATGATATGGTAATGTTCATTTGAGTTCACAATGAAGATCACATATGTTTTACATATAAGGTTTTATGCAATTACAGCCTAACATATGCAAAAATAACTACTACTACTATTACTACTACTACCACCACCCCTATTATTAATAATAAGGATGATGTGTTATATGCTAAAGATTTCAAAATTTAAAAATCTAAACTTAATTATAAATATGGTGTATAATAAAAAGCATGTAAATCAGAGTAATAGTAATACATTCTATATCCCTCATTGAACTATATAACAGTAGTGGTCTCTGAAGGAAGCAAAGAGTAATAAAGTCAGGTCTCTTTCCGTTCATTTTGCCAAAAAGAATTCTTAATACAAATTTAATACAAAACTGAAGTTTGAATTGATAGGTTACGAACCGAAGTTAACAGTAAAGGAAATCAACATCATTATTTTGACGTGATAAGTGTTACAACAGTCACCGCGATCGTTCAGTAACTATGAACTATTCACTTTCGTCAAATATTTCAGACGAATAACCTTAAAATGAGCAACTTGTATCCTGCACAAAAATTAATACGTTGCCCGGAAATTTAATCACATATTGGTTTCATTTATTGGGAAATAATTCTTGAAAGGTTTCTATGTAGAAATGCAGAATTACAAACTGCTTATATGACATTGTAAAACTGCCACTCGTAATTAAAGCACGATTTCCAACTCGTAATGTAAAACTCTTTCGAAGTACTTAAATCCCTATTTTTTGAAAAAACACATGCTGGTCCTGAGAACTTCATATATTCTAAAACACCTACCTCCCTCATGTGGGCTCCTCTTCGTGGTTGAGGGAGACGGTCAACAGGCCCACCCTCGTGTAGACCGTGCGTGGAGACCCGTGGAGGTTTTTAGATTCTTGTCTAGTTTAGAGTTTAGCATTTAGTGAACGAAATTTTTAGTAGGTTTTGATTGATGTTTGTTATGTACGTGTATTTTTAATAGGTTTTGTTACACTTGTATAGTTTTTAGAAAGTTTTATATCTGGCTTTTGCCATGACTAGTTTTTTAAAGGGCGCTGATGACCGCCGTAGTTGAGCGCCCTTAATATACAGAGTGTTACAAAAAGGTACGGCCAAACTTTCAGGAAACATTCCTCACACACAAAGAAAGAAAATATGTTATGTGACATGTGACCGGAAACGCTAAATTTACATGTTAGAGCTCATTTTAGTATTTCTCTTAAAATGTAATTTGAAATCATTCGTGCAGACAATTGTCAAAATACCCCATTGTGGTTCATGCACGATGGAGCTCCTGCACATTTCAGTCGAAGTGTTCGTACGCTTCTCAACAACAGATTCGGTGACCCATAGATTGGTAGAGGCGGACCAATTCCATGGCCTCCACGCTCTCCTGACCTCAACCCTCTTGACTTTCATTTATGGGGTCATTTGAAACCTCTTGTCTACACAACCTAGGTACCAAATGTAGAGACTCTTCGTGCTCGCATTGTGGACGGCTGTTCTCCAGGGCTGCATCAGCGCATCAGGGATTCCATGCGACGAAGGATGGATGCATGTAACCTCGCTAACGGAGGACATTTTGAACATTTCCTGTAATAAAGTGTTTGAAGTTGCGCTGGTACGTTCTGTTGTCGTGTGTTTCCATTCCATGATTAATGTGATTTGAAGAGAAGTAATAAAATGAGCTCTAACATGGAAATTAAGCGCTTCCGGACACATGTCCGCATAACATATTTTCTTTCTTTGTGTGTGAGGAATGTTTCCTGAAAGTTTGGCCGTACCTTTTTGTAACACGCTGTATATATGGCTTTTACATGTTCATTAAAATCCTACATATTTAGGGCTTTTACTGAAATATATATTAAATTCTCAGGAAAGAGCTGTGAAGACCTCTTCACTCGGATTGACATCTTTCTAATCATTTTGTCCTTCGGTAAACCATAAATATGGAGTAAAATCTTTCTACAAAGATACAGATACCTTTGAAACACAAGTTATTTCCTATACTCTTTTCCTTCATCAGTTATCTCTGACATATTGCTTTTATTAGCTTAAGGTTTTTAATTATTTTGTTATTTTTTTCAAGTGCGTCGCCATTCACTCGCTATTCTAGCGATGTCATTAAAAATATATGGCATTTCAGGGTCAGCTTATAGACACATACGTTTTAACACATTACTGTCGATTCTTTGGCCTTTGTATCTATAGCGAAAAAATTTATCACGATTCATAGGATGCAGGTAAGATGGTTTCGACAGTGTTTCCTATAGTAGTACTCTAATGGCCATGCACGCAAATAGCCTCCAATTTTCAAACATATAATAATCACTCAAACTATTTTTGTTCTATTATAAACACTACAACAGAATGTATAACAAAAGAGCTTCTGCAAACGTTTGATATGAAGTCGGTAGAATAACAAGCTTAATTTATAGGAGACTGGGTAGAAGGTACTGTGAATGTAACAATTCAAACATTTTCTTCTTGTTTTACGCTTTGTTTTATTTATTAGGTAAAGCTCAAGGTCTGGATTACGTTAATATGACCTTATCCTTTCGAGGTCACCATTATTTATGTGACCCAAGCATGGCATTCATAAATCATAAATATCCAGCAGAGTTATCAATGCACTGAATACCTCAGCAACGGTGTTAGCTATTTCTTTCTATTTATAAAACGGTGTATAAATTCTCACCAAATTATCCTGATGAGAAACCAAACGATGCAATTGTGCATAAAATACCTCGTGAAGTTAATTTAGTCATATTCAGCCCCTCATCCTGAAAATATTTATTGGAAAATTTGCTTTTTTTATCTACTTCTTTTTATTTTTGCAGAGATTATTTGATTACATTTATAACTTATCCCATAAAGAAATGCGAAAACTTCCAGCCTTAGCCAACTAACGTCTTGTCTTAATTAGGTATATCATCTTTTGATTAAAATTTATAAGCAATTACATTTTAAAAAATAATAGACCAAAACAGACCCAAGACAGGTCATAGAGATTATTTTTATCAATGTTATTTCTATGAACGGTAATAATGCTAATTTATTTATTTATATACAGAAAATGAAAACTAAATGAGGATTTTATCTACTTCACGATTAAAAGAAACTATGAAATTCCAAGAATTAAATGCAATAAAATATAGCTAATTCACTAATAAACTGATCGCATCGCTTATATACCTACACTGTACCTGTTTGGTGTCGTACTGTTTTGTTTCCCATACAAGAAAAAAGTGACCATCGCAAACAAATTATCAGATGCTAGGGAGGTGATAAAAATGAGGCGTAGCAACCATGATTTGCTGAACCAAGTCTTTCATAACGACTAATTGGTCAAAATTAATATGACTTAGTAACAGTGAAATAGTCATCCTAAACTTTAATTTAGCAATGGAAATGGGTTCTTTGTACCATAAAATATAACCTACAGCAAAAGCCATTCTGTGAAAAAATGGGGAATACAAGCTTACATATACGTAAGGCAAGCACGGGTGATCAATTTTTCAGAATCTGCTCCATAGGGGACGATAGTGTATTGTGTTTTAACGATATTTATGGGCAAAGAAGTTAACTACCATGACATTTAAGTGTGTAATACCAATGTGTTTCTTCAGTCTAAGGGGAAATCGAGATTATTTTTCGGAAAATAGGTTTTTTATGTTGTAATTTACGTCCTGCAACGTTAGGTCATATTGGACGATGAATGAAATTGATGCTCAAATGAGTTCGTGGTCCATGGAGCTTAGAGCTACCCGACATTCGTCTTTCAGGATAAGGGACAACGCCGGAAAAACTTTATCCAGGGTGAGTTGCCCGGATGAGGCTTTTTCCGGGGTTTTCCCTTATCCTGAAAGACAAATGTCGGGTAGCTCTAAGCTCCATGGACCCCGGACTCATTTGAGCATCAATTTCATTCATCGTCCGATATGACTTAACGTTGGAGGACGTAAATTACAACAACAATAAAATTAAATCCTCCATTTCTGTCATTTTGTTATTTTTTAAGTTCGTTCAAGATAGGTTTTTGTGAAATTGCTCCAGAAACTTGTACGCTAAGACAATACAGACTTTCTCACATCCATAATTCTCATTGTTATGATAGCACTGCAAACAGGCAAAAATAAATACCGCTCCAAAAGCGGGCGAAGCGGGTTAAGGTAAGACGAGGGGACTCAACCTTCTTTCCGTCTTCCAAAGTTAAGTCATATTGGGCGATGAATGAAATGGGTGAAGTGATGTCCAAATGAGCCTAGAAAAATGGAGAATGGTACCACGAAAGCTGAATGTGCGCTGTGGAAAAGAAGCAATTCATATGTGGAAAATGTGTGTGAGATGCATAAAGATACGGATAGACAAGTTATTTTCTTCTCATGATTACATTATTTACTGCAATTAAATGTTCCACCGTTTTTCCTTCCATTCTGATTCGTCGACTATGCCAATTCCTGTTCATCCTCCAATTGCGGGCAATTGGGGTTAGCTTCCGCTCGGAATAAACATAAAAACGGAAGTATATACAAAATTCTTCATCGAAAAACTTAGCGTTTAACACAATCTAAGATGTCCAGGCTTCAATATTTGCGTGACAAATAGGGCTTTGTGTAAAGGGATTTCAGAATATTGATCGCGCTTACCTTCCAAAGAAAGAACCCATATAACCTGAGGATTTGTTTTTTTTTTTTCGAGTGGAGGAAAAATGCTTTTACGCACTAATCCTGGGATTGGAGTGTGGGGCTTAACTGCGGGGATCGACCCGCCAGCCCTATCCACTAAAACACCTCCACCGGTGAGAAGTAGGGAGTGAATCGTAGCAGTACAGTAGTAGATTTGTGGGGTTTCAAAAACACCTGCGTTAGCTGTTTTTGAAACCCCATGGTTAAAACTCGACGCGAAATCCGCCTGTCCAAATATCGAAGAGGTTGGGTGTTGGTTGTGTTAGAATCCCCATGTTAAAATATCGAAGGGTTGGTTGTGTAGAAACACGTGTGTCACGTGTTCATGAAATCCGAGCCTTGAAAGTCGAGTAGAAATCTGTGTTTAAAAAAAATATATATATTGATGTGCTGGCGTTCGTGTGCCCCCCCCCCTCCAGGAGCTTGACGACGACGACGACGACGACAACGACAACGACGCATCTCTCCCAAGCCTGCAAGGGCAGTCGTGTCATTTTGTTGTATGTATGTGAAATGTAATTAACTGATGAATGTAATTACTGAAAAAAAATGTGAATGGATTTCAGTATTCACACACACACACACACACACACACACACACACACACACACACATACACACACACACACACACACGCACGCACACACCGCTCCGTCCCCCCGGCACTCCTGCAATAGGGGTGATGCATGTTATTTATATGTGAATGCTGTAAGACTGAATTGTCAATCGCCTTCACCTTTGTCGACATTTGCAAAAAGGAACGCGTCGAGTGTAGTTATTTAAATCAGTAAGTATTGATTTTATTATCGGGAGCCGTAGGAATCAAACACTCTATGGATCCTCCCCTCCTACACGACGCAATAAGGAATGCAAACCGATTCCGTGAGCAGATGAATCCGTAGCAGTGCACCAATGTACTGCAGGGATGGTGCGCGATCGATCACTTCCATCTGTCAGTTGTCATCTAACACTCAGCAAGATGAGCAGCGAAACAAGTAGAGTGGAGAGCGATATCAACTTCTGGGAACATCTGCAAGATTACGAGAGCATGCAGCAACACTGGATGGATCATCACGAGGAAATGTGTGATGGAAAGACTCATCAAACCGTCTGCAAGAATCCTGCACATCATGACAAAGTCACTTCATACGGCAAGTGTGGGATGCAGTGCAAGGTATATCTCAGGTAAGTGGAAAGAAAAAGCACTGGAAATTAGTGAGCTATAGTGTTTTGTGTACGGGTAAAAAAGATTTCTCTCATTGTGTAATTACAGAAGCTTGGAAGGTGAAGACATAACACCTCCAATCCGTCACGAAAAACAAGCCGGCCCGTCCAAAGAACTAGATAAAGAAAAGTGAGTAAAAAGAAAACGTCACACTTAATATAAAAGCGTGTAATAATTCGTATCCTCATAGCCGTGCATGTTCGCAGGTCCGACAAGAAAGCAGAGAAGAAGAGCTGTAAGCCGAGGGTGCTCAAGAAGAAGAGGATCTTCGACAAGGACAGCTTTATAATAATGATGTTCGAACCCATGACCCCCGCTCCTGAAGAGGTGACAAAGAGTGATGGCGAATAGTGTGTTCATGGTAGACGACATCCCCATCAACTCCGGGCACCGTGTGAACATAGGCTTATACCATGAACTCCCATCCCTCTATACCAGAGCTACAGATGAAACTTTTGTATACATCACAAAGAAAGACTGGCTAATAATAAAGCAAAATATGGATGCGTTGGAAACTTACTTGAAAGATGGTAAGCATCCAAAAGTGTCATACAGTGAGAATATAATATATGCGTACAATATATTACTGTGCATGAATAAAGTGAATGAAGTAACGTTTGTGAATACGTGCTTAAACTTAAACAGCATAAATCTAAATAGCATTGCCATAAGAGGACTTAAGAGACTAATCCCATATATTGAAAGAAACTTATTTCAATTACATGACATATATAAATCAATGTGTTCATACGATGCAAAAAGTAGGAGTGACAGGGAAAAGGTTAAGGAAAGGTATGTTAAAATCAATAAAAAGATAACATAAATTTGAGTTTCGTTTTCTTTTTTATTTCCACAAAATTACATCCTTATATGATAGATTGAACAACATGCTTTAGTGGTTTATAGGTGAACAATTTATCATGAATAATCAGGCAATATAATGATGTTTGTGCAGGAAAGTTAGATGAGGCTTGAACTTCCAGTCTCACATTCACGGCCCCGGTCACGGTCTCCTCAGGCTGATGCGAGCAGTCGATGACAAAGAGCGGTGCATAATTCAGAAAGTCACTTCTCTTCAAAAGTGGGTAATTTTCTTTTCCATAATAGGATGATTGAAATTTCGAATACTGATCATACAGAGATGCAAATTTAGAGTTTTCAAAATCCAAGTTCATATCGTGATAAGGATAACACTCGCTGTTGAGATAAAGCTTCAGATTGGTGATGTTGCAGTGATCAAAGAGTGAGCAATCCTTACTAAGCTTATTCAGTCTGTCGGTTTGTGCACCGACTATGACGAAGCGAGGTTTCTCAAGTTTCGTTGTAGTTGCAATGTTCCAGGTGAAGGCCTTAGTTTGCGGTACCGCAGGTTGAGTGTGAAGGTCCAAGGTTCGAAAGGCTACGTGCAGTGGCTTATCGGATTTGACGAGTTTAAGCTTTTCGACTCGCTCTCCATCTGAAAGTCGAAGAACGGGCATCCTCCATTCGAGTCTAGTTAGTTGAATAATAGCTGGTTCGTTGCCCGATATACAATTATTAGAATCTTTAGATCTAATGAGAACCAGTTCAAATTTGCTATTGAGAATGACTTCCTTGTGATCGTCTGCAAAGCCCAGCAGCATCGAAAGAGGAACTACAGCATTGAAGACACCATTCTTTGAATTCACGATGTCGACGTCAACTCCCGGATAGGTCCATCCGGCATTCTGCATTCGATCGGATTCCAGTGCATTCAGAGATGCATAGTTGCGCATCGTTGAAGAAATGCCCGGATTCCTGGTTCTGTCTATAGTAATGCCGTTCATATCTAGACGAATTTCGTCAAACAGAAATGCCATGGCATTGTTGGTCAGCTTTGAGGAGGAGGGTCCGCCACTTGTTTTGGTGAGAGAGCCCTCTATGTAGAGATAACTTCTACTAGGAAGAGTGTACAAATCTTCTGCTTGACACGGTATTCTAATTTCATCGTTCGCGTCAAGAGCCGATGTATTGTATGGCAGGAAGACGTGCTCCTCCTCTTTACTAATCTTATCATCAAAGGTCGGTACTCCTGTTACATCGAGGACATCCATTATAGCACTTTGAATCCCAAAGCCTCGAGGAACCTTCGATTAGACGACGTGATCGGACGCCCTGTCAATGAGCGAGTATAGCCCAATCTCGGAAGAGGCTTCTTAATATAGGAACGATGCTTAAAATTTATTCCCATTGCGACGTATGTGTAATCGTACGGTTATGGTTTCGTTCCTGAAGTCGAGCACGTCACCGTTCTGATCTACCACTCTAATGTCGAGATGATCAATGAGATTCGTATCGATGATTGGTAGATATATAGGGCTAGATGGTTCTTGCGAAATGTGGTAACCGGGAGGAACCGACGGGAAAAACTCGTACAGAGAATGACCGTGTTTACCGTCAATGAAGGATCCCGTGGCTAGGCTGCACTCGATGCGTATGATGCTAACTTTGAAGATGTTCACCAAATCATCAGACTCAGTCATCACGTTCGGTTGAATCAAACGCTGTGCTTTGAATCCGAGAAGAGAGCCAATTGATCTGTCTTGAGTAAAGTCGATAGTATATGGGCATTTTATCTCAGACTTCATGGTATTATTAGCACGTAAGATAAACCCGTCTTCGACATCGAGGGCTCCCTTGAGAAAATGCGCGATATCATCTAATTCGTAAGTTCCAGGAGGAATCTCGATACTCTCGTTCTTGTCATTACGAGCGAAATGGAATAAGTTGTTGCTCACATCCACATTAGGAATGGAATAAAAGGTTTCGAAATTCAATAGAGCTATTTCGTAAAGTCCATTCGGATCCAGATGAAGAGGTGGGTTGAGAAAGCTAGAGAAGCTGGCATTCGAACCGCTCACGGTGATTGTGTAACTCATTTTGATCAAACATTCAAGTCGGTAAATCCGTTTTATAAGAGAAACTGCAGGCACAGATGACCGCAAATCACAGATCCAAAATTCTGAAACCTCCTGGTGTTGTACATGAGTTTAACACCCTCGAGGTAGGACTCAATCTGTTTCGGTGGTCTTAGATTACCGAAGCTATCAAAGTAGAATGCAACATCTCCATCCTTGCGTATCGCAACCCAGTGTGTTCCCGGGTTACGCGAGATATCCAAATTTACGATAATCCTTTCTACATGTCGAGGACGTGAAGGTAAGTTGTCTATCATGTAAACACCTCTAAAATGAGGAATGCACAGTCGTCGTGCATAGGCATCGATCTCTGCAGCACTTAGGGCTTTTTCCGGGATAAATACAGGCCTCGCCCCGAGTTTTTTGCACGAAGATGCAATCCTTTGCCCTTGCGCTTCTTACGTCGAAGGCCTTTACCCCTAGCTAAACCCTCCATGCTCTGATTGTGACGACTCAACTCTGCAAGCTGTCTTTCCGCGGAACGTTTCTTATTCACAGCCGTGGCGATCTGAGCAGCGCCACCGGCTAGGCTACCTGCAGCGCCCAAAGCCGCCAAAAGCGGGATCAGAGGTAAAAAACCGCCTCGAGGGCTCGGTATGATCCTCTTGCGTCGCTTACGCATTCCAGCGCCCATGGCAACTTTCCCCTTCATGATGGCTGTTACAAGTCGGGCTGCAAGTCGCTCGCCGAAAGATGCGTCAGCAGACTTTACTCGACTCCAAGCCTTTTCAACGAGTTCCTTATCTGCCAAACGTCGCGAATCTGCGTCCTGATGAGTGGCGTAAGCGAGATCGTGAGCGAGGCAGGCTGAGTCCAAAGCGTTTCTGCGAGAATCCCCTCTCTGCAGACGCTTATGTAGTTTCGTTCCAGGTCCGCAGAATCGCTACCCTGGTAAATGAGCCTCAAACGGAAGAGAATTAATTAGCGAATTAAGGATTCCGGATCCCTTCTTTACGCCTGCAGAGTTCATGGCTTACTATGAAATAAAAAAGCAAACGTTATGATTTATATGTTTAGTTGCGATATGGAAGTAGTGAAGCAAAAGTGCAAGTTGCCTATACAGGTGCTCGATTTCGACAACGACACACGCAAAGGACGACACGGTGCGCTCTTCCCGTGCAACGTCAGAGCACTCCTCTTGGGTAGTTCGAATGCTGGAAAGACGAACGTTCTACTGAACTTGCTCATCCATGAAAATGGTCTTAGGTTCGAGAATCTCTACATATATTCAAAATCGTTGCACCAACCGAAATACCAGTATTTGCTCAAGGTGCTAAAAACCATACCCGATATTGGAGTTTTCACGTTCGAGGATGGCGAGAAGGTGGTTCAACCATCCGAAGCCCGAGGAAACTCCATATTCGTATTCGATGATGTCATAAATGAGAAGCATGGAAAAATAGCGTCATATTACAGCATGGGTAGACATCGCAATGTCGATGCCGTATACTTAGCACAGTCATATGCGAAGGTGCCTAAACATTTAATTAGAGATAATGCAAATATGATCGTGCTCTTCAGACAGGATAACCTCAACTTAAAGCATATATATGATGATTACGTAAACACAGATATGACGTATGCGGAATTTAAGGACATGTGTAAACAAGTTTGGGAGAGTAATGACGGATCGAACTCGCGACCTTTCGTTGTCATAGTACCCGAGTTCCCTTTGAACGAAGGACGCTACCGTCACGGTTTCGACATCTTTATCAGAGTGAATAAATAACGCGCATCCTTCATTGTAGTCATGAGTATCGATAGGTTCGGATCTCGGAGAGTCATACCCTCCCGGGGCGTGATTAACCGGTATACCATAAGTAGAGATGGATCGGGAAACTATCAATTCAAGGGAAAGCGATTGCGCAACGTTCACGATCCTGAGGAAAGTGATGACGCATCAACTAAGAGCTATGTGGACGCGTGTACGAGTGATGTCGAGAGTCGAATGCAGATCTTCAGCGAACAGGCTTCATATCAACGCATGGGCCAGTTTGAAGCTATGCTTAGGAATCACATACAAAAATCCCTCGACCTCCAATATGAACATCTAATGGAATACTTAACAAAATATGCATTTAAACGTGATTCGGATAACAATGTCATTCTGGATGCTATAAGGATGAAAGTTCTATTGGATCCCATTGACGATCACGATGTTATCAATAAAAAGTATATAGATGCCAGAATGCCAATTCTAGAGTCTGATGCTAATCTATCATTTCGAATGAAACGATTAAAGGATATAGCCGATCCTGCACAGGATAACGATGCTGCAACCATGAAATATGTTAATCGGTTCTATATACAGAAACAGAATGAACTGCAAGCCGGTTTAACTAGAACGATAACAACCGTTGCCGAAACTATATCTACAGCAGTGGAAAAGGCCGTGAAAGATATAACCGAGCGACAGACGGAACTGGATAAGAATCTAACCAGTGCAGTGAACGATATTGACAACATGAAAATACAGACGAGACATATCGTAAACGGCATGTTACAACAACTGAAAGGTCAGCTCATCATTTCACTGCATACACGACCCTTTAGAGGTCCCTCGTTAAGGTATACGTTATCCTCGGGTCTCGAATTCTACAAGTCTCCAGGAAATGGGAATGTAATTTCTTGTTCTATGCTTTCATCAATACACCCTCATACGGCGCATGACACAGTGTTTGCAATAAACGATAAATTAGTTGAAAGGTATCCTGCCCCTATTCGAACTGGTGATTTACTCACTTTCACAGCACCAGTGGAACGTGCTAAGGATGGTCACATGTTAAGTATAGAAATTATAATTTCATATAAAATATCTGCAGTAGGTTAATTATACATTCAGTACAATATGGATGCCGAAGGTATAAGACTCAAACAATCAATCGCTCGTCGCAGTAGGGCAATACGAGAAAAGTTACGCTCCCTGAAAGGTCTCAAGTTCGAAACTCACCGCGTCATGTCCGAGGTTCTCCAGCCTGTAACCGAACCCTTGAAGGTTATAGCCAACAAGGATCGTGACAAGTCAAAACCAGTCGTTAACGATGATGAAGAGGATGGGGAGGAGGAGGAGGATGATCTACTTGCAGAGTACCTGAAGAAGGTTCGAACCGCTAGCTCCAGCGACATGGATGCCACCTACGGCGTGCGGTATGAAGATGGAGAATATAAACTAGGGAATAAAACTATCGATTTCACCGATGACGGTATTCAGATAGGGCAAGAGAGCTACGATGCAAGTCCTGGATTGTACGAATTGCTCTTCAAGCGATCGCCGCTCAATTCATCATATACCGAAGAGGATCTGGACGCCTATTCGCAGATATTGCAGAATACTCAGGTTTACAGGCAGGGATACGCTAGGAGCGGGCGTATAAGAGCAAGCCGCGGTTACAAGTATCGCAATATTATTCGAGATCTTGTTTCCAGTCGCACGGGCTCGGCTCTCTACTGGAAGGAGCACGTACCCAGCAGAAAACTGGATTACATCTATTGGACCGATCCCAACGTTCTAATAGACAGATTGAGATTACTCATTGCATCGAGGGATGCGGGTAACTTTAACCATTCAGCAGAGATTCAGGAAATAATCACAGAATTAAAAATTTCGAAAATCATAGCATGATTAAACGTGTCATAGCAAGCGAATTACACTCGCCGGCAAGAAGGCGCTTCTTACCCCGTAAAATAATAAGTAAAGGTCTTAATGATCTATTACAAATAGATCTTATTGAAATGATACCTTATGCAAAAGAAAATAGAAATTATAAGTATATTCTTATTGCTATTAATTTCTATTCTAAAATGGCTTATGCGCGAGCATTGAAAGATAAAAGTGGCATTAGCGTGACAAGAGCTATGCACGGTATCCTATCAGAGTTGAATTCACCTCCTAAGAACGTTCAAAGTGATAATGGGAAGGAGTTTTACAATCGCCATTTCAGGCAATTAATGCTTAGGAATGGAATCAATCATTACAGTACTTTCAGTAGCATCAAGGCTGCAGCAGTGTAAAGGTTAATTAGAACAATTAAAATGAACATGCATAGAGAATTCCTGATTCAGGGTTCGCATCAGTGGTTACAAATGCTACCTAGAATCATCGATTCATACAACAATACCTACCATACGACGATTCGCATGAAGCCCCGTGACGTCAGCAACAACGATATGCTCCTTAGTGTATATCGTTATGGCGGGCGTGAACGTCGAGAGAAAAGGAATGCAAGGAGTTTTCATGTCGGTGATCGTGTAAGGATTTCCAGGTACAAGGGGCTACTTGAGAAAGGTTACACGGCCAATTGGAGTACAGAGATCTTTCGGATTGTTCGTGCAAGGAATACTAACCCAGTTGTCTATTTTCTGGAGGATGCAGAAGGAAATGAAATACAGGGCGGTTTTTATGGTCACGAACTACTAAAAACACGTCATCCTAATGTATACCTTGTTGAGAGAGTGATACGCCGACGTGGTAATCGTGCGTACGTTAAGTGGCTGGGTTTTCCTACAAAGGAATGGATCGATGTTAAGGATATTGTGTAAAAAGGAATGTATGTTTTATTGATAAATAAATAAATACACAAGATATTTTCCCAAAAATTTAGTGTTTTTATTTTATAATTCCTTTCCAGCTAAATCCTCTAAACATAATGGTTATATTTTTAAAATAGTTTCAGTATACGTGGCTACATAAACAAAATTTTTCAGTAGAACATCACAACTAAATCCTCTAAAAATAATGCTTACACTGTGTTTTAAACAGCTTCAATACATGTGCATATAAATAAAAGTAAAGTGTTTTACATGTTAAATTCCTTTAATATTAGTGCAAATTAATGTTTAATCTTCAAAAGAATTTCAATATACCTACAAACATAATCAGAAATGCAGTCCCCCCAAAATTATATGTTTACCCCAACTAAATCCTCTATATATAATACATCGACAACAGGTTAAAACTCCTTACACCTAAGTTCAAAGTTCATAGTGAATAATGTATATATTTTCTTAAAACATACATATATAAGCAGAATTGTAACCCACCCCAAGAAACCATACTTTTATTCCAAATAAATCCTGTAGAGATAATGCATCCACAACAGGTTAAAACTCCCTAAATTAACTTCAATTTAATAGAGAATAATGCTCACATTCTTTATAAAATGAGCTTCAGTACACATGCATACATAAACACATTAGGTATTTTCACATGTTAAAACTCCTTACATCCAAGTTCAAATAGATGCTTACATTTTAAAGATGCGTACTAGCGAAAATGTAGTCCCCAGCACCGTAATTATAATATTATCCAATCAATATCCGGTAAAGTTAATGGTTAATGATGCTTACATTTTAAAAAGTTTCAATGCGCGTGCATACATAAACACAAATTGAGTGTCTTACACTTGAAAAATCCTTAAATCTAAGTTCAAATTAATGGTTACTTTTTTTAAAAAAAAAGAAATTAACGACGCATCAATAGAATAGTAAACACCTGTCCAAATTATAGCTTTATACCAATATGCATGTATACATAAAACAAATTAAGTATTATGCACGTTAAAGTCCTTAAACATAAGTTTAAAATTAATTGTTACCTCTTTTAAGGAATTGAGAGATGCAATAATCTCATATTATATATCATATTATATCCCCATACATAAGCGGGATTATAGTCCTCCAAAGGTATTTATACATACCATCAGCAACTCAAAGCAATGAATGAGCACCAAAACTTGACAACGTATTTCAAGACTTGCTTAAAATGACATCATGACTCATGTACATAAGTTTTATAAAGTGTAAAGATTTATCTCAAATCACAAAAAGCATTACTTCAATCACGCTTGCACTGCTGCATGTACACATGTTGAAAAATTAAATATTTGTGTCAAATCATTAAAAAGAAAATTATTTCACATGTTTTGTTAGCTTTAAAATACATTGTCAACTTTTTACAAGATTTTTTCACATATTTTTATACGATTACTTATCCAATGGTACAGAATGATGACCCCAGGCCAAGGTTTCATGTGAATTTTTCTGTATAAATCGCTTAGTGTCGAATCCTCTAAGAGCAACTTTATTACTCTCGATGGTTCGAACAACGTGCTTATAACTTCTAAAGCACGTCTGTTTAGCATGACGTACGGATGTCATATCATTTACACAGGATAGATAATCCTCAAACGTTATGCACCGCATGCCATCACTCGTAACGCCTTTAGATTTCTTGACCGTTTTGCCATCGTATCGATATGAATACAATTTTGAACGTAAACCTACGTATTCTGTCATAACTTTACCCGATAATTCATCTTTAAATAGACCAGCGACTTTTTTATTCATCAACGGAATACCGTACACATTATCGATCGGGTAATTAGATGTATCGAAGAGATGTATATTAGATTTAATAAATTCATAAATGTCACTACTGGTTTCAAACAGAAATGCATCGGTATCCGTATAATTCAACATAACATCTTTTAACTGTTTCTTCAAAATATTATAATAAAAATTATACATCAAGTGTTTTGAAAGATCTAGAATGGCCTGTCCTATATAAATCGGTTTCGTCATCTTAATTTATTCCCTTACCAGTTCGAGTCCTATAAGGTTCTCGTCAAAAATTACGTATCGTATGAATGTCTGTCGTGATATTAACTTTCTTGCCTGTTTCCAATTGCTCGCTAGGTGAAAGGAATTGTAACGTCTGACGTTCTCAATAAATTTACCATATACGCAATTATTCATTTTCTTCCATAAATTTTGACCGAATTTTGTTTTATCTTCAATACGTTTAGCAGCATTTAAATCAATGTACGTCTTAAGCCAAAAGGATTGTTTGTGGGATACCGCTCGATGTATACGCTTCATTTTCAAACCGAGCTCTACACACTGCTGCAAGTTTCTGTAATGTAATATATACTTTTCCTTATGATTCAACGTTGCAAGTAACTTTTTGTAATTATCACCCGGAGCTATCTCACTCTGCGGACATAATGGCAAGTCGTTATGCAACTCGTGAAGGTTCTCCGGATATTCCAGGTCTACTTCTAAAACATAACCTGTATCTGAATCATGTCTGATGCTCAAAAAATCTATAGAATTAATTTCGTTATCGTTTAACCATCTCAATTGAGCATACGGTAAAGCGTTCCCACTCATAATGTGTGAGTAAAGTCCGTTGCAATCCATGTATGATAGGTATTTAATCGATTCCGCTTCATTGTAAGCAGATATGTATTTATTATTTGCTTTGGAATAACGTTTTGATACAGTGCAGATACCGCCTCTAATCGCAGATTCGAAAAATTCCAGCATATTTTGATCGGTAATCAGCGATATTTGCACGCGGCTCGTTCGTAACATTGCGTCATATGATAGACCAGGAGCTGTATAGTAATGACAAGGATCTAAGCCATACATATCGATACTTAAACTTCGGAATTTTTCATAGATGTCTGTTAATAAGATCGTATCCGTCTTGAGATAAAGATCAGAGTATTCACCGAGATTTTGTATACCAAATTCTCTCCATACCGCGCATGCGTGCATGTAATCATCATTGCTTATATTATCAAAACACTCTTGAGGAGGTAATTTGGAATCATTTAATTTTTCCTTGCAATCTAAATATGTATATGGGAAAATACCTTTCCGTTGCATTAACAAACGTTGCTTAGGATCAACGTACATCTTATTTGTGTACCGAAAATCTTGAGGTTCTAGCATATCAGAAAGATCGCTCAGTTTAGAATCCAGAAAGCGGTAGCTATCAAGAAATCTGAGGAATATTGATTTACCATTAGATGTGTATCTTTTACTAAATGACAGATAATTCTCCGATGTTTGCGAAATACATGTAATGGGTTCATTGTCATACGATAACTTTTTTACTATGAAATGCGAATCATACTTTGATAGGCAATGAAAAAATATCGGGATAAAGTTTGGCGTTTTTCTATTGAGGTTGCATGATTTATGAGCAGCCCCTATATATAATCCGGTCTGATGATCGTGGTCACGCACCCTAATCGAGTCAGAATCGAAATCCTTTTTGCATACGTGACACTGGACTGCATTTCTGAAATTTAATTCATCCTCATCACTCATATGCATCTCTGTCACATCACCGTATATCCTAAGCACATCCTCGGCAATCACAGTTAATTCTCTAAGAAACTCTTCAACTGCATGCGAACCTCTAAATATTTTGAATTTTGTTAGTGTCTCGTCATAACTGCAGACCAGGTGCAACGAAACGGATATCGCCTCGTGCACGTGCATATCACGTGTCCAACTATGCATCGCATCGGGCTGACACGATGGCACTTTTATTAACATAGTCTCGATATCAGCGTATATCACAAAAGGGACTTTAACGCATTTTGAGTAAGCCTGAAACTCGATAACATCATTTATTCCTTCGCGAGGCATGCTAATAATTTGACATTTCATACATCTCAGTTTATGTTTCTTCAGGATAACTTCAGTCGAAAACCATGCATTACAAGATTCACACACAAATTTTTTACTTTTATGTTTGGATATCTGCTTACTTACTAGACGCGACATATCGGTTATGAGAGAATAATGCGAATTGATCATTAGAAGATTCACATGGTTTATCTTTTGCTCCCTCGTCTGATATAAGATGATAATGAATTCTCTCTCTAACCCGTATATGTTCACCGAGATATCATGATTTTGCTTTTCGAATAATTCAATGTCATGAAGGGCGACGGGGAAGTTTATTCCTTTAAAATTGAATTCGCGATATATATCATATTTACTGTACGTGCTAGCTCTATGCCTGTTCTGGCGAGCTGGATATTTTGCTGCCAGCATACAATATGCAAAACATTTAAAGTCAGTATTCCGAATATTCACGACAGCTCTCTTTGATTTTATCCACGATGGCAGCGGCTTAAAGCAACCTGCGTTTAACGGATCGTACTGACATGCGTATAAAGTTAGCGAATCTATCCTGTAAAGCGCTTTCGAACTGGCTTTTGTTTCAAAATTTTCTAGATGAGCGATTATAGGCTGTTTCAGTTTAATTTCATACCATTCAGATTTGTTTGTCGATTGCAATATAGCATCCATCTTACTGTTAAAATTAATTGATTCAACTGTTTCATTATCGGGTGAAGTTATTATACCGGGTGTCCATAAATGAATATCGGGGTTTTAACGCTTTATAACATTAATTTTATTCTTATATATTATTATTATTATTATATATTATTATTATATTATTATTATTATTATATATTATTCTTATATATATATATTCTTATATATTCTTAATAAGTTTAATAAAATTAATGTTATAAAGCGTTAAAACCCCGATATTCATTTATGGACACCCTGTATATTGACATGTTAAAGTACCGGCTAATTTAATTCCTGATTTGTAAGTTCTTATGGCCTTCTGGATTTCACTGGTAACAACGGGTTTGCACAAGTTCAAGAACGTTGATGGATCTAGCTCGTGTATAGAATTTTTTATGGTACCTGTGAAGATCCTGTGCTGGAACGCTGATTCTACAGAAATGCATTCCAATGCTTTGTCGTTGCGTTTCGCCTGCTTTGCACTACTTGCTTGAATATCTTGCATGCCCGGTCTCTTGCGACTCGTTGCACCTCCTGAAATTATGGATTAAACATGTCAGAAAACACGAATAATTACACTTTTAAAATAATAAACATTTGAACACTCATGGCAATACTATATTTTTAAGCTATAAAATGATTACTTTATTAACATTGCTGAACTTTGAATTTGATTTACATAACATGTTTTCCTTAAAAGAAATAAGTTGCATGTTATTTGCAGTGGAATTAAATGATAACTGTATCTTTTGAATAACAAAGATTTAGAACATTCAGAGTACTGCATTCCCTAATATGGATTTTTTTTTTAAATTGCACCTCTGTCTTTTATTGATTTTTTTTTAAATTGCACCTCTGTATTTTATTGAAATTTTATCCTGACTTACGTAACATGTTTTCTGGAAAAGAAATAAGATTATACACGTAACATGTTTCCCTGAAAAAAACGTTATACATAATGTATCATCACAATATACTCATTTGTATATGGCTACTGGCTGTTTAATTAGTTAATTGAATTCCTCAACTTCCCGTCGATTGGCTGCAGATATGCATTAATGACTTTTAGAACGTTAAATTTGCTTGCATTATTACTCTTATCGATTTGCCTTTTATATAGAATGACTAATTCGTTAGGTATTCCATTCACAAATATTAACAGATTAACGCTGATTACTTTAACTTACACTGAAATATTTGACATCAAGAGATTGACACTTCATAGCAGTAGTGCAGCACGATTTTAGTTTTTTTTGTAAAGTCTTACCTTCACTGATTACTCCCGACTGTTTAAAAAAGTTAATTTGTGCTTCTTGAATCCATTTTCCAGAGTTTCTTCACCGGAATACACGAAACTCCAACCACCCTGATTAACAGCATCCACTTGAGCTGCTGTCATCTTCTTAAATCTCTCGGGCAAAAAAACCTGGCATTCTTGCAGCTTAAGTACGACTCTATCACCGTATCTCGTCTTCACGATTTTGACATCGTGTATGGCTTGTGGCACGTCTCGGGGAATCTCTCGTAACTTCTTCGTCGGGAGATAGGAACCTCCTTCCGCAAGCTGATTTAAATCGTGAAGAATCGATTCTGGAATTATAAATTCACGCATATTATTCAACGCTTCGATTCATTACGTGGAAATTACTGTACATAGACATATGCATAATGCTTACCTTCATTCATGTTGATGCTGTCTGCTACGTTTCAGTTGCTGATGTGCTGTTTTATTCGCTCGGTTCACTGTTTTGTTACCTCAGCACCCCCTCCCAAAATTTCCATTCTGGCTGTAACCTGTTTGCACACATCCTTAAGTTTATGCTTCTGCTTCTTTCGCTATAAACTATTAAACTTAGAGTAGAGTTTTAACCTGTCATCTTATGTATCTACTAACTAAAAATTAAATAATATAAGATCTATAGCTATTAACTGTAAGTATATATATACTCTTTAGAAAGTTTCCACCCCTTTTACGTTGCGCACGCACTCGTGTGGCGATTGGTCGTTTATACCCTTTATTACGATACTGCTACCTGCACCCTGATTGGCTAGCTTGGATGAAGTGGAATATGTCACACCCACTGTTCACCTTAGTGCATTCATGGTAATTACCTCATTGAACAATATTTCAAATTTGTATTGCAGCAAACTAATAATATCATAATGCCATCTATAATATGAGTATAACCTTTTATTGCATTTTAATTATTGCAAGCTGTATTTCGAGTTTGTATATCTACTTAATGCAACTGTATTATTCCGAAGGACCGTTTGAGTGTGACCGTTAGATAATTTATGTTTTTATTCCTTCCAGTGATATTTTGCTTCAATTCGGTAAGCCTAACGCCTCGAACGGACTAGTCTCTCGTATCAGATTTATTCAGAAGCGTGTCTCTCGTAGTTATTCACCAAATCGATGTACAGACGTTTTAAGAGGCACTGGCATTATTATAGCAGACTTTGCATAGCTTTTCAACGTTTTGGCATGTTTCTACTCAGCTGATTTATATCATTACACTTATCCTTAATACATTATTTATTACGTTTGCATAGATATCTCGTTTACTTGTCTCCTTTACGCTCGCGTGAATTTTTAGAACCCAGCTGCGTTAATTGATTCCTACCCGCACGTGTACGTAATTTTTTCACCCCAAGTAAGTTATACGGATTCTCTCTTCCGTTGGGGTGGTTTTAGCTGCAGCGAACAACATTATTTCTCAATAAATCTTTACCTACCTTTCCTAACATTTCACTGCATACTCATTATTTTTAACAGAGGGAATGGCTCGGTTTTACCACACATTTCCATGGAGTATGATTCATCGGGCTCCCAAAAACTGAATACATTAACAGATAAATAATAAATAGGTAGCTAAATAAATACATGTTTTCAGTTCGACGTTCCTACCTGCGCTGCCTTTTGAAAACTTCGACGATGGGACAGAGACGGCATAGTCTTACAACATTTGATGTATTATTAAAAGTTTGATAATGTCCAATTCGTATTTGCATTCTTAGTTACTTATATATGCTATATTCGACGCGTTAAGCCTAGCGGACTACTGTCATTATCTCTAAGTAAAATTGGTTTTAATGTTTTATTTTTGCGAATCCTATTTTAGAATCCTTTTTTAACTTCAATTCGTTAAGTCTAACGCCTCGAGCGATTACTGCATTTTATTAGATTTATGTAGAAACATTTTTCTCGTAGTTATACGCCTATTTGGTGTACAGACGTTTTAAGAAGCACTAGCATTGTTATAGCTGACTTTGCATGGCTTTTCGACGTTTTGGCATCTTTCTACTAAGCTGATTTATATCATTACAATTATTCTTATTACATTATTTATTTCATTGCATAGATATCTCGTTGGCTTGTCTCCTTTACGCTTGAGTGAATTTTTAGAATCCAGCTGCGTTAATTGATTCCTAGCGCAGGTGTGTGTAATATTTCACCCTAAGTAAGTTATATGGATTCGCTGTTCCGTTGGGGTGGCTACAGCTGTAGCAATAAACATTCATCCTCGCTAAATCTTTACTTGCCTCTCTTAACATTTCACTGCATATGCATTTATATTTTGAACAGAGGGAAAGGATCGCTTTTTAGCACACATAGAGTGTCAGATTCCTCAGGAGCCCAATAACTGTAATGGATAACTCAATAAATACTTAAATAAACAAATAAATTAATTAATAATGTATACTTAGTTACGTGAATAAATACATTTTTTCCATTCGATTTGCAGGAGTGCCGGGGGGACGGAGCGGTGTGTGTGTGTGTGTGTGTGTGTGTGTGTGTGTGTGTGTGTGTGTGTGTGTGTGTGTGTGTGAATACTGAAATCCATTCACATTTTTTTTCAGTAATTACATTCATCAGTTAATTACATTTCACATACATACAACAAAATGACACGATTGCCCTTGCAGGCTTGGGAGAGATGCGTCGTTGTCGTTGTCGTCGTCGTCGTCGTCGTCAAGCTCCTGGAGGGGGGGGGGCACACGAACGCCAGCACATCAATATATATATATATTTTTTTTTTTAAACACAGATTTCTACTCGACTTTCAAGGCTCGGATTTCATGAACACGTGACACACGTGTTACTACACAACCAACCCTTCGATATTTTAACATGGGGATTCTAACACAACCAACACCCAACCTCTTCGATATTTGGACAGGCGGATTTCGCGTCGATTTTTAACCATGGGGTTTCAAAAACAGCTAACGCAGGTGTTTTTGAAACCCCACAAATCTACTACTCAGTACCGCTATTGCAGCTGCGGATTCAAGGTGAGGAGATGAGGCCCAGACTAGAGCCTGGGCCAAGCGAGAGTTGGGCGCCAGGATGCAAGTACGACCAGGGACCTACTTGCGACCTTGGATATTCTTTTTCTTTTTAATATATTTATTAGATCGGACAGCAATAATATATGCTTTGCAGATCTGAGAGAACAGATACAGAATAATTATAGAGTACTAACACTGTAGAGGTAGGACAATGTTCCTCCTCTGAACTAAAACAAATGTGTTATTGCACTAATATAAATGTGGCACTGAACTAATAAAATGATACACATACTTCCATAGTGAGAATTTACATAGTAGAACAGAAGAATAGAAAAGAAAAATTGAAACAGTAGATTATTCAGAAGTGAAAGTGTCATCACTGTAAAGCAGGTCCTGTGGTAGTCGTCGCTTCAGTCGCGTTGGCCGGCGACTTCGGACGCCGATGTTATACGTCACAGCTCCTGGGACGTGGCGTAGATTGTAGAAGAAGCGTCGAGCAGTCTGTCGGATGAAATGGTGGAGAGGAAGAAGTCCCAGCTCGTGATGCAGCTGCTGGCTGCCGACAAACCAAGAAGCATTGGTGGCAATTCGCAAGAATCGACTCTGGATGACCTGTAGACGCCTCAGGTGACAAGTACTGGCAGCCCCCCAGACCTGGCAGGCATAAGTAATAAGAGGTCGAGCAGTGAAGATTCTAAAGCAAGTGAAGTATGTTTGTGAAATAATGGAGACAGTTGTGACAGACGAGCGGATGCCAGGGTAATGGTGCGGTCAATATGAGGCTTCCACGTAAGCCGAGTGTCCAGTAACACTCCAAGGTACTTGACTGGTGTAGGTGAAGGGAGCCACGGCACATGATCAGTCAGAAGGCGTATAGGCGGAGGGGGATTATAGCGGCGTAAAGTAAAAATCTTGGCTTCAGTTTTCTGGGTATTAAGGGAGATGCACCACTTTTGACACCATTGAACGAGGCGATCAACAGAGAGCGGTAAGGTTCGTACAGCAGAATGTAGATCGGAGTGAGAGTAAAATAAAACAGTGTCGTCAGCATACACGGCAATTGAGGTTACCTTGGATATTCTGGTGTGGGAATAGTGTAAGGAATTCTTCTTGGTGTGCCTCCGAATGGGGCGACATCTTAAGTTCTAATTATCTCCTAGTGTGGTCCTGAAACAGGACGGTGGCATGCGTAACTATGTGTTCTAATTATTTGGTCTCAGGATAGAACATCACTGAGTCCTGTGTCAATATTAGATATAAAAGTTATTTTATACAGCTGAATTGTTTTGTAAATGTGTCATATGGCTTCCAGGAGGGCCTCGTTATTCATTGGTTTTTTGTTGGAATACTATATTCCATGTCCATAGTTGATGTAGAACTATTTCGGCAGAAGCTGCCATGTCAGTATGCTTATGATTTAGTTAGTTATATACATTTATACACATTTTCGCTGGAACCGTCCTGTATGGAACAGGAACTTTAAGGGCCACTGTCAATCGAAGTGTATGTGTATTTGTGCTAGCTAAGTCATGGCTGAGTTATATTTAGGGTGGCATCAGATTGTTTAGATATTCTTGAATATTGAGCTCTGGTTCCCCCAGGCCAAGTCTTCTGTCGAACAATGACAACGGTCGTTTGTGCTTGTCATTGTGTATTATAGGTTCCTAGATCGCGAATAAGATAGTTCGGATTTTTGGACTTTCTTTCGTACAAATTGTAGCTTAAAAGTTTTATGTATTGTTCAATTGAGTGTAGCTTTAGCTCCTCGTATATTAAATATGCCGGAGCGACCGGCGGGAGCTTTGCCATTGCACGAACTATTCAGTTTTGTAGTGTCTGTAATCGGTTTATGTGTGTTTGAGCAGACACACATAACCAAAAAATTAAGAAAAATGGCCGCCAGCTGGTAAAAATGCTAACTTCTAAGCCGTGCGTCCTAGAGCAAACGTGTACATAACCAATCTTGTATAACTCGACTAGAGCTTTAAAACTAATATAAGGTTGACTATATTATCTCTAATAGTTTGGGAGAAAATTGCAAAAAAAAACACATTACCTTATGAAAATTTTTCTTAGACCCCCAGACGGGCGCTGCCTATGTTAATATAGGTCTAATTAATGTCTTGTATAATGTAAGGCCCATGTTGAGCTGCAGTCGGCTATTCATATTTATCAGTGGGTAAAGCCTGTTGAGTTGGCCGTTTGCTTTGGCTCTTACTATTTTTATATGCTTTTTCAAGTAAGAACTTGGTCCATGGTGACGCCTAAATAGGTAACATGGTCTTTCCTTTCCATCCTCTCTCCACCGTAAGAGAGAGGTGGTTGCCTATGCCTAGGATGCCTGTGTTGTATTCACTTTGAAAATATTATTGATTGGCATTTCCTTGAATTAATTTTAATCCTCCATTTTTGGAACCACGGTTCTAATTCATTAAGAGCGTTTTGTAATCTTAAGTGTATTAGAGGACATAGAAGCTACCACTTATGTAGAACAAAGCATCCGTAAAATGTGAGCTGAACTTCACCACTCTACCCCAAGGAGTGTAGAATTTTTTTCTGCGAAGTGCATAATTTGTAGTATAAAATGGTAGGCGTATTTCTATCTAAAAATTATAGTTATTGTGTATCTGGAGTGCCAAAAATGATAAAATACCTACGAGGGTTTGTTGTACTGCTTTAATTATCACCCGGTAGTGATAATGTTGTTAGTTTCAGTGATTTGAGTCCTTTTTCTTTTTTTACAGTGAGTTCCAGAAGTGACTGAGGTGTAAGATGGAAAAAATTGAGGTTCGTAATGTGATCAAGTTCCTGCATTTGAAGGACAAAACTACCGGGAAATCCATTATGAGATTATGGCTATTTATGGAAATGATTGCCCATCGTATGACTATTGTGAGGCGGAAAAGGAATTTTCAAACTGGTCACATGTCCCTGACAGATCAGCCAAGAGCTGATAGACCGTCATTGACACACGATGCTGTCACAGTGAAGAAAGTGGAGTGTTTAATACTGGAAGACAGACAAGCAACCATTCAAATGATCATGAATGAATGTGGAAAATTATTCATGTCGAACTGCACATGTCTACACGGTGGGTTCCTCGTTTGCTAACCCCTTTCCAAAAGCAAACACGGCGTGACCATTCAAGACTAATATTGATGCTGTTGGAACAGGATGAAGATAATTTGTTTGATCGTCTGGTAACCATGAATGAATCCTGGATCTATCAGTATGATCCAGATACAAAAACCATGAGCATGGAATGGAAACATGCCGATTCCCTCCCTCCCAAAAAGGTAAAGGAAGTCAGCTGGGAAGATCATGCTTTCAGTTTTCTGGAACTGTCGTGGAGTCATCCTTACAGATTATCTTGCCAAGGGTCAAACCATCACTGACAGATACTACTGCAATCTTCTGGACAAGTTACGAGCAGCTCTGATTAAGAAACGACGTGGTATGCTCTCCCAAGGTGTTCGTTTTCTGGCTGACAATGCACCAGCTTATTCATCTCAAGCTGCAATTGACAAAACAAGGGAATGTGGCTTTGAGACCTAACAGCATCGCCTTGTTCGCCCGATCTCGCACCAAGTAACTTTTTCTTGTTCCTGGAAATAAAGAATCCGTTGCGTGGTCGCTGATTTGACAACACAAATGACGTCATTAATAAAATGGAAGCGTGGTTTAAAGCGAATTTTGCAGACTTGTACAATCAAGGCAATCGGAAGGTCAAGAAACGCTGCGAAAAATGTGTAAAACTTGATGGTGACTAAGTAGAGAATAACCAAGAAGCACATATCAACACAAACTCTCTATCACATTTTTAAAGGGGGATAAATAAAACTTGACCACACCCCTCGAATAAAATTAAAGAGTAACCTCAATTAATTTGACTGCGCAACAACTAAAAAAGTAATTGAAGGGGAACTTCTGTCATCCCCTTTTCTGGTAAGTCAGTAAATTATTTATGGTGATTTCAATAATCTTTACGTCGATCTACATTGATAATGTCGACCTGGAGGTAATAATCACTGAATTGGTAACGTTTCAGGTAAAATATAAAAAATAGCATGCTACTGGGAAAAGCACAAAGTATTTCAAAGTGAACAAGTTCATTGTAGGAAAATGTAAACACATAAGAGCAAATGTCTAATAAATGCATAAAGGTAATTCAATATAAAATAATAAATTCCTTATCATTAAAGTTATTCATCAAAAGCAAAAACTAAAAGTCAATGTGTTTCCTTAGTGGTACCAAGTCTGATAGCAATGATTACGGTGCTCCTAGAAGTTTCCCATGTAGAAGGTCTTCATATTAAGGTGCACCTTCATTGCCCAACATCTGAACAAGGTTTTAATGTGCCGCCCATTCCACGCCGTACATTCCTGACATGCACTCCACTTTAGTGATGACAGAATAGTACATGAAATCAATTTCAAGATAACCTGAGGCTACTCTTTCTGAACTTCTTTTACGGTCACCTACAGCAAGTACCTTTTAAGGTAATAATGTAAACAAGGAAAGAGTGAGAGGGGAGGTGTAATTGCGAGGTGCAAGAATCAAAAGACCGAGGTCAAACAAGTGCATGCTTTGCAGCCATACCAAAGATTCACTAACAGCGGAGAGTATATGACCTGGAATATCACAACAGAAACGATTTGTATGAATAATTCCTTTGAAGTTTATATTCCTTCAAATGAATTATATGCTGCAAATGTACTTTGCTTGTAACAAAAGGTGGAAGAAATAAATATTATGTAGTTTATTGCAAATGAGATAATTGAGATGGTATTATTCTTTATTCAACTTTATTGGTGAAATTTCAGTTCAATAAGAGCAGCTAATCTCTCATTCTCCCCTTTCCCTCTTTCTGCTGTTATGGCGAAAATGTTTAAAAGTATTTTAAAAAAATCTGTTGAGACACACTTAACACAATTTTCGTTAATCATTATCATTTCACACGTTTCGCGTATCTACCTATCATACTATTTACATGGGCGACTCAATAATTAATGAGCCCGCCTTGGTAGCGTGGTGGTAGCATGTCTGCCTCACGTTCAAGAGTTCGAATCTCGGTCAAGGTGGGTTACCTGGATAAGGCTTTTTCCGGGATTTTCCCTTATCCTTAAATACGAATATCAGGTAACTCTAAGATCCATGGGCCCCGGACTCATTTGAGCATCATTTCATTCATTCCATGCATCGTCCGATATGACTTAACGTTGGAGGACGTAAATTACAATATATATATATATAATAATCACAACAATGTTTGTAGTGACGCTAAATGTTGTTGTTTTCTTTATTTTAATGCCAGACTTTGGCAATGAAGCCATTAGCTCTCTTGCTCTCCAATATTTCTGTGTAGTGGGTCCGGCAGGTAGGGCTTCACAGGTTAAAAGATGTTCTTCAGGCATTTCCTCTTCTTTGTTGCACAGAGGACAATTTGGACTTGTATAAATTCCTATTCTGTGTAAGTGTTTGGCCAAATAATCAGTTCCGTAAGTAATCTAAAATTTGCTACTGCAGCTTTACGTGGGATTTCTGCAATAATTTCTCGATTTTTAATTTAAATGTTCCATTTTTTATCTTTGGGTTTCTTAGATATTGATTGGTTTTGTTAGTTTTTATATTTGTTTTTAATTAATCTTTTTATGGAAGTAAAGGGTAAGATTTTATTTTTGTTTGAATTAAATTTGCATCTTTTTGGCAAGAAAATCAGCTGATTCATTCCACAATGTGCAGGTATCCACTGTAATATAATTCTTTTATGTAGTTTTTGAAGTTGTTGGATAATTTTGTGACATTCTTTAATTTGGATTGACCTCATTTTATATGAGCTTATTGCATATAATGCTGCTTTAGAATCAGAAAGTATGACAGCATTTTTTAATGTATCTATTCTGTATAGAAGGTGTTGGAGTGAAATATGAATAGCCGCTACTTCTGCATCAAAATTTGTTGTGTGGTATCCTGCTGGTTGATAGAATGAGAACAGTGCACACTTAATTCCTGCTCCTGAGTTGTTGTCCAAGTTAGATCCTTCTGTGTAGATATGTAACCATTCTATTGTTCAGTTTCTAATGCTAGTGCTTTTAGTACAGGTTTGGAAGTTTCGGATTTTGTAACTATTTGTTCTAAATCTAATTGAATATTAATTGGTTCAAAAGTCAGTGGATCTTCTATGGTTAAAATGTTTTCTTTAGAATTAAGAAGATTCAAATCTGTTTTTAATTCCGTAAATTTGGGTAGGAAACTTGTTTGTGTTTTCATCTTGATTGGATGACGCTAAATGATGAAAGATGATAATGAGAAAGAAAGGCAGAAACTGTGGGTTTAAGTACAGTAATCTTATTTATAAGATATTTTAGTAAGTTCAGTTTACTGTTATAGTAATGCTCCAAAATGTTAATAAATCCGAACAAAGATGCTTCATTAAAACCCAGACTGCAGGAGGCAAGAATGCTCGACAATGCAGCATTACTGGAAGCTTGACCGCAGTCAGCTAACTTGTACATCTGTTATAGCACTTCTAGAACACCGTTGTTGAACTAGTAACGGAAGTTGAAATTGCTCCTAATACCATTTTTATTCTAAAATTAAAAATGAGGATAATCTGATATCTGATGAGAAATACAAGTGGCAGATAAATGGAAACAACGAAAGTCCACTTAGAAGATTATGAACCTGAAGGCAAACATTTTCTTCGACGTATCACAACTTGAGGTAAACCTGGGTTCGATGCTTCCAACCAAAATATGGCAATCAAATGTGTGGAAGGCATGGCAAAAAGTGTACACTTAGAACAGGATCCTGCTTATGGATTCAGTTGTGTTAAAAGTTGCTTATGATTTTTGCGATGTCACTCAGTTGATGCGGAATGGTGTCAGTTTCTTTCTGGAACACCATTTACTATCAGCTTACGTAGTAAACGTCAAATATCCTGAATTCTCTTCTTTGTGTTATATGGTGGTGTTCGCTCTTACAAAGCTGCTCCTGTCGTTAATTTATTTCGACATGGGAAAGTTTGGAACATCCTTCATCCTGTATATTCTGAAATATTATAATATCCTGTCCTTTCAATGGCAAATTTCAGAGCAATACTAAGAACGGTTGTGTTTATGTGAGTTCCTGGAATGAACCAAAGCCTCAGTGATATGGTATGCAATTGCATAAATATAATCTGTAGTTCTTTTTAACTTTTCTGATTAATAAGATAATAATTATTAGTCTCCAGTTCGGAAGTAATGACTGATACCATCCTTATGTATGACCCAATTCTGGTAGCTAACTACCTCGCGCATTTTGTGCAGTCACGTCGGTTTTATTCGTTATCAAACGTGGTCAGGACTGCTATCTGTGTCAGTCGACATAATTCTCATTGCGTTATTTGTTCTTTTGATATTGTTGTATTAAATATATGGCTTATTTCGGCCAAATCAGTATTACCAATTTCTGACGAACTGAATCATTTTGTATATAAAATATATTCTTAAAATAATCATTTAATATGTTATCTATGATTAAGTTAGCAGGTTTTATTGTTTTCACATTAAGAATGAATTTCTTTTTCTCTTTGGTTATAGTAGAATTGTATCATTTGATTTCTGTATTTTCATTCTCGTTTTAAACTTCTTTTGATACCCCAAGATTAGTTTCATATTTGGGTTTCTACGAGTAGAAACTATTTTTTCTTGTCACGTTATTATTCGGGGACGTTTCAGACCTGGTAGCATCTAGTAAAAACAAAAGAGGCTCATCTGTCGTATGAAGGTTTCTCTATCCAATTACGCCGTTGGCCTGTACGAGTTCTACTTAAATGGAAGTTAACTTTTGTAAATACTAATCACATTATGAACAAGATACCTTGTTTTATCAAACTTTCAGAATTATTCTACTTTTCCTGTCTTATGTTCTTCAAGATATCAGAGTGATACCCGAAACTATGTACGTAGATAATGAATGAACATCACACGTTACAGTTTCGCTAAATGGAATTTTAAGCAACTGAAATCTGTACGCTGCTGATAATTATAGAATTTTATATATAGAAGAGGAGGCCTAAGAATAGTTGTGTCTGGGCGTTGCAGATATTGATGCCTCTTCTAGTAAATGCTGCACTGCGTGAGCTCTCTTAATAGTACCTGCCTGATTTTCCGAAGGAGTAGAAAATAATTTAGTGGACAATTATTGCAGTACCAACAGGAATTAAAATGTTCAGCTGACTTGCAGAATTGTTGGAAGTGGAAAAATCAAATTATATATTTGATGTCGAGAGCATCATGATTAGGATTATCTATATATGATATACTTCGGATTGGTATTCCATTACGGAGGGGATTCGGTACGTAGGCCACCATGCTGGACCCTTTGTTCTTATACGCCCAAGTGGGGGCATCCCCGGGAGAAAGGTTGAGGCGAAGGAGACAGAGGGTGGCCGACCCAAGGAGCCACGACAGTACAGAGGGCAGGGTCCCTACAGTTTACTTGGATAGAGACTTCCCCCGACGGCCAGGACAACGAACTGGCTCCCCTACAGCGGGACGGCAACGAGCCCAACAGCCAAGCCCTAATGGTCCCAGGCAGGCGATCCGAGCCCCAAAGGTCCCTGGCTGGCGGTCCCGAAATGGTCCCAGCAGAGGAGCGGAGACCGGCAACCGACCTACCTGAGGAAGAAGTAGTTTTCTTCAGAGCATATCATCCCGACATGCACCGCCGAGACTCCCGCCGACACTTCTACCCTAAAAGAGACCACCAAATAAGAGATGGTATGAAATGATAATGGAGATGAAATGGAGGGAGAGGAAATTCCGGGGATGTAATTAGCCTACCCAGCATTCGCCTAGCGACCCGGGAAAACCCCCGAAAAAACCCATCGGTCAGGTAGGTCGGCCATGGGAATCAAACCCGGGCCTACCGAATGCGGGCCACAGATGTTACCGCCTATGCTATCCCGCTCGGTTATGACATACATAGTTGTTTCTTCCAGTAAACTTTAATGAAATTTTACATAGAATGTACGTTTCCCAATATTTTGTGGGCTTCGCTTGCTGGAACTTCATGGATATTGACTGACAAAGTGCTTTGCGGAACAGATCACTTAGGAATACTTAATAATATACCTTTCAGAAATGTAAAAGTAAGTTCAATACAATTAGTAATTTAATAATGGATTGTAAACCAGTTGCTATATAACAAAGTTATTGTAAGTTATTGTAAGTTATTGTAACTGCAAAAAGAGTGGTCTGTATTTGGAAACGTGTTTCTTCATAGAATGTACAATGACTTGTTTATAATAATGAACTTCTTATATTACGAATCAAAGCCTTAAAATGATTTTCATAAAACCATAGTCACTCTCAAAAACAATTTTGTTTTAAATAAAACAATCTGCACGTTTGAGTCATTAGATTCCACAATTTTGGTTTTCATGCAACATTTCATTTAAAATGTACTACTCTGCAAGTAGCAATAAGAAAGATGCATTCTCAAGGAGAACCTTATTTTTAACTTACGTCCTCCAACGTCGTCATATTGAATGAAATGATCCTCAAAGGAACCCAGGATCTACAGAGCTTAGTGTTGCCCTACGTTAAACTTTCAGAGTAAGGTCTAACAGAAACTTCCGTCCAGCCCAAAAATAATTATTTATACATTATCTATATATATTATATAATAATTCTTATATATGGTTTAATTAGGTATGTAATTTTTCTTGTATAGGTACACATGTGAAATGTTCGCAGCTTGCAGGCAAAGCTTAAGTTCTCGTAAAGGAGATTTTATGATTTTGTTTACTAGAAATCATTGTCCACGGATTCTAAGAGTAGAAGAGCTTTTTAGAAATTTGGGGTTCAAAGTTGCACCAGGGCGTCTGTTTTGGTGAAAGTTTGGTAAACAGGGAAACAAACAGGCCTCAGCAGATATTTTTTCAGCCAATCAGAAGGCAGAACGCCACCCACGCTATGTATAGCGCCAAAATATGGCCAATGGTGCTTTAGCTGAAATGAAGCCACAGGGACGTTGAGTTTTGTATAAATATCAGGAAAAAGGTGTAGTAACCCCCAGTTTTTGTTCAGACCTAGCGACGGGAAACCTGCGTTAATACATTATCTACATATATTATATAATAATTCTTATATATGGTTTAATTAGGTATGTTATTTTTCTTGTATAGGTACACATGTGAAATGTTCGCAGCTTGCAGGCAAAGTTTAAGTTCTCGTAAAGGAGATTTTATGATTTTGTTTACTAGAAATCATTGTCCACGGATTCTAAGAGTAGAAGAGCTTTTTAGAAATTTGGGGTTCAAAGTTGCACCAGGGCGTCTGTTTTGGTGAAAGTTTGGTAAACAGGGAAACAAACAAGCCTCAGCAGATATTTTTTCAGCCAATCAGAAGGCAGAACGCCACCCACGCTATGTATAGCGCCAAAATATGGCCAATGGTGCTTTAGCTGAAATGAAGCCACAGGGACGTTGAGTTTTGTATAAATATCAGGAAAAAGGTGTAGTAACCCCCAGTTTTTGTTCAGACCTAGCGACGGGAAACCTACGTTACTCATGATTAGTTTACCGCGTCTAAAATGGTCATTGTGTGAACATTAATTGAAAGGAATAAGTGTAATTGGGAGAAATAATTCGAGACACCAGCAAAAGATGTTAATTCTATAAAACCTGCAAGCCGAGGACGTCGATAGAAATCAAACTGTATCCGATTTTTTTATTTACGTGTGGCATCCGATAATAAACTGTTCTTATATCAAAATTCTTTTACGTGTGATTGGAGCTTCCTACCCGCCCGACGACCCTGATGTTCGACCTCTGTAGCTAGTAATGCACAGAAGAGTTTTTGCTCTTTATGTTCCCGAAGTCCCTGAGTAAGCCGAGACATTCAAATAAAACCCACCATCATAAAGTTCCTCTTCCCGAAAATACCCATTCCCAGCTGGAGAGAGCCGCAGAAGGAGACTTCGCGGACGCCGCCGAGACCAGGTGACCCGTCTGAAAGGGAAAGCCCCAGAGGGAAAAAATATCCAGATATCTCACCCCGACTGACATTCGAACTCGGAACCTCTTGAGCGTATGGTAGACACGCTTAAACTACCGGTCTTGATCTATCCATCCCATATGGTAAGAGGAGACAGAGGGCTGCCGTCCCAAGGAGCAGGGTCCCTGCAGAGGGCAGGGTCCCTACGGCAGCTCACCAGACTGTTGTCCGGAAACGGTCCCACAACAGAGGGTTCCTCCTAGTAGAGGAGGGATTTTTACTCGGGGCATATCATCGGTCAGAAGAGAGATAATGTGAAATGATAATGGAGAGAAATTCACCATTCACTTGCGACCCGGGAAAACTCCCGAAGAAGCCCTTGGGTTGAGTTGGACTTTTTTTTTATACCCCGCCTTTAACTCCAAAGGCGGCCGTTCTCCTTTGGAACATATATCGAAGCTGTTAACTCGTATTCGTTTGGTTTCAATCATTAGATCATGCACTCATACTTCTAGACTCTGGGGAAGATGAGAAATTATCTTGGTCGGAGAAAAATCACCACTCCCATGGCCTAGAATCGAACCCGGGGCCCCTAGTACGGCAGGCGGGTTCTCTGCCGACTGAGCTACGGGGCCAGCTTGTTGCAAACAGTAGTAGAGTTAAGCTATCTCTATGTTTTCTAAAATAAAAGAATAACAATTTCTGTATTATGAATGCAACAAGATCTTTAGTCATAAATCTTCTTTCCCTGAGCATAAAATATCTTAACTAACATGGTTTCTATATTTCATACTGTCACATTTAATTCAAAGTACAAATTAAACATTTGAACAACTGCTGTCATATCTGAACGAATGGCGATGTAACATAGAGCTACTTTGTAACACTAAAAAGCACTTACGTGATATTGGCTTTTAACTTTCAGCTCTGTATAAAAGGATAGGGCTTAAAAAGAATCAAGAAAGTTGTTTTAACAATTTCCAAGAGAAATACGACAGTAAAATTGAATTTAAAACATAAATATGAATTTTAATAATAGATTTATTCCATCCAGTCTTTCTACAATATTTATGACACAGCCATAAATAATCACTTATACGTGATTTTTATTATCCTAGCCACCTGTTTATTCCTAGACGATTGTATAAAATCTAGATATGTGAGGTAAGTGTGGCACGGCAACTGAATTACAGATGTGTTACACTGCTGAGTGAAGTGTTTAGCATGATAATCTGTTGCACACCAACGCAGAGATCATGTAGACAAGTGATGCAACAGGGAAGCCACAAGGTGTACGATAATAACTCCAAATAATGATTTTCCTCCACATACAGTAGCTATTGCGTCTTCCCATTGTTTCAGCACAGGGAACGCCTAGCTACTGCAGGTTGGGCGTGCACCGCATTGTAAAGTGTCTGAAGCAGTTCTAATAGCAGATGGGAATAAGATTTGATATTACCATTGTGTCCGCTTCACTGGCTTTCATTCTGTATTCATATAAATGGCTTTTTGTTTGGGGCCTCTATATGGAATAATTGCATCTTCCGGTCACTCACCGGGACCAGTTAACCTCGAACGATTCGATTGGTGGGGGTGGATCGATTTACTTATGCGTTTTCTATTTGGAGGTCACATGTCTTTATTCACGTTTTTCCTTGACCGAATGCCTACCTGTACTGCTCACTAGCGATGAATTGCGATATCTAGCGAATCTTTCGAGAAAAGCAGCAAGAACTACAAGAGACAGAACGATAATTTGTAACTTCTCCGACAAATAGTCTGTAGAAGAACACAACGCTCTTTTCAAGGGAAAAAAAGTATTTCAAAAGCAAATATTCGACTTCACGACATTTATAGGATACATTATGCACGTACCTAACCAAGCAATAGACACTTAGGTTCAGGGGGGCTCGTCCTAACGTGCTGAAGAGCTGCAGCACACTCTTTTCTGTTTTATAAATCACATTATAGAAATGTTAAAAGAGCATGTAAATAATAATTTATTATTATAAGTGTAAGAAATCGAGTATACGACCAATAATGAACTCTTATTGCATGGAAAACACCTGCGTAACTAATGGAACGCATCCTTGCCAGCAAGCTCGGTATAGTACAATTATTTTGAGGTGGCAGCTGAGTAAAGATGCACACTAAATGAATTAAGTCTATTACCACACCTGAAAGCAGAGTGAGAATGATCTATACATGTGGAGCCATCGATGGTGCATGCATCAATTGCTCCACATGTAAAAATCCTCATTCTGCTTCCAGGTGTGGTAATAGACTTAATTCATTTAGTGTGCATCTTTACTCAGCTGCCACCTCAAGATAATCCGACTCTAATCAGTATTGCGCATGCGTACAGCCTTCCCCTGTTGTCTCTCTGATGTCCTAAGATCCCTAGACTTTCGCACAAATTTGTGCTGCATATGGGAGTTGCGCGGTGATCATTTGCTGCACGGTGAAGCAGGGCCATCAACACTCATAGTTATAGCTGTATAACCTGAATATACATTGAATATCATTTAACAATCTATCATTGCTTTATATTTTGGTTCCAGAAACTAATTCCATCCTTCTTACGTAAACAGATCCAATACCTAATGGCTATTAAATCGCAGGGCAGATTGTTTGTGATGCACCTATCATGTCGGCACGTTATTCCATTCTCTCAATTATAACGACAATCCCAATAACAGGTGCATGTGGTTCGCTTGCTCGCATTGTATCCAAGTACGCTATTCCTTTGTGTAACGGCTTAGTATAAAAATGTTAGGGAGACCAACATCCGATCTAGCCCGCCTCGGTAGCGTAGTGGTGTCGTGTCTGCCTCACGTTCAAGAGGTCCCGGGTTGGTGGGTGAGTTACCTGGATAAAGTTTTTTCCGGGGATTTTCCTTATTCTGTAAGGCAAATGTCGGGTAACTCTAAGCTCCATGGACCCCGGACTCATTTGAGCATCATTTCACCCAATTCATTCACCGTCCGATATGACTTAACGTTGGAGGACGTAAATTACAACAACAAAAAAAAGAAAGAAACATCGGCGCAAGAACTTCATTTTTCCAAACCAGGTGAGCTGCATGGACTGTTTCCCGCAACACGCTGTCATTTTTCGGCACGAGCCGCCACTGCTTAGGTTAATAAATGAATGCCGGGCATCAGACAATAATTTGCATATTTAAGAAATTATAGTGCATGCATTCCCCCAAAAATAACACTTAGTTCCAAATAAATGCCATACATTTTGTTATTTCGCAGAGAAATTCATGTTACAGGGTTAGGCAATTCTTGAATTAATGCCCAAATCAATATTTTAAGGACATTACACCATAGCGTGCCTGGTTTAAATGTGTTTAAATATGTGTATTATATATTTGAAGTTCAGAGTAAATTTGAGCATAAAGTTTATTCCATGCCTTTCCTAACATCAGCTAGCAAAGTATTTAAACTTTATCCCTTACAATAAATAACTTTTGACTGCTAATTTAATAATTTTTTGCAGTGCTTAGGCTAATGAAAAGTATTTGAAACCCTATCTATGACTATAAATCATATTTACAGCTTCTGAATCTGTTGTACTAAATTCTGACAAAATAGTTCAATTATTCTAATTACAATTTATCTGCTTTTATTAAATACCTTTCTATCAGGTCGAAACTGATTACAATTTATTTGCTTCTGGAAATGTTTAAGTCGTTGGGTTAAATTTATAAATTATGAATATTTTTATTTTAATGGGTCTTTTTAGGTAAAAATTATTTTAATACTTTTAGCTTATTACAATATTAAGATATATTTTATTTTTAGCTTTTTAACCCCTTTATGTTTTTATTACATTAATTCAATTTTACCATTCAATTCAAAAGTGAGAATAGTTACTTAAATGTATCTAGTACCCATATTACGTATTCTCTTGTTGACTTTATAATGGTAATATGTAAGTATATGAGATACTGATCTGAAAAGGCATTTTGAAACTTGTAAATTATTCTTTCACAATGGCACAAAATAGAAGTTTCTGAGTTATCGTTCTAGTATTTGAAATGTGAGTTTTTAAATAAAAATTTTAATCATAAACATTTGCTTAACTGATCCTTTACCTCACTAACATGATATTTGTGACGTTTGTTTTTGTTTAGTTTTATGGCTTACTTTGAAGATCTAAATGTCGTTACATTGTTTTAACAACAGTTCGATGTGCTAGAAATTATTATACATCCCTCAATATGGAGGCAGGGTAATGAAAATCAGCAAACACACCAGATTAATGGAGCACATGTGCCTGAACTCTTCTTTTCTCCCACTATCTCTGTTATGGGGAATGCATCTTCCAGACAAAAATTTAGTTGCAGAAAAACACCTTTTTAAACTCATTAAAGCAACATTACATAACTACCCACATATCTCAGCAAGTAGGAATACGTTTTCCAGTTTGACATCAGAGCTTCGCTTGCTGATTCACATGCAACATTTAGAAACATTAAAATGTTTGTTAGTTGTAGATAAGTTGTTGTTTTTGTTGTTGTTCTTGTTGTTGTTGTTGCTGTTGTTGTTGTTGTTGTTGTTGTTGTTGTTGTTGTTGTTGTTGTTGTTGTTGACTAATGGCACTGGGGATTAGTTGATTTGCATCATTTTCCCCCTAGCTTCCCAATATAAAGCCTGTAGGTTCCCACTTTTGAGACCATTACATTTGTCCAAATGGTGTTTGTTCATGATGACATCCTCTTTACAGATAGTACATTTGGGTGTAGGTATACAGTGTATTTTATAAAGGTGTTCTGCAAGACAATCATGGCCAGTTTCCATTCTAAATAGGGCCACAGCAGTTTTTCTTGGTAGTTTTTGTATGTCAGTTTTGTCTCCAATGTTCTTATAATCCTTGTCTTTTAGTTTATCTTCTTCATCAAGTCTCTGCTGTCTTTTAAAATGTAGCTTAATGTTGTTTAATTGTTTATTAATTTCAGTTTGTCTTACGGGTTTTATATTTTGAATTGCACCTTTTTTTGCTAGTTGGTCAGCATGTTCATTACCTAAAAGTCAAACATGGGCAGGAATCCAGTGCAGGGTGACATGGTTTCTTGATTCAACAGCTTTAATTAAACTTCTTATTTCTTTGATGTTTCTTGTTGTTTTGTTTTTATAGTTTACAATCCCATCTATGGCTGATTTTGAATCTGTTAAGATAACTATGTTTCGCTTTATGTACGGTCTGTACAGGACAGGACAGTTGTAGATAAGTTTAATAAGTTAAATTACTGCCATAAAAATCCAAAATTAATATGTACATACAAATGAAAATACAGGAGAGAAAAGCTAATGATTGTCAGAATAGTGTACGTAACTAAACTGAGCTGCCCTAAAAGTAAATAGTTCTAAACACGAGTTATTTACTTCAATTGAATTTTGTGGATGGTGGAACTGGATGGCAATGGCAAAATCTAGTTTCTGGTAGTTCAGAGCAGACTCAAAGGCCTGAATTCAGCCGAGGAAATAGTCTTTAAAAATGTTAGCTTTAATAACACCAGTATCTTTCTTGCGTGTTCTGCCTGAATGGTGCGACACTACATTTTGTAAATTCCCCCTTCCTTTTCTCGACTTCCTCTTTTATTAGGATTTCTGTGCTATATCTTTTTAGTATATTTTAATGCAATTTTTTTCTACATGCTTTCTTCCTTTATTTATTGGGCTAGATCTTCTGTCCCACAATGCAGCTCCCAAAGATCTTATGAAAGTGATAATTTTATATTACATATCTTTCCACAAACGCTTTCAGGTATCTTCATGCTGCAGATAGGTAGATATCCCTGATAGTATAGACGGCTGTTAACGGCTCACAGTTTTTTCTTACCTAAGTCTTTATGAAATTTTAATTGATTCTGTGGAGTGTTTATATCCCAGATTTTCTGCTATAATTTTCTTTTCTTTGTTCACGTAGTGTTGTTGTATTGCTGCTTTCCATAAGGATTAAACAAATTTACAAAAACACAAATATAGTACATAAGTAACCGCAAGAGAATGTAAGTAACATTTTCAAAGTTCTGAGTTAGTGTCTTAATCATTTTATTTCTTAAAAGGTCTTATTAAATTTTGAAACCTCAAAATCATTAGCTCAGATCTAAGGTACAATTAGCCTTTCTTTTGCACAAATCCATCACTTCGAAACGTCTCTACAATGTTCCTTTAAGTCTCTGCAGCACGCATTCTTTCTGCTGCTACAGTCTATCTGGTCTACACACGGGTCCATCTCTAACACGGAGCTACACACCAATTCTAGATTCAACTCCGATATTCACATGTAAACTGCTTCGCTGACGGTTCCACAGCTCGGCGATCCCTCACTCAGCTCGAAACACCACACTGCGTTCACTACTACTCACCACAGACTAACTTGTGCCGGCCTTGCATAGGTTTCTATATATCTTCTGGGTACATAGGGCATCACTAAAGGATGCCCTCAGGGATCAGATCTAGGATCCCTCTTTTGGGATATTTTAACGGAACCGATAATAAATAGTTTGCAACAATCGCCTGAAATATTAGAAGTTATAGCCTATGCAGATGACTTATTAATTTTGGTAGCAGCTAATAGTTGGAATGAACTGGAAGCTAAATCTAAGACATCTCTTGGAATTCTTGATAGTTGGTGTAAACAAGCCAAATTAGAAATTGCTCTGCAGAAGTCATTTATTATGCTCTTTAAAGGAAGTTTAAAACGATATCCTATAGTCAAACTTAATAACATCAACATCAAAAGAGCAAATGTTGTTAAATATCTTGGTATGTATATTGATGAGAAGCAACACTTTGATACCCATATGAAATCTGTAGCAATGAAAGCTAATGGAGTATTAATGAAACTTCTACAGGAGCTACGAGAATATTTAAGCTTTCTCCTAGTACAATTTATACATATCATATGAGTTTCATGGTGGTTATAACTGCATATGGAGCATCAATATGGGCACATAGAGTAAAATTGAGGAAGAGTATAGATACTTTACGGAAATACCAAAGACAGACTTTACTTCATTGCACAGGAGCAGTATCAACGACTGCTACAATGGCATTATTAGTGATAGTGGGAATATGGCCATTGGATTTGTTGATTAAACAAACGGCAGCCTACTTTTGGATGAAGCGAAGAGAATTCACTGAGATAGAAAATTTATTGGGAACTCCATGCAGAACGAGGAGAGAAATTAGAAATGTATTAATTGAAGAATGGCAACATGAATGGGAGCAAATTGATGTAGGAAGAAGGACACACGAAATCTTTCCTAGTATAAATGAGAGGTTAAAATTAAAGGAGATCCAACCAAGACAAAATGGAATACAATACATTTCAGGACATGGACCGTACAAGACATACTTTGAAAAGATAGGAAAGTCAGATGAAACCATGTGCACAACCTGCATGAGAGAAGATACTCGGAACATGCTTTATTTGAATGTATAAAGTATACACAACAGCTAGAAGAAGAGAGGAAAGAATTAGCAGGAAAATGTATATGGAACATCATTAGGAAGAGGGAAGATTTTAAAATACTAGAATTGGCAGAGGAGAAGGTCTCAACAATAGTAATGAATATAATCAACAAAGACAGCAGCAACGATGAGTAAGAGACAATATTCAACATAGACATCGTGAACCACCTTCCACACCAAAAAGATCTGAACGACTTCGAGGACAGAATATGGATACCTAGCTTCAACAACCAAAGGAAGAAGAGGAACTTTACCTAGTCGAAGGACTAATAGAAGAGGACAATCTTGGATTCAACAGAAGGATTTGAAGCGACAGAAGAAGACATCAACACAAGAACAAAAGGATAAATGGATTTATTAGGGATAGGAAGGTAGAAGTAGTCTAGATTGTGAAAATTGTAAGCTACAATTATAGCAATTAGATTAGATAGGTTAGATTAGATAGGTTAGTGTAAGTTAGCTTTTCTGCAAAATGTTTGTAAATATCAATAAAATTATTATGTTTAAGTAAATATAAAATTGTAATGCTCTGTCTTGGTATAGCATCTAGATGCCAAGACATAAGAAATGCAGAATAAAAAATAAAATAAAAAATAAAAATAAAAAAATATCTTCTGGACGCGTAGATCTTTCTGGAATTGGATCCTTCTCGATAAATGCTATAGAAAGGTCTTTTGCGTAGTAGCAACACAGTTCCGCCATTATGAAGTGAGCTTGTGACAGACCCTGAAGTCCATAAACTGAAGATTCCACTGAAGAATCAAGATCAGAAGTTTATAATGTTAACACATTTGTAACCTAGTGAACCAGGATTTAAAAGAAATTGAACAGCTATCATAATTTAGCAACTATAATAATTTAACATCAAACTGCCCAAAAAAATCCTCAGTATAGCTTCTTTCAGAAGGGAAATAAAGCCTATGTTGTCAAATTATATACATAAAAGGCCTTCAAATTTGATTATGTGGTCTCCAAATAGAATTAAGTGGTGCTTTATGCCCAATATAGAAAAGAATACTTGGTAGTTAAGGAGCATCCATAAATGAAAATTAATTAACATGAAAAGGGTCACTTTAAATAATGACAAGGTAAATAGTTTTAGATAATAAACTGTATGGCAATTGAAAAACTCGAGCATCATTTCTCATAAAGCATACTACTACAAGATCCAAAATGGAAGCCTATTAAATTCTTATAGTTTTTAGTCTGATATTTTAATGCAATTTTAATACTCTTTACAGTTGTAAATTTAACAAAATAACTCCATTAGAGGCTTAATAAAGGGCATTGGCAATAATGGTGTTCATGTCAAAACATAGTGTTCAACTATATACATTACATGCTTAACCTGTTCACTATGTTCATATACATTCATTAAAAATATCCCAATTGAAAGCAAATGAATTAAATATATTGCTGGTTTACAAAGAATTTCTAAGAGTAACACAGGAAAAAGACTCATAAATTTCTATGGAATATTTTTATGCTTATTTTATAAACAGAAAATGGTGAAATTATTATTTTTTTTATATATTATTATATATTTATACCATTATTAATAATGGTAAATTATTATTAAGCTCTTTTGTCAGAAAAATCTTGTTAGAAACTTTTCTTTTGCCAACCACTGTTTAAAGGAGTCTTTAGTCTTTTGTAAAGGAATACTTTTTTTAAATTTGTGTCTATATGTCCACAAAATTTTTAATTAACTAAGGCATATGTTGTGCACACTGTGTACATATTTCTATAGATAATGTTCCTCCAGGTTATGGTCTAATATTCATGCATTATCATAGATGTATTTTTCAGGAAGTGCAAGACTTTCTTTACCAAATATAAATGTAGCATCCATTTCATCTTATGCATTACAGGTTTTAAACCATCAGTATTACTGGTGCATACAAAAATATAAGTGAATTTTTTAGCATGGTGTACTGTTAATATATATATCACATCATATCACAGATATGTACATATAAATGGTCTACAAAAAATAAAGCTGCTAGATAATTTTCTTATTAATTAATTTGTCCAATAAGACACTTATATTTCTAAAATGCTCTTGTCCTTGCTCATTAGTCCATTTGTTTGCATTGCAGATGTAGATGGGCTGAATCTTCTGACCTCCTCTAAATCAGAATGGTCCACAGGTTATCTCCGCAAACTACCTAAACAATAAATATTGATTGTTTGTGTAGCAAAACATGAATATAAATACTTAAATTATATCATTACTTCTCTCACTGCAATTGTATACACATACACACACACACACACACACACACACACACACACACACACACACACACACACACACACACACACACACACACACACACACACACACACACACACACACACACACACACACACACACACACACACACACACACATGCACACATGCATATTTATTCAGATATGTGACGTCTCCTTATTCTTAACTTCGGTTAAATTTTCTGCAAAAGGTTTTCCAAGGATGCTCTCTATTCTTCACTGATGAACGTTAGATAGCTCTAAAATCTTTAGATTCTATACATATATATATTTATACTTTGTTAATTATTATAATCCCTTGATTCATTTATCTGTAAGTCTGAGACTTGACTAACTGCCAAAACAGGGAAGAAAATATTTTGTGTATAAGTCCATATTATAAATAGGCAGGTTTAATTGCCATTATAATGTCATAGACAGATGATTTCAAAATGAAAGACAAAAGAGAAGCAAAAAAAAAAAGGAAACTAAGAAACTAGAAAGTCTTCTGAAACTAAGATTAGAACAGGTACTTATTACTAGGGATGGGTCACTGCCAGTTTTTCTCGGTACTTCGGTACTGAATTCTTGAAACCAATAAATGATATTTACCACAATACTTGATACTTTAGTGTTTGATATAATTATTTCTACTTCCAGTTTCAACAAAATAGAATGTTGAGAGAGCTCTGTGATACCAATAAATTTAAATAGGTGCACATATTTAATGAGACAAAATTTAAATCTGTCATTATACTTATTCTTTTTATTTATTAATTAAATACAATGTGTGCATTAAATTCTCACCAGTCTTTAAATAACATGTTTAGGGATTGGGTTCTTCTTTGGCACTTCACTAAATGGTATTTAGAACATGGTTTTTTGTGTCGCTTGCAGATGCAGTCCTCGTTGGGTTCATGGTATGCCTTGGTGTGGCAGATCCTTCCATGGAATCCATGGAAGCAAATCTTGTATATAGATGGCAAAGTTCAAAGTTTGGTCTCTTCCAGATTTCTGTCTTTATTGCTTCAGTCTCCATTATTTCCTGTGTTATCTTGCCAGCTTTCTTCTGTCTCTCCTCGATGATGATGATGATGATGATAATTGTGTTTGCGGCAGTCCAAAGCGGTTTCTTATATGCTCGATGAAGAAAGATTCCTGAGCAATTTTATAGGTATAGCTGTTTTTGTGTGAATTTTGAGTTTGAAAGAGCCCTCTTTAGAAATATTGCTTTGATGTTGTCAATCATTTTTAGGTTGTTCAAGTAAGACCACATTAATTGGATACTGTATGTGTCGGCTGGCATAACTTTCAATTTGAAGAGGTTTATTGCAGTTGGCAGGTATTTTTGGAAAGTCGTATGTGGCTCTCATTGTAGCATTTCCTTGCTCTTGTATATGCATGGAGAAAGCGGTTCCAGTTGTTTTTAACACAAGGCCCAAGAATTTTATGTTGGGAACGAACTCTAAATCTTTTCTGCAAGTGTGAGGTGGCTTCCCTTAGATATCCTTCCTCCCCTTCTAAATTTCATTGCCTTCATTTTGGCATTGTCCATTTCCTTGGAGTTGCCTATCACCCATACTCTAATGTTCTCCATGGCTGTCTGCAAATCTTCTCGGTTTCTGGAGTGTACAACCATGTCATCTACATACATAACCTTCATCTACATATTTAACCTTCCTTGAATCAACAGTTTGCCCAATATCTGAGGTTATTACATAGAAGAGAACAGCACTCATTGTGTCCACATGTAGGACCCCTTTTGTTTGTGTGATGCTCCTCGACATGGCAATGCCATCACAGATTTTAATATAATTGGGATGTTATATGTACTTTATGCATTTAAAAGCAAAAGTAAGTTATAACTTGTTATAAGTTTTTGTTCAAAATAAGCTTTTTGTTCACTTTTTCAGGGTCAAGTCTACTTCTTTTTTTGTTACATATGAGTCCTGTTGTGCTAAATAGTCAGAGAAAACTGCTGCAGGTGGAATACACAAATATTTTGCAGCTATTTTTTTCTGGATATTTTAAATTTGTTTTCCAGTAATCCAGTGCACTAGAAAGAGCAGATAACAAATCATCATTGAGATATGTAACGATTTCTTCTTGGGAACTATTAAACACAGTGAATCTGACATACAATTATTTTCTTACATAATATTATTGTGCAGGTACCACATACCTGGCAATTTCTCAGGCTTTGCACTGTTCTACTTGTAGCAATAATCAATGTGATTTTAAAATAAAATAAAAATTGCAGAATCACCAAGTGATTCGAAAAATGATCGAGGAGATTTTCTGAAGTATCATTTGATGTCAATACCAAGTATCATGCAAGTATCGTATCGTGGTATCACAAATATCAAGTCGTCCCTACTTATTACACACTATTTTATGAGTGCTACAAAATGTAAACACTTTAACCATTATGGTATAGAAAATGAAATGCAATGGAAGTGCTTTCGAAATATGTATTTCAGTTGTAGAATTAATGTAATCTAATCAGCATTAATAAAGGATGGGAACCTCAATATTTCAACCAAAAATTTCATCAAAAGAGAAAGAAAGAATAACATTTAAATATTTCTAAGAAAAACTTAAACATAAGAAATACTTCAAATATACTAAAAATAGGCAAATGAGTCAACCTTGTATATACTTTTCTCCACCTACAAGTTTTTTGATGAAGACTAGTTTCTGGGAACCTCTTCTCTATTGTCAGTTCTTCTTCGTAATAACTATGTTTTCCCAAATCTGTATTTCCAGAGGTTTCTTTGCCTGTTTGATCAGTTCTATTTCTTGTTTAATGTTGTGATTCTCAGACCAAAAGTGATGTGCTACAGCCGATTTGTCCATTTGTTTGAATTTAATATTTCTGAAGTGTTCTTTCATTCTTGTTCCTAGATTCCTTTTTGTCTCACCAATCTTGTCATATTCCTGGCAGCTCATTTGGTAAATGCCTGATAATTGAGTTTTCGGTGTGCTATTTTTTAGAGGGTGGTTTATTAAGTTGCGGATGTTGTGTTTGTTCTGAGGCACTAATTTTATGTTGAAGCTCTTAAATATCTTTTCAAATTTTTTGAAGTATTTTGGATGAAATATAAATTTGCCATATCTGGTGTTTGGGTTTTCTAGTTAAGGGACATTACTACGTTAAAAAACCCAGAAAACTCAAAGTACAAAAAAGGATTGTTAGATGCCTAATGTCAGGAAAAAAATATGACTCCTGCAGGAACTTCTTTAAGGAGTTGAAAATCTTGACTCTGCCTAGTCTGTATATATACTGTTTGCTATGTTATACAAAACAAAACCTTGAAAATTTCACCACAAATAATCAAATACATCATCATAACACCAGAGGTAAAACAGACTTAAGAACAATAACACATAGAACTACACTTTATTCCAAAGGAGTTAGATATTCAGCAGTCACTCTGTATAATAAACTACCGGCCAATCTGAAAAACATAAAATCCATGAGGTGTTTCAAACTATCGTTGAAAGAAATTTTATTAAGTGATTCATATTATGATATAGGTGAATTTCTAGATACACTGTAGCTGGCCACATAATTGTATATATTTGTGATGCATTTTAAATGCTGTGTAGTTGTAGAGCCATGCAACTATATATATTTTTTATGAGTTCATGCTTAGATCTTATTAATTACACTTGATGCAACTTATTTTTTATTTTTTTTATTTTTATACTTATATTATTTGTATTGTTCTAAATATTTGTATTGACGTATCCAATGTCATTGTATTGACTTAACGGATGAATAAAACTACTACTACTACTACTACAGAAGGTAAAATAAATTAGTTAGGACAAATATGTGAGGTGTTATGCAATTATATTTATAGGAGAGTTATAAATTAGAGAACAAATTAAGAAATATAAATATTAACTAATGTCTAGAGGAATTTCATAACAATAACTTTCAAATTAGTTAATAATCTTGGCAGTCACATAAGTACTGAGGCTTTCATGGCTGGCATCGTCAACTACATTATGTACATCTTCCGGGCTTTTAGGCCATGGTCCAGTTGGTTTAACATCCAACATTTTGCCAAAAACTACATCCGGCATCATCATCATCATCATCATCATCATCATCATCATCATCATCATCATCATCATCATCATCATCATGTCACCTGATGATGCTGGATGCAATTTTCGGCGAAACGTCGGATTTTAAACCAACTGGACCATGGCCTACAAGCCCGGAAGATGTATATAATGTAGTTAAACTTGGTAGTGTTATAAACTGATTACCGAAGTTATTAATTAAGATAAATGTAACGGAAATGAATGCTTAATTTATACTAATTGATTAAAGTAGGTTAGCATTTATCCATTTGAGTCTTATGACAAGCTCTGCATGCATATGTTAATAATGCTCTTAGAAATATTTAAATTCTATTTTTTCTTTTAGCTGAAATTTTGTGATTGAAATATTGAGGTATGGCTCACAAACGTATGCTGGCACATAAAACCACATATATTTACATTTTAGATAATTCACTCAGCTTTCACTCATTTAATTATGTTATTCAAGTTTAGCAAACAGTTCCCTTAGCTCACTCTGTCACTTCAATAATGTAAACAGTTCCATTGTTCACTGTGACTTTCCTTTGTCTGCAACGTTGCATTCACATTCTTCACATTGACATAGAGAAACATGCCCACCATGGCTACTTCCTCTGGACGGTTCACTCGGAGAGTACAGCACTTGAATTATTTGCATTAATATTATTGCAGATTTCCAGTAAAGGAATCCTTAAGTGCTAGAAGTGAATGAAAGGTGTCAATTTGTAAAACCTGCTGACAGTTTTATTATCTATAGTGTGACACAGTACTGAAAATTACAAGAAAATATTTGTCAATCTGCTAGACATGTGCATATTCCGTTTTATAGTGTTTCATAATATGACAGCTAAGTAAAACACTAACTATACAGACTTAAGAATCAATATTACCCATCAGTGTAACAGTGACAAAGTACAACATTGGAAGTTAACCTTCAGCTGGGACGCCAACAGAGATTGCAAGGTAAAACAAGTGTGCCTTTTTCAATAAGCATTCCACCCAGAAATTAGAGGTAAAAACAATAGAAGAGAACTGCCGGACCCACTACACAGAAATATTGGAGAGCAAGAGAGCTAATGGCTTCATTGCCAAAGCCTAGCACTGGAAAACAACAACAACATCAATAGAAGACAAAGATGGGTTGTACGTTACAGCAAGCAAATAAAATAGAAATATACCTTGCAGTGCTAAAAGTGTTAAGTCAGCTTCTCTAAGTGTATTGAAAATCATCATTAGTGGTGAGCTTCTTACCCCACATGACCTCTTTCATCGAGTCAAATAGGTCGTAGTCACTAAGAACCAAATTGGGTGAACATGGAGGATGTGGCACCACAGTAAACCTTAGTGTGAAATGAAATGTGTAGTGTTTAATGCCTGCTTTTACTACGTATGGCACCGCAGGCGATGACACTGATGATACATGAAATGAAGATGGAGCACCAGTGGAATGAGATGGCGGGGGAAACCGAAGATCCCGGAGAAAACCCGCCCCAGTGCCGTGTTGTCCACTACAAATCTCACTTTGCGGTTGCCTGGGATCGAACCCAGGCCACCTTGGTGACAGCCAAGCGGTCTAACCACTGAGCCACGGCGCGGCCTGTAAACCTTAGTGTACGAATAGTGGCCATAGTCTGGCGACTGGCATGTGGTCGTGCATTGTCTTCTTGGACAAGAACACCATGGCTCCATTTCTGATGACAGCATTGTTGAATGCATCAGTAGAGTTGTTGCCGTGAATTGCAGTAGGTACTGCTCACTGCTGATGGTCGTACTGGGAGGGAGCCAATCAACCATCCCTTCCTGATCCCAGAACACAGTTGCCGTGTTTCCGTATGAATAGTCCTGGTTGTGACTTCTTGGGATGAGGGCTTGCAGCTTGCTTCCACTCCATAGACTGGCATTTCTTTTCCAGAGTCTTGTGGAAAAACAATGACTCATTAACGGTGACCACTTTCACAAAGAATTCCTCTGGATCTGCACTTACTATTACAGCAACTGTTGGCATACCTCTGTATGCTTCTGTTTCTGCCCAATGTGAGGGTATTTGGTACTCATTATGCACACATCTTTTTCATCATCAAATTTTCATGAATTATGGTGTGGAGAGTTCTCCATGATAGACTTGTTGCCTGCTGTAATTCATCAAATGTGGTTCTCCAATATCAATTGATTGACAAGCTGGGTATTGTTTGGTTTGCATGCAGTTGCTGGATGCCCAGTGCTTTAGCATTTTTCAGCACAGTCTTTGAATTCCATCTTTGAATTTGGACACCCAACGAAACACGGTCCTGCGACTTGGTGCACACTCCCCACATATGGCCACTAACCTCTTGTGGATGTCTGAAGCAGTTACTCCTTCCCTCCAGAGAAACCACACAGTCCACCTTTGCCCATGTTGTTTCACTGATGTCCACAAGTGTACTCACAAGACAGTACAAGTGCTGCTCCAGTGTGCCATTATTGGGAAGTAGCAACATCATCTGGTGGCAGTAGACAGTACTATCGCCTATCTTCACTCATACATCGACACATATTTTAAACTGCTACTGTGTAGGAGTTATAGGGGGAGTACCAATCATTATTAAACGAACTAAATACATATATACTATATGCATATAATAGTCCTTACTCATTGGACCATATAGGTTTATTTTGTGCATGCACTACTAACAAACTTAGCCTCATGCATAGAGTCAATATGAAAAATTCAATGCCATGGCCAGGATTTGAACCACGGATCTCCTGGTTTCCGTCCAGTTGCTCTAACCCATTGAACTACCATGGTCAACGTGCCGTCCTGTCATTAAATTCTCCATTTGACTCATATATTATCCCGGTAGACCACTAGGGGCTCTCACATCCGAGATACACTTACTATTTTGCGACTTACTATTGCAAGTACTATCGCAAGTACTTGAGTCCCAGCCTTCATCATTTATCTCCTATTATTTTAGTTAATTGATGGAAATTAATCATTTCTTCACACTAGCCATATAGGCTAAGATTTTTGATGGATAGAGTTAACATGAAAAATTCAATGCCATGGCTGGGATTTGAACCATGGATCTTCTGGTTTCCATCCAGTCGCTCTAACCCATTGAGCTACCATAGTCAACGTGCCATCCTGACATTTAATTGTCCATTTGACTCGTATATTTTCCCGGTGAACCACTAGGGGCTCTCACATCCGAGATACACCATTCGTGGCGACTTACTATCGTAAGTACTTGAGTTCCAGGCTTCATCATTTAACCAGGATATCCGTGCTTTAAATCCCGGCCATGGCATTGAATTTTTCATGTTGACTCTATCCATCAGAAACCTTAGCCTATATACGGCTAGTGTGAAGAAATGATTAATTTCCATCAATTAACTAAAATAATAAGAGTTAAATGATGAAGCCTGGGACTCAAGTATTTATGATAGTAAGTTGGCACAAACGGTGTATCTCGGTTGCGAGAGTCCCTTGTGGTCTACCGGGAAAATATACGAGTCAAATGGAGAATTTAATGTCAGGACGACTCATTGACCATGGTAGCTCAGTGGGTTAGAGCTACTGGATGGAAACCAGGAGATCCGTGGTTCAAATCCCGTCCATGGCATTGAATTTTTCATGTTGACTCTATCCATCAAAAGCCTTAGCCTATATACGGCTAGTGTGAAGAAATGATTAATTTCCATCAATTAACTAAAACTTAGACTCAATAACTCCTGGATGGCATGATGATAATGAGGAGGAGGAGGAGGAGGAGGAGGAGGAGGAGGAGGAGGAGGAGGAGGAGGAGGAGGAGGAGGAGGAGGAGGAGGAGGAGGAGGAGGAGGAGGAGGAGGAGGAGGAGGAGGAGGAGGAGGAGGAGGAGGAGGAGGAGGAGGAGGAGGAGGAGGAGGAGGAGGAGGAGGAGGAGGAGGAGGAGGAGGAGGAGGAGGAGGAGGAGGAGGAGGAGGAGGAGGAGGAGGAGGAGGAGGAGGAGGAGGAGGAGGAGGAGGAGGAGGAGGAGGAGGAGGAGGAGGAGGAGGAGGAGGAGGAGGAGGAGGAGGAGGAGGAGGAGGAGGAGGAGGAGGAGGAGAATGGTGGTGGTAGCGATGGCAGTGGCCTTCTGTATCCTTGGCTGCTATACATTATAAACTTTAATGGCTACTTTTTCCATTATTGCAATATTTTACTGCTAAAGCCACATCCTAGGCTACAAATTATAGAAACAATAAACTGTAAGAAATCAAAATTTAAAATAAGGTGGTTCCACAAATCCATATTGAAATCTGTATTAAAATTGATATAATAAAATTAACATATTCAACCTTTTTTAGATGCCAAGCAAATAAAGTTTTTAAAGATAGTAACATAAATAGTCACAGTCTCACCTTATTTATTCTCTCTGAAGGGCAGGGAGTCCATAAAAAGCATTCGTTCCATATATGGATCTTTGCCCATGTGAAGAGTTATAGGTCCTTGAGCAATATCAGTTAAAACCTTGTTAGTTATATTTAGGAAGGCTATATGTTTATTCTTTTTTTTCAGTTTTCCAACAGGTTTCCATATTAAACCATTAATTTTAGATCCATTAACTGGAGTTGGGTTCCTGAAAATATATAATTTGAACAAAATAAAAAATGCCTACAGTAAATTCATACATTTGTAGCAGTTTAAAGATCACTTTCTCCATGCCTTGGCTGGCATACACATCTTTTACTTGCCTGCCTCCATGGTGTGAGAGTAGTGTATCTACCATTCAAGAGGTACCAAATTTGAATGTTGGTCAGGATGAGCTATCAGGATAAGATTTCTTTCCAGAGTTTTTTCTTATCTTTAGGTTTATTTGAGCATCATTTCATCCATTTCATTCATTATCCAATATGAACTATGTTAGAGGATGTTAAAAATCAACTTGTTTTACTTAACATGTATAAGTTCTCACTTTTTGTTCTTAACTACCAGGTGGTGAGAAAAGCCAATTATCCTATTTTCGAATTTAAATAAGTTTATGTAATTCATACCCTCTGTTTCTAGCCAAAAACAGTCGCCTGCTTGACCTGTTTGATAGTGAAAGTAGCTGTGTTAGACTGTGATTGTGATAGAGGTCAGTGCTGATTTTTGTAACAAAGTTAAAAGCTATCAATTAAAACAATGCAATATAAAAATACCTGTAAAATATACATTGTACAACAATGCAGGTATATAATAAAGAGCAAAGCAATTAAAAATATTTATTTCCAGAACAAAATGAAATGCAACATGAAACTAAAAAGGACAATGATTATATATGCATGGAAAAATGGAAAAAACACTTATATACCGTCAAAAAATTACATTTTAATATATTTCATTACAACACATTATATATTTCTATAAGATTTAGAAATCACATAATAATTAACCTTATAAAATATATGTATCAAGATGAAAGTAGAAAAACTCATTTTATGAAAAACTGCATATGTTGCACTGATCGAATTTTGAAAAAATGTTCCTCAATTGTGGTTTGCTAAGAATATGGGGACAGAGAATGTGAACGCCACACATCACATTTTTATTTCTTGTACATGCTTAGACTGAATTTGATGGCACTGCAATCCATCAGTGCACGCTATGTATTTTTTTCTCACAATTATCAGTTTCAGAATACTCTTCAGCTCTTCTGTAAAAACCACATATACAGTTGTGTGTTCTTTCAAAGATGTAGTGAAGGGAAGTAAAGCCAGTGGTCCTGTGTCAAAGATTTATTGCACATAAAGGAACACCAGCCTGATAAATAGGCCTAAGCAAAATAAGCAGTCCTTCATGCCCAATATAGAATGGGATGCTGCAAACCACAGCAATTACACAGTATTCATAAATAACATCTCAATATCAATTTACACATGTACATTGTTTTTTCATTCATTATTCTTGTAGCCTGCTTCATTATCTAAATACCCTTATTTTGTTTTTGGTGATGTTTTATTTGGGGTTGCCCGCTGCTTGTAAATTATCATGCCTAGGTATAGCAATTAAAGCAGATGTTCTTAAAATGTAGATAGTTACCTATACAGTATCTTTTAATTTAATATTTCAATTTATTTTGTGTGCTTTCTGGCTTAAGATTAATCTTTCACTCACCAATATGTAGCAAAGTTAGTCCAGAGTGTGACCATTTTGTCAACTGCCTGCAGATCCGGATGATTTGGAGGCCACTTATTAAAGTAATTAGAAGATACCAAGTAAATCAGTTCGTCTGAATGTCCCACATCTGAAATACAGTAATTTTACTTGTAAATTCCTAAAATCTATAAACATGTATGAGAGAATATAAATAAGAATTGAAACAGACTTATTTTGTCAATACAAATATAAATTATAGTTACCTTAAGAGCTCTTCTTTCTCTTTCTTAAAGAACTAGCTAACTTTTGTGGTCAGTCATACTCTCTGTCATCATTCATCAATGAAACATATTCAAAGTTATTTCATATAGATTATCTTATAATGGATATTCATTAATTGTTCGGCAAACATATTTTAAATAAATTATATGGTATCTTTTATTGTCCCACTTTGTACAAAGTGAATACTTCTACTTACATAAGTGTTAAAGCTAATTGTATCTGACAACTAATTTGTTGCTAAGAACAACCCAACGACTCTTAAAAGGTATTTGTCTTTTATTCAGGATGAATGATCATCCAAGTTGATATTAATCCATGGCAGGAGAAAGCACAATTTTTCATGATATCGTTCAGTTTCTGGCAATCAACACAGAACTACCTTTATTCAATAAAGAGAATTATTTTACTGCATATGCACTTACTAATATATTTTGTCATATTTGTGCCCAAATCTGCATAAGAATAAATCCCTTGATAGCCAAAGTTGTAGTAAAATATAGGCCGGTGTCCAGCTTTACGATGTTCCATCACTGCTCTGTGTATAGAATGAAGTGCATATCTATCACTAAAGAGCTGAAACACAAATACATTCACTAGAGTAGTGTTAACATGGAATAAAATAAAACTGAATCGAGAAGATATTGACACATTGCTTCACTCACACTGAAAGATCCCATAGATCTTTCCATATGGGAAAAAATCATTGGTAAAAGTCATCGTAGAATCATGAATTTCACAATCCCACCACCAGAACATCTTTAAAAAAATACATCATGTCAACTAGCGACGACCCAGAGAAGAAGGAAGATATTACAATTTGCACCAGTCTAGACTCAGCTGATGATGGGGAGCAACAGCTCTTGAAAAATGTCTATTACAGTGTGAGTGAAGCAATGTATCAATATCTTCTCAATTCACTTTTATTTTAACCTGTACTTCACTGTCTCTATGCTTCTCTCAATTTTTATACTTTGGTTAACATGGAATGTTGTCACTAATTGTTTACCTTTTAACATCAAGATAAATGAATCCTTGTCATTCAAACTCAGCTCCACAGTCAACGTTACTTCTTTATGATAACTAAATGATTATGTTCAAATAAAATAGTAATCAAGAAAGATAGGAACCAGCTTTAAATTAGTGTTGGTGAATTCAACAATGGACAACTACTACCCGGTAGTAGTACCTGCTTTGTTGCAAATTCAGTAAATCCAGTACAAGCTTCCATGTGGCATTGAATTTTTCATGTTGACTCTATCTAGATTTTAAAAACTAAATTCTAGGTTTTTAAATGGTACCTGCATTAATTCCCATGTTATGAACATTTGTATATGGTTTTGAATCATATGCACCAAAATAAAGTATTACAACCAGTGTGGTGGTGGCGATGGTTTCTAAAGGATACATAGCTTACCAGGAAAAGATGGATGAATGGAATAGAAATTTAACTAAACTTTGTGTGCGTAATAACAAAGGAGAGAATGAATCAAGGCATTTCTTTTGATATGTGATATTTAACTTGGTTTTACATTTGAGATGTCTGAGGTTCCATAACAATGATAATGTAAAAATTTGCTGACAAACTAACACATTTGCTAATAACCAGGATGTGTTATTGAATGAATGAGTTTATTAACTCATTTGGTTAAAATTACATATTACAACTGTCCTTAAATTTTGAGTACTTAAATTTACCTTAGGGTTCCATACAGTTGAACATACTTGGTTATATTATGTATGCTGACCCTTTTCCATTTGCATTTTCCATTTTTGCGTGTTTATTTCCTACTTTTTTTATTAATCTATCCTGTTCTACCGTCTCCTTTAATTTCCTTTTTATTTTATATCCCCTCTTTATTCACTTTATAACAGTATTGTTTCACTGGGTCGGTGATCGTTTACCCTCATGTTTCAATATTTATCAGTTACACATCACCCCAATTCTTGTGTCCCCTGTCCTTATTATAAAATATTTAATCCACAAGCTGCTTTTTTGAATCCTCCTTGTTACCTATCATTTTGTCAGATTTTTTTCAAATATTTAATCAAGATCTAATAAATTACAATAATAAATCTAATAAACTTACAATAGTAAGTCACCACAAACAGTGTATCTCGAATGTGAGACCACCTAGTGGTTTACCGGGAAAATATACTAGTCAAATGGAGAATTTAATGTTAGGATGGCATGTTGGCCATGGTAGCTCAGTGGGTTAAAGCAACTGGACGGAAGCCAGGAGATCCGTGGTTCAAATCCCAGCCATGGCATTGAACTTTTCATGTTGACTTGATCTATCTTCAAAAAGTATTCACTTATGCCGTTTGAAATCCAAAATATTCCAATTTTTTCATGCAGGGCACCTGCTATTCTCATCATTCTCCCCCTCTGAAGTATGGCGGTATTGTGTCTGTCTCATATTCAAGTGGTCCTGAGTTTGAATCTCTTTCAGGTGAGTTAACTGGATAAGGTATCATGAACCATACTTTGTACTGTAGCTGAAACTAAGAAGTTAATGTACATTGTGGGCACTTGTTCTTTACTCAATGGAGCATTTTGAATTATTTGAAAATTCTTTATAATAACCAATCAAACTAGATGGAACCTAATCGAAAAAATTGTTTGTAATTGGTTTATTGACACTTCGTCACTTACCTTTTTACATTATTGAGGGACTAGTTTCGGCAGCTATTGCTTCCATCCTCAACCTCACTCCAACTAGCATCTATTGTGCCCTCTTTTCTCTGGTGGTGGAACTATGAACTTCTTATCAAATTATCTACAGGTGGCACTTCAGAGTTCATTACTCAGTCCTTATTTTTCCATATGAATATGTTCTCCAATGTTGTCAGTTTATTTTGGTTTATCACTACTTTTAGTAATTTTGGATTTGGATCAATGTCCTGATTATCATTCCAAAATTGAAATGCTGCTACTGACTTATCTTCTTGTTTCATTTTGATGTTTCTAAAGTACTCTTTGACTCCAGTTTTTAGATTTCTTTTAATTTTACCTATGTAGTACTTTTCACAATCTTACAACTTTGGTATGTTCTGGATCTGTTAATTGATGGCATTTCATCTTTTGTTTTTGAATTTAGCAACTTTAAAACTGAGCATATATAAATAGGTGCCAAGATGATATTTTGTCCTTAAAGATCTTTTTGAATTTATTAAATGTTTTTAGGTGCTATCTGAATACACTGAATGTGCTGTTGTTTTCTTTTTCTTTAGCGAATGTGGTACTTCCTTAATGGTTTCCTTTAGTGTACCATCTTTGACATCTTTTCAATAGTTCCTAATAAACATATAGATGATGCATTAAAATTACTCAGTCTGCAAGAAAAGACTATAAAATTCACAATAGAAAAGGAAATCAATGGACATCTCTCTTTCTCAGATCTAAATATCATTAGGAATAACACAAAAATAAAATTTGGAATTTACAGGAAGCCAACACATTCAGAAAATTACATAAAAAATAATAGCTACAACCCAATTATACATAAACATACAATAATAAACAGTCTTACAGACGGACTAGTCAACACACCCATGGATAAAGCAAAAATTTTCAAAGAACAAAAAGCCATACTACACATAACAAAAGAAAATGGATACAGCAAAAGTCTGCTGTTTAAGAAAATTAAAATAGCTAAACTAAAGAAAACTATTAAGGAAGTAGCCACATTTTTCTGCTTATGTTATAATATAATCTTACATCCTTATGCTGGTGTCTACATGTTGCATAATATAAAGTGACACTTACTTCTTTTAAGGAATGAAGGTTTTCTATGTTGTTTTCAGGGTTGTTGGTCCCAAAATAAAAATCTGCAATTTCCTCCCAAACTTCAGCCGCTTTACTCTTGTTTACACTTCGACAAAGGAGCAATTCCTTAGGGCCTTCATTATCTATGTTTTCATAGAATTTTTGAAGGCATTTTGGTGTGCTCAGAAGTTCTGTGTCCAATTAACAAAACTATTTTATTATTATATTATTTGATAACATTGTATTTTCATTAAACACCTTTAGTATATGCTATGTATGCTTAAATACTGCAAAAATTGATGGAAAATACACAGAAATATTTTTATTTAATACAAGGATGGTGTAGTGTCACAGTATAGGTAACTATGGTTATTTATTTTTTCTAGTCATTTATTTATTTATTTATTTAGCATTTAATTTCTGTACAGAAATATTTGCTTTTTCAAGATACAGTACAAACAATACAAACTAGAAATTCAGAAAATACAGAATTAATTCTACATGCAATAATCAGATTAAATTGTATCAATGTCAACAAATACAGAAAACTTACATGAATTGTCTACCATTAGTATCATAAAATTATTCTTATGTAATCATTTACTCTACTTAATCTGGTACCTAAAATATTCAAAGAACTCTTGAGTACTATAGAAGCACTGATTTATTAAAAATGATTTCACATCTCTTCTGAATCTTTTCTTATCATTGTTTTCAATTTTCTTTAAGATTAAGTTATACATGTGAACCCCTTTATGAAGTACTGAGTTAAGTTTTTTATTTGATCTTGATCCCAGTATATGTAATTTAGCACCATTCCTAGTATAATGTTCATGAATAGTGTTATTTGTTTGAAAATGTTGTATGTTGTTGTTTATAAAGCATACGGTTTCTAAGATATACAGACATGGCAGAGTTAGTATATTATTTTCCTTAAAATATTTCATACAATGAGTCCTTTTGCTTAGATTAAACATTCTTCTTATTATTTTCTTTTGTGTTACAAATAAATCTTTTATTTCGGTAGCTGATCCCCAGATAAAGATACCATATGCAAGATAAGACTGCACATATGAATAGTAAATCAGCATTAATGTTTGTGTATTACAAATTTTCCTTAGCACTGATATTATGTAGTGGGCTTTATTAATTTTTGCAGTAATATACTGAATATGCGGCTTCCAGGTTAAAAATTTGTCAATAATTACCCCCAAAAATTTTGTTTCATTGGTATATTGTATTACCTCATTGCCAAAAGCGATTACAGGAGCTATATTAGCTTCATTTCTATTTGATAGTGAAATATGCATACTTTGTGTCTTTCTAATATTAAGTAGTAATTTATTATTAGTTAGCCAATGCATCATATTTGTCATCACAGTATTAGCATAATGTTGCAATTCAGAATTATTGCAGCCTTTGATAATTATATTAGTGTCGTCAGCATATAGAATAGTTTCTGCATGGGGAATATTAAGTGGAAGGTCATTAATATATACTAGAAAAAGCAGTGGTCCCAGGATAGAACCCTGTGGAACCCCACATCTCACAATTTCAATATTGGAATTAATATTATGACCATTTAATTCATTATTAACTACAGTATACTGTCTTCTACCCTCAAGGTAGGATTCAAACCAATCATGAGATACCCCTCTTATACCATAGGCTTCAAGTTTGGATAATAGAATATTATGGTCAACCAAATCAAATGCCTTAGACAAATCCATAAAAATCCCAATAGTATAATTATTTGCATCAAACCCTTCTAATGTTTGTTTCATAAAGGAGTATAGTGCATTAGAAATTGATTTATTTTTCCTAAATCCATTTTGTTTATCACTGAATACATATTTTTCAAGAAAAGGAGATATCCTGTTGAACATAACAGTTTCCAAGATTTTTGAAAACCCCGATTGAACTGAGATAGGTCTATAATTATCAACATTTTTTGTATCTCCCTTCTTAAATACTGGTACAACTTTTATTAATTTTAAGACATTAGGAAATTTGCCTGTTGATATAGAACAATTACATATATCCATTAATGGTGCTACTATATATTCTTTGCAAGATTTGATTATACACTCTGGTACATCATCAAATCCAGCAGAGAATGTGTTCTTTTTTGAATGTATTATTTTAAGAATCTCCTCAGAAGTTACTGGTTTGAGAAATACACTTTTATCGTTTCTGATTAATTTGATAGGAGTATTTGTTATATTGGGATGAGTCAAAGGTACTCTATCAGCAACACTAATAAAGTGTTTATTAAGGATATTTGATACCTCAGCAGGATTATCTAATTTTGTATTATCAACTATTAAAGTAATTTTGTCTCTAGTTCTGACCATGTTGTTAGTGCTTTCATTTTTTACTATATTCCAGATAGTCTTATTTTTATTCGACGAATTTGAAATGCAAGTATCTATATATTGCTTTTTTGCAGCTTTTATTACCTTATTATATATTTGCTTATACTTCTTATGATATTCTATAAATGCTTCAGTTTTGTTTACTTTACTCAACTGATTTAGATAGCGTCCATTGAGTTTAAGAAAATTTCAATTTCAAGAAGCTTATTGCCAAGGGACTGTACATTATGATACACTATACTCAAGTCATTTATGTCTGTTATTTTGCTAATACTTGACTCATATTTTGCATGACAATACATTCTGCAGTCATCATTTAATTTGTTATAATTTCTTATTTGTTTGGAATCCTTAATTGCTTTATATTTTACTCTGCCAAAATTATTATTAATATTAGATATTGCTCTTAACTTTATAAGATCACAACTACCATTTAATATGAGTTTTTTGGTTTGCAGCATGCAATGTATCTATTAAACAATTTACCAATAATTAGTGAACCCCTTCTATTTAAGTGAAGTCCATCTCTCCCAAGATCCCTATCTGTGATCCATGAGTTTCCGTCAATAAATATACAGTTCTTTTGTTCACACACCCATTCTAACACAGAATTTATTGCATCAATGTATCGGGGGTCTTCGTCCCGACGTCTCAACACTCCACTGATACACACTTTTACTCGAGGGAATAGTTCATTATGGTTGTAATTTTAAAACACTCTTGGTGTGTTATTGGATGTTAAGTAAAGATACCTAGTGATTTAGAGAATATGTCAGCATTATAATTGAGGAAATAGATGAAATTTTGCTAAACCAGTCAGTTTGAGCTTTGCTCAGTTCCATTACTAGTTAAGAAGAATATTTTTAAGTCAAAATGACTTTACAAAAATAATAGCAAAAATAATATTTTCATAGCAAAATAGCAATTTTCATAGCAAAAATAATATTTTATATACTATAGTTTCTTTGAGTATACACATAGATCAAAGGATATCAATATACCTTCTGGATCTGCTGCCATAAAACTGCTCTCTAGTATTGATATCATTTATTAGTATTATAATTTAGCATATCTATAAATGAATATGGTTTACAGTGTATCTACAGTGTATCTTACATTATCTATACCTTGCTGTGTGCTACTCCCACAGCTTATCTTGAATCCTGAAATCTAGCGTTATAAATGGTCCAAGTCAAGAAGGCCTGTGCTTTGCAAAGTTAAAAACTGAATACTGCTGTCTATACTCCAGTGTTATGATTTGTTCATTTCACTGCATTGTGTTACCTTTACTACTGTTCTCTTTCATTATTATATTGTTTGCTTTTATGTTTAATCAACTGAAATAGTCATTTTAAGTACTGCTAAATATCTAAAGGTGATCCAGTATTCAATACTGCTGTAAATAGTTATCTGTAAACAGTAAAAGGAGCCATGCATATAGCCATGTACTTTAACCTTTGGGTAATCTGGAGAAAAAAGCTATTATGGAAACTAAACCTTCTAGGACATAATTTCAGGTATGACTGCATAAAAGAAATGAAAACTTCTGTTGCCATGTTTGATAACAATGACACCTGAAAGCTCAAGATAAAGTGTGTGAGTAATACAGCAAGTAAAAGTTTCACACATCTTGTCTTTTAGTAGAGCATAAATATAAATAAATAATAAAGTTTATATTACTACTTCTCTTTGAAAGCATAATATATGGCTTTCATCATAACTTCCCATTTTCTTCCTTTTCTTTTTTAAATTCCTTTTTCACTAACCTGTTGTTGTAATTGAATCTTAAGTTTCTTCACAACTGATTTTCTGGGCCCTCATAAATCTGATGTGATTATGATATATACATAGCATCAAAAAATAAAGACCAATAGTAAACAAAGCAGTGATGAGCAAAGAATCACATAACATAGCAATAAAAGTGTTCATCCTAAAATCATGGGTACCTATTTAGATACATAATCTCAGGGGCAGCTTCTGCTTAGGAGCACAAGAGCACGTGAACCCCCAATGTTTGCCTTGTAGAAGCCCTTTTCCTCTTTTCATTCGTTATTTGTATTTACCGCGCTCATTGCTTAATGTGTAGTAAGTAGACAGTGATAGCATGAGTATGTGGCAGCCTTGTAGGTAGCACACTTCTCTTGTGCTAGCACATCATGTAATGTTTAAAACTCTGCGCATGCGTAGACGACAAATGCTACAGACAGGCATTGGTTGGGTATGCCCAGATCAGAGCACAGTTTTCATGTGCATGTTAATTCACATTGGCAACGCCAGAGTTCTTGGTCATATCTGGAAAGTGCTACTATCTATAGAGTTTAACTGCAACTATCTCCAAATGCAAAGAATGTTTACAACTCCTAGCGCTCTCAGCCTTTGCTTTGTTGCTTTATGTTGCTTTGAATATGGCGTGCTTTTACAGTCCAGTTTCTAAACAGATGTTTTGTTTTAAACTCTGTGATAAACTTGGAATTTGTAGATAATCAGCACATGAGATAATTGTGAGTTTCTTAGTACAGCAAGCACAACTAGTGCTTTAGCGCAAAACAATTACTCTTTGTTATGTGCAGCGACAGATCGCGAGGTTTTTGGAATCTTTGTGACTTTTGAACTTCTGTCAAGAGGCAGCTACGAACTCGGTGGATTTCATTTTAAGAAATAAAATACATAAAGTGACTTGCGAAGAAAAAATGTAATAAAGTGACTAGGATGTCTGCAGCCCAATTTGACAGTTAAGCGTGTTATAAGAATCAGAAACGGGACCACGGGCGCAAATTTAACAATGTATACACAACCTGTAAATGGCTATGCGTTTGCAGTATTAGAAATGTGCTTTTTAGCTTTCTGTGCCTTCTGTTTAGCTCTGAAGTGAGTTATTTTATTTTATTTTATTTATTTAGCATTTAATTTCTGTACAGAAATATTTGCTTTTTCAAGATACAGTACAAACAATACAAACTAGAAATTCAGAAAATACAGAATTAATTCTACATGCAATAATCAGATTAAATTGTATCAATGTCAACAAATACAGAAAACTTACATGAATTGTCAACCATTAGTATCATAAAATTATTCTTATGTAATCATTTACTCTACTTAATCTGGTACCTAAAATATTCAAAGAACTCTTGAGTACTATAGAAGCACTGATTTATTAAAAATGATTTCACATCTCTTCTGAATCTTTTCTTATCATTGTTTTCGATTTTCTTTAAGATTAAGTTATACATGTGAACCCCTTTATGAAGTACTGAGTTAAGTTTTTTATTTGATCTTGATCCCAGTATATGTAATTTAGCACCATTCCTAGTATAATGTTCATGAATAGTGTTATTTGTTTGAAAATATTGTATGTTGTTGTTTATAAAGCATACGGTTTCTAAGATATACAGACATGGCAGAGTTAGTATATTATTTTCCTTAAAATATTTCATACAATGAGTCCTTTTGCTTAGATTAAACATTCTTCTTATTATTTTCTTTTGTGTTACAAATAAATCTTTTATTTCGGTAGCTGATCCCCAGATAAAGATACCATATGCAAGATAAGACTGCACATATGAATAGTAAATCAGCATTAATGTTTGTGTATTACAAATTTTCCTTAGCACTGATATTATGTAGTGGGCTTTATTAATTTTTGCAGTAATATACTGAATATGCGGCTTCCAGGTTAAAAATTTGTCAATAATTACCCCCAAAAATTTTGTTTCATTGGTATATTGTATTACCTCATTGCCAAAAGCGATTACAGGAGCTATATTAGCTTCATTTCTATTTGATAGTGAAATATGCATACTTTGTGTCTTTCTAATATTAAGTAGTAATTTATTATTAGTTAGCCAATGCATCATATTTGTCATCACAGTATTAGCATAATGTTGCAATTCAGAATTATTGCAGCCTTTGATAATTATATTAGTGTCGTCAGCATATAGAATAGTTAACCACTGGCACGACAGCCCTAACAGGACCAAGGCTTACCAACCCGAATGCTGGCCTCACGCCCACTTGCACACGGCAGAGGTGGGCAATCATCCAACTGATAGAGGGAGGAGATGTGGTCGTCATCTCGGCATCCCCCAGCCAGAACGTTGGTTTTCGTGACCAGGGCCGCTTACCTATCATAAACTCCTCACTTTCCTCACGATGCTGAGTGGGCACTGGTCCTATACCCAGGACCGAAAATCCATACCCCATGGGTGGGAATGAACCTAGGCCACTTTCCGTGGCCAGGGACCAAGATATGCTGCCTCAGCCCGCTACGCTACAGCACAGGACTAGCTCTGAAGTGAGCAATTGGACAAAAGTAGCATGTGCCAACTTGGTACATCTTAGTGGAAAGATAAAGAAGCACGGGAATTCATGCTGACGTAAAAATGCATGTATTCAGTTTGCCATATTTGGTCATGTAAATATTAATGCTCAGCTTACTGACTGTCAGTAAAGTGACACAATAAGCAATGTGATAGGAATAGACACATTCTTTTTAGGCTAATAGATTTTATGAAATTTTGTGGGGCGTTGGAGCTAGCACTCATTAGTAGTAGTGGTGGTAGCAGTAACAGATAGTACCAGTGCGCATTTTAAGTGTAAGTCTTGTGAACACCCACTTTTTTATTCCACGAGCCGCCACTGCATAATCCTACTAAATATAAGTGAGTTTCAAAGTGTTAATAAGCCCTGTAGATTTCAAAAAGGTATGCTATATATAGATTACTTGATTAATTTAACTCTCAGCTATATGTCCATTTATCTAAAACAAGATATTAAAGCCAGCCTTACTTGTTTTAAAGTATGCTCCATCTTGAGAGTTTCCACCAATCAACCAAGGAACCTTTGCAAAATCTCTTTTCTTCAACAGCTCGGATATTGGAGATGTAATATAAGGCTTTGAATTGTTTTCTGTCTTTGCCTCTATTACTGGTGCCCATGTTTGATTCTCGAGCTGAATTACAAATCCAAATAAGAATATGTTTAATTAATTAATTACAGAGGTCTTTTGCTTAATGTTCATTGCCAGGATACAAAAATATTTATACCTAAATTGCTTTGTTGTTTGTTCATTATTGGATAAGCACAAGCTTCATTCAAGTTCAGTATCATTCAAAGATGTGATAGAAAACTTTCTAAGAAAATCCTCCAAAATTAACCTTTACATGAAATATTTTTCAAATGTTTTATTTTATCAAAAAAGCAACAATTTTGACAAAAGTAAATGTTTAAGCTATTTTAATGACAATGTACTATACATTTGAATTTTCTGGGAATAACTGTGAACTCCTCTTCATTCAGAAGAAAATTTGTACATTTTGATATAACAGGTGCGTACCAATTTATAAGGGATAAATAAAGGTATACTAAAGAGAAGTGTAGATTTCTTTAAAATATATAGCACACTATTCCTTACAAATAACTTGTGATGTCAGCCATTTTGGAAAGGTCCATTATTTTAAATTTTTACTGTTAATATCAATTTCTTAGAGCAGTGCCTTTAATCTCAGAAACTATTTGTAGTTGGTTTATTAATCGTCACTTACTTGTTTATATTTATGAAAGACTAGTTTCAAAGACATTCGCCTCCATTTTCAATCTCTTTCCAACTGGCATCTGTTGTTGTCTACTCTCTCTCTCTGGTGGTCTAATTATCTACTGGTGGATTTCAAAGTTCATTACGCGATCCTTATTTTTCCATATGAATATGTTCTCCCATGTTGTCAATTTATTTTGGTTTATCACTCCTTTTAATAATTTTGGATTTGGATCAATGTCATGGTTTTCATTCCAAAAGTGAGATGCTACTGCTGACTTCTCTTCTTGTTTCAATCTGATGTTTCTTGACTCTGGTTTTTAGATTTCTTTTAGTTTGACCTATGTAGCATTTTTCACAATTCTTACAACTTATCTGATATATTCTGGATCTGTTAACTGATGGGATTTCATCTTTTGTTTTTGAATTTAGCAATTTTAAAATTGAGTGTCTATTGGTAGGTGCCAAGGTAATATTTTGTTCCTTGAAGATCTTTTTAAATTTATTAAATGTTTTTGGGTGATATGTGAATGAACTGAATATGCTGTTGCTTTCTTTTTCTTTTGTAAACGTGGTTGCCTCCTTAATGGTTTTCTTTAGTTTAGCTTTTCTAATTTTCTTCAACACCAAACTTTTGTTGTATCCATTTTCCTCTGCCATGTGTAGTATTGTTTTTTGTTCTTTGAAATATTCTTCTTTTTCCATGGGTATGTTGACTAGTCTGTGTGTAAGGCTGTTTATTATTGCATGTTTATGTGTAATTGGGTTGTGGCTATTATTTTTTATGTAATTTTCTGAATGTGTTGGTTTCCTGTATATTCCAAATTTTATTTTTGTGTCATTCCTGATGATATTTAGATCCAAGAAAGAGAGTTGTCCATTGGTTTCCTTTTCTATAGTGAATTTTATAGTCCTTTCTTGCAGATTGAGTAATTTTAATGCATCTTCTAAATGTTTATTCGGTACAATTGCAAAGATGTCGTCAACATATCTATACCAAACTTTGAAGATCAATGGGAAGGACTTTTTGATTTGTGTTTCAAATGCACTCATAAATAAGTTAGCCAAAAAAGGTGAAAGTGGATTGCCCATTGATAACCCTGATTTTTGCTTGTAGTGTTTTCCATTAAAGCTGAAGAAGTTTTGTTCAATGCATATTTTATTAGAGAAATGTATTCTTCTACTTCTATTGCTTCCATTTCTATTGTAGTTAGCCACTTTTTTAATACAGTCTGTAATTTTTCTGTTGGTATGCTTGGAAATAAAGATGTGACATTAAATGAAACCAGTCTGTCATTTTTGTTCAAATTTATATATTTGATTTTTCCTGCTAAATCTAAAGAGTTTTTTTTAAATTTGCACTTTGTGTTTCACTTTTGGAATGAAAACCATGACATTGATCCAAATCCAAAATTATTAAAAGGAGTGATAAACCAAAATAAATTGACAACATGGGAGAACATTATTCCGTTGTTTAAGGACAAGTAACTACTCTCTCCCCAATTAGCAATGAAACCTCATACAGAAAATTTACGTATCATCCCAGAGCTACACACCTTTTCCAAAAAGTCTTCAAAGAACACAATATTACTTTGGCCCCACAGAACAAATTTAGTGTACAACACCTTTTGAAATCACATAATACAAAGGAGATACCCACAGGCAAAAAATCAGGAGTGTACTGGATAAATTGCAAGGACTGTGACAAATTCTACATTGGAAAAACAAAAAGGAACATGAACATTAGGTTTAAAGAGCACTTTAGGAACATCAGGAATAAAGAAATAGATAAATCGGCGGTAGCGTACCATTTTTGGAAGGAAAAACATGACATAGAACGAGAAATTAACTTACTAAAAGTGTCCAAGGTCCAGCTGCATTAACCACGTGGGAAAAAATCTTTATAAAGAAATATGAAAGTAAATTGTTTAATTTCGATACTACCTTTGAAGAAAATCCAAATTTCAAGTTCATCAAGATACCGACAGAGACGCACCTATCACCTCCGAGGAGTTCGCTGAACCGGCATCCATTAGTCGACAACAGCTGATGATGTTAGGAAGATCCTAACGAAACGCGTTCTAGGTAAATACTAGCAATAAATGGAGCATTGAGTATTAGTTTGACTCAAAATTGTATTAATGGGAGAACATATTCATATGGAAAAATAAGGATCGTGTAATGAACTTTGAAATCCCACCAGTAGATAATTTGACAAAGAAGTTCATAGTTCCACCACCAGAGAGAGAGCAGACAACAACAGATGCCAGTTGGAAAGAGATTGAAAATGGAGGCGAATGTCTTTGAAACTAGTCTCTCATAAATATAAACAAGTAAGTAAGTGATGAATGTTAATAAACCAACTACAAATAGTTTCTGAGATTAATTTTGACGTCACTGTTACTAAATTCCTCCAAACACATATAGTGCCTTTAATATTTCTTGTCATTTCATGAAAATGGCACACCATCATGAAGCTTAATGTTCTGTGGTATGAAACTTGAAAATCAGGTTTTAAAACTTTACTGTCGATTTGATTTCTTCTATTCCTCCTATACCTTTAAAAGAATGTGTAATGAAAATATTTCTGCACACTCACTTAATATAGATAGAAAAGTAAGCTTTCAAAACAATAGTTTGTAGAAGCTATATAAAAATAAATCCAAATGGGTTGGAACAAGTCATGAGAAACATTGTATTTTCTGTACATCAGTGAAATCTTACCTGCTTGCTGACAAGGTCTGCAGCTTTTACCCCCTTCAAACACTGTACCATTTCTCTGGTGGTATTTCTCCAACAGCCTACCACTTTTGCTTGCTCCATGAATTCTTGCAATGGGTTTTCAGAAGGTAACACCCAATGCATGAAAGCTGACCAGCTCTGGCAAATAGCACCTTTAAAAAGGCCTGTTAGGAAGAAAATATTATATTTTTAAACTCACGCTTTTAATAATGTGTGCTATTTGTTATAGAATAAAAGTGTTAATTTTAATCAGTTAATATTGTGACTCTGTGGGTTCATAGAATTAAAAGTCCAATTTGCAGAAATTCAGAATGTTCTTTATTTCCGTAGAAATACACTCTGGTCAATCCCTACAGTAGTAGAATTACATCACATATACAATGACAATCTACCAAGGTTGTTGACCACAACAAAGAGTTCACTTCCAAAACACATACCAGTTCCAATTACCATTCTCTCATTACGACTCTGTTTACAACCTCAACTCTCTTGTTACAACTCCTTACAGCTGTTTCATACCCCTGTTTACGACTGACTCTTGGCGAGTCATCGCTTCCTTAAATACCACATTGATAATTCGAGACTGTTCTGTAATAATGAAGAAATCGAATATTCTATCACCATACAAAACCGGAACCTCCCAGAAGCGTAACTTTATCTGTGCTGGCAGTTCTTCTATCTCGGCACTATCTTTATTTGTTCCGACATACTCTTTATCTCTGTGCTGCCTATCAGTTCCTTTGTGTGTACATTGGGCTATCGCGATCGAGTTCGCAGCTATATAAAAGAATAAATTAGTTACAAAATGGGTCTCCTATCCTTTGTCCATCAGCAGTGCCTTAATGTCTTTATGTCAAAAGTTGCTGTAAAGAACTGGAACAAGAACAAGTAGTCCTGATCAATGTCTGGTTATTTTTACTTTCTCTAGTACCCACCTATAATGCAAGAGAAATTTCTGTAATCTGTCCAGAATGTAAATGCAAATATTTTGTCAGAAATACATATTTGAGCCTTCCATAATTTTAAAAAAAAAAAAGGGCATTTCTAAGTAAGGCCTACATCTGTGGATCTATACTGAAACTGAGTGTTTACTTATGGACCCTTAACTTCTGTGGTTCTTAGCATCCCATTCTACATTATGTAGATGTTAAATACCACTTAATTCTGCTCAGAGGGCTCTTTCAGAACTGAGATTGTTTTACATGCCACAAATCTATGATATAGGACCACCAGCTTTGCTTCCTTCCCAAGGAAGCTGTGCTAAAGAGTTTTACATCCCAAAAAATTCATTGCTCTCCACCAGATTTGAGCGCATAACTTGGGAACCATACCTAGCATGTTACCCCTAGAGATCAACTTGTGGATCAATGGACAGATGGATGTGTTACAAAATAATGAAAAATAGGTTAAATACCAAATTTGATATTTAAGCTCAATATGTTCAAAAAAATCATTCCCTCTACAAACTACCCTTTACATTGACAATTCTTTATTAAATGTTTCTCTCAAAAATGTATCTTCAGGAATTTTATTAAAATATCACATGACAAATATAAGATGTACACCTCAGAAACTATTTGTAGTTGTTAAATTTTAGATGAGTCGTATTTCTTACACATCTGCTTCACTTTCGTAAGAAATACGACTCATCTAAAATTTAATAATTCTTCGCTTCACTGTGGTGTTCCAATACAGTTGAATCTCGATATTTGTAGTTGGTTTATTCCTCCAAACACACACACACACACACACACACACACACACACACACACACACACACACACACACACACACACACACACAAACACACACACACACACACACACACACACACACACATATATAAGATGTACATTTTGAATTTTCTGGAAATGGGTCATAAAAGATAGATAAAAACTTACTTAACAAAAAATGTATATCCTGTTGTAACACAAAAGTTATGTCAAATAATTTCTTTGAGCATTAACCACTTCTGAGATATTCTTCAATATTGATTTTAAATGAGCTAATAAAAATAGCTGACAGACCATCCATCAGCCCCCTTTGTATATTTTTTGTTGTTAAAAATACCATATTAAACAAACTAATGAAAAAATATGATTTTTAGCATTTATTGGTCAAATAAAAGATCAGCAGTTTGCACAAAGAATGAAAATGTAACGTTTTGAGATATATTCTGAAAAAATAATAGCATTTAATGTATGTTAAGTTGGGTTATTTTTTTACAACGGTTCTCAAGATTTTATTTGAAAAAGTATGTTCTGAGGTCTAATTTTGCCACACTGTATAAGCACACTATTGTTCACATAATTCTGTCCAGTATGTTCATATGGAGACAAACTGCTGATAAGGAGCTGTACATGAAGTGAAATAAAATCTCTTAAATGTCATAACTTATGAGTATCTCTACTCTTTATTGCTTATTTTTGGGAATACAAACCATTCTTATGGAAATTAATCATTCTTTCACACCAGCCATGTGTAGGGCAAAACATGGAAAGGTAGAGTCAGACTGAAAAATTCATTGCTATAACCAGGTATTGAACCACGGATCTTCCGGTTTTTGTCCAGCTGCTCTTAACCAATGAGCTACTATGGCCAAAGTGTCAGCAGGACATTCAGTTCTCTACTACAATAAATTTGTCATTAAGGGCATGAATAAGAATAATATATCTACACAGTAATGAAATTCTTTGAAGTCTTACTCTGCCTATTAGTGGGAATTACAATTAAACTTCTGCAATTTCAGCCAGTTAGATGGAAAACTATTTACTCTATATGAAACTGTAAAAGAACGATGTTTTGACTGTGTGCTACAGGATTTTCATTGTTATTAGTGTCAGTGTCATGACTTGTTTTTAGCCACTTATATGGGTACAGTGATATAGGATTGAAACACAAGTGTCAGTGTGCCTTATAGGTGCAGAAGTGAAAACAGATCTCGACAAGTTTAACAGAGCTTTGATCAGAAAGCTGTTCTATTAGGATAACAACAATAATGCTCCTGATCTTCGTGAGTATCAACACATTAAAGGCATGTGGAGAAGTCCTCTTTCTGCACTAGGTTTGAAGAATATGATTTCAAATTAACTGACCATTTGGGAATTGCTCCTGGGATAGGTCGATGTTCAAATTAATGTACTGCAAATTGTTGCAGAATTTATTGTTGCCATAGCTGAGAATGCTGAATGCAATATGTGATCTTCAAGTAGTTCACAAGCTGTATAACAACAGCTGAACATTCCATAGTTCACTACTGCAAACAATTGTGAAATGGTAACTGTACAAATTTCACATTACTCATAAATTTTAGCCACATGATGCAGACATGCAAGTAGACTTTGCTCTTACATTGCTTGTAATGGTAGAAGTTGACAATATTGACCTTGGAACATTTTGTAGAATGACAAAGCATACTTTACACTCACTGGCAGTGAATGCACACAATTGTCACTGCTGAAGAACATTAATGAACTTCTTCTGTATAGTGAATGCATCATGTTTGTTGTGGCTTCACAGCACACTTTCCAAATGGTGCATTTTTGTTTGAGGATCTAAGACTCTAAACACCAATGACCAGCATGAACGACACATGCTACCGTGATCAGCTTTGCCAAAGTGTCATTCCTACCATATGGGAGAGAAGTGCTTTGGAATCAACTGTTTTCATGCATAATGGAATTCTACCTCACATTGCTCTGCTCATGAGATCACTCGATTACTTCATAATGCATTTGGAGGTAACCAAAGCATTGGTTGATTGTTCCAAACTGCATGGCCACCAAGATCACCAGATTTTAACCTTAACCCATGTGATTTCAGGTTGTGAGATTACCTGAAGGACAGAGTTTATATCAATAAAACACTGATACACACAGGAGGTTGAAGATGAATACAGAGAGGAAGGTAGCCAACATCCCACCTGAGACGTCCCGGGCAGCAGTAAAGCTATCTCTAGTGTGGTTCCAGCTGTTGTGGATGCAAATGCTCATGAAATTGAGTAACATTTTTACCTGGAAAGTAAACATGGTATAGGATTAAAATATATTTCTTTCATTGGTGTATTCATTATTTATCTCTGCTTCTACAAATTTCATTGTTCTGTAATTACTTGTTTATCATGAGGTCCTCTCAAGTAACAAAAGTTTAACTATCACCATTCTGTATTTCTTATAGCAGCGTAGCAAAATTAGCATAGAACTAGATCAGACAGCAGACCCTTAAATTACAGCTTTAGAAGGTAAATTATATGCTTGTCTCACTTCAGAAATTACAGTCACTTTTGCCAGATGCCTGCCTCGGTAGCATAGATTGTAGCGTGTCTGCCTCACGTTCAAGAGGTCCCAAGTTCGAATCTTGGTCAGGGTGAGTTACTTAGATAAGGTTTATCCCGGGGGTTTCCCTTATCCTGAAAGACAAATGTTAGGTAACTAACTCTAAGCTCCATGGACCCCGGGCTCATTTGAGCATCATTTCAGCCATTTCATCATCGTCCGATATGACTTATGTTGGAGGACGTAAATTATACACACACACAAAAAAAGAGCTTGCCAGCTGTAAAATGTTAGTATCTCCATTACAAACTTACCTCTTGAAAGTGGAGAAAAAAGATGGTAATGGACTGATGTGCCTCCAGCATTTTGTCCCTGTAAAGTAACTTTATTTGGATCTCCCCCAAAGTTGGAAATGTGTTGCTGAATCCACTGCATTGCTGCCACTTGATCTTTCATACCATAATTGCCTGGTAATTCATCATCTCCTGTACTGAGAAAACCTTTAAAAGAATTTAACATTAGCTTCTGATTAAAAGTTTGAAATACTTTGTTATTGATAAAGTTGTGCAAATCCAACACATATGGGTTTTCAAATGCTCATAAGATTATTTTGCAATGTAATCAGTTCAAAATGCACCAAGCTGAAAATAATTTATAAAATTAAGACATAAAAATAAGTGTGGCAATAATTGTTTAAAAGAGGAAGCTCTGCATGCCACAGCTAGGTTTTATTTATTGTTTTTGGAAGTTACACAAACCAATTATACATTTCCAGTGTGATATGAATCTTATATATGAGGAGAGCTGATAAGTCCTGGGCCTTGCATAGAGGTGACGGCACTGAGCCAATTTGATGGATGGCATAATATAGTGTAATTCTAGGCTAGCTTGTATTTAACGAAAATAATTGTACGTGCATTGAAATTATTTTCATTAACTATATAAGATAAAGATATATTATTAAATTTAGTTACAGGTGAATAATGATAATGATAATAGTACAAAAGTGAATCGAGAATATATTGACACATTGCTTCACTCACACTGTTTATTCACAGGACATGTTTCAAGAGCTCTTGCTCCTATCCTCAGCTGATACTCGACTAGTGCAAGTTGTAATGGTTTCTTCTTTCTCCGTATTGTCAATAGGTGGCATGATGTACTTGTCAAAGATGTCCGGTGGTGGAGTTTCAAAATTCATGACTCTATGACGATTTTTGTTAATGAAGATTTTTTCCCATACGGAAAGGTCTATGGGGTGATTAACGTATTTTATTAGAGATGTTTCCAAATTGATGTCATGTCTAGTATTCAAAAAAATGAAAAGCCACTGCTGATTTTTCTGTTTCACCATTTTTAATGTTTCTCATATGTTCTTTAGTTCTGATGTTAATATTTCTTTTTGTTTTTCCTATATAAATTTTAGGGCAAGTTTCACATTTGATCTCATAGATTCCTGGTTTTTCTTTGGTAGTGATTGAATTTTTGGGAGGGCCTTTTAACAAATTTCTGATATTAAACCTATTTTGAGGTGCAAGAGTTATGTTGTGTTTTGAGAAGATTTTTTGGAATTTGTTATAGGCTGTAGGTTCTAGGGTGGTGGTTTCTTTTATTTTCTTAGCTTTGTTGAGTCTGTTAACAGTTTTGTCTACTAAATTTGGGTTGAAACCGTTGGATATAGCTACTTTTTTTATGTGTAGGTATTCTTCTTGATAATCTTCTCTGTTTAGTGGAAAGTTGATCATCCGAAAGATTAAACTGTTGAAAATGGCATGTTGGTGTTGTTTTGGGTTGAAACTGTTGTTCTTAATGTAATTATCTGTGTGTGTCGGTTTCCTGTAGATACCAAAAGTGAGTTTGTTGTTCATTTTTTTGATCTTGATGTCCAAAAAGGGGAGCACACCATCCTCTTCTGTTTCCAATGTAAATTTTATAGCTGGATTTTGTATATTCAAAAGTTTAAGACCATCTTGTATGAGTTTTTTAGGTACTATTGCAAAAATGTCGTCAACATAGCGATACCACACTTTGAAATAATTTGGAAAAGCTTTTGTGATATGTGTTTCAAAAGCACTCATGAATAAATCTGCCAAGAAGGGAGACAATGGGTTGCCCATAGCTAGGCCCGTTTTTTGTTTATAGATCTGTCCATTAAAGCTGAAAAAATTTTGATTGATACAAATTTCTGTAAGTTGTGAAAGTTCTTCTATTTCTTCAGGTGTTATTTGTATTGATTCCAGCCATTTTTTGAGAAGTGGAATAAGCTCATTGGTAGGTATACTTGGATATAAAGAAATGACGTCAAAGGAAACTAAAGCATCTGTAGAGTTGATCTTTGTGTCCTTCAGGAGATTTAACAATTCATGACATCAATTTGGAAACATCTCTAATAAAATATGTTAATCACCCCATAGACCTTTCCGTATGGGAAAAAATCTTCATTAACAAAAATCGTCATAGAGTCATGAATTTTGAAACTCCACCACCGGACATCTTTGACAAGTACATCACGCCATCTATTGACAATACGGAGAAAGAAGAAACCACTACAACTTGCACTAGTCGAGTATCAGCTGAGGATAGGAGCAAGAGCTCTTGAAACATGTCCTGTGAATAAACAGTGTGAGTGAAGCAATGTGTCAATATATTCTCGATTCACTTTTGTACTAATTTGTGCTTCACTGTCCCTACGCTTCTTTCAAGTTTATACTTTATAATGATAATACTTTATTATCCCCTTATGTTTTACAAGCATTGTTGAAAACAGGCAAGTCGTAAATTATATACAATTAAAGTTGATGAATATTTTGATATATACAGATATTAGAAGAAACTAAAACTTATGTGATGTTATTCTAAATGTATAATGTCTTGTACACCTAATACAATGTGTAGGTATTAGTCCAAAGTATTGTAAAATAAGAAACTAGCACTCAAATGATAAATTCTGAACTTGTAGCCTTAGTTTAGAAATTCATCAAGTGAATAAAAAACATGTTTAATTAAACATGATTTCAAGACAAATTTGAATTTTGTTAAGTTACTAGACACTTTAAATTCTGCTGGGAGTTTGTTATATAGCTTGGCTCCCATGTAACTAGGCAACTTGTCACACAGGTGGAGTCTATGCATCATAATAGCGAAATTATTCTTGTTTCTTGTGTTGTGGTCATGAATATCCAAATTTGTTTGCAATGGGATGTATTTTATCATATATAAAATTGTTTTGTAGATGTACAGGCCTGTCAGCATCATTATTTTTTGCTGATGAAAGGCTTCCCTACATGACTCTTTAGTTTTTAAATTAGACATATATCTAATTGCTCTTTTCTGTAAAGTAAAAATTTTGTTTAAATTTAATTTCAAAGTATTACCCCACATCTCCAGACCATATGAGATGTGTGACTGAATGGGAGAGAAATAAATTATTCTAATAGTTGCTTCTGGGACATAGTTCTTTAGACACTTTAAAAGAAATAAATTGTTCTTGGTTTTAATGCTAATTGGTCAACGTGGGGTGTAAAAGACAATGTTTTGTCCAGTGTGACCCCAAGTAGTTGTACATTGTCAACACTATTTATCAATTTTCTGTCAATATTTAATTGTATAGGCTCATTCAGTGTCTTCGAGCCAAATGTTATGAGTTCACATTTTGATGCATTTATACTTAAGTTTAATGTAGAAAAGTACTGCAATAGTTTTGTGGTTGTTATATTTAGGGTTTCTTCTAGCATTTTGCTTGATGTATTGCTGGCTATGACACTGGTGTCATCTGCTATTGTGTTAATTTTATATTGTTATGTACATATTCAGCTATATCGTGTATATATAAAATAAATAAAAGAGGACCAAGGATTGATCCCTGTGGAACCCCTTATGTCAGTTCCGTTGTAGTTGATATAACATCGCCATTAATGGAATTCAAAACTACATATTGTTTCCTATTTGTCATATAGGATTCTATTAATTTGTATCCTAGACCTCTAATTCCCAAAACTTGTAGTTTGTTAATTGGTATACCTTTATCTATACAGTCGAAAGCTTTAGTAAGATCTAATAAGATGGCTGTTGCATATCTACCTGCATCGATATTTTTTATAATTTCTTGAATGCATTCAATAACTGCACAGACTGTTGATCTATTTTTTTACAAAACCATTTTGGTGTACCACAACACAACAAACTTACACACCTCACAAACTACTCTCCTTACTGCAACACTTCTAGCTCTTGAAGTCCTGACTGATGCAATCCACATGTATTGCATGATGTAAATGGCGATTCCTCGGATTGATACGTCATAAATTTACCAGCACTGTTAGGATGCTGATCTGTGTTAATTACATGTTTACTGCACTTACACAGTTACTATTTCATAAAAATGATGATATAAATGTACATTCAATCGCGGATTATTTTAAAATCCCCCAAAAAGCCCATGGGTCAGGGTCAGGTCCACCATGGCAATCGAACCTGGCCCTCCCGAATGCCAGCTACAGATGAAAATGCCCTATAAATTTGTGAAAAAGAAAGAAAATGACCGGAAAATGCATCTAAATGTTGAAAAATAACCTTATTATAAAAATGTGGAAAAAATGCATTTTGATGACCTATAAAAACCATATATATATATAAAGCCTGCCTCAGTAGCGTGGTGGTAGCATGTCTGCCTCATGCTCAAGAGTTCCCAAGTTCGAATCTCGGACAGGTTGAGTTACTTATTCCAGGGTTTTTCCCTTATCCTAAAAGACGAATGTCAGGTAACTCTGAGCTCCATGGACCCCGGGTTCATTTGAGCATCATTTCACCCACTCCATTCATCATCTGATATGACTTAATGTTGGAGGACGTAAATAAAAAAAAAAAAAAAAAAAAAAAAAAGTAAAAAAAAAAAACATATATATCGAAAGTATTTGTTCCAGAATGCACTTATTTCCAGTAAGCATCTTCTGTGACTACTCAGAAAAAATATGACTTTTCATCAAAATCCGGGCTCTATTCATAATGATAAGCCTGTTACAAAAATGTATTTGGTCACCAATCTTGAAACTCACTTTTATGTCACTACCTGATGATGCTGCATTTCTCCAGTTATGAAGCTCAGATGCAAGTACATGTGTACATGTATGCAAGTACTGAGCAACTAGTACTTTGTTCCATGAAACATGGGTGAAATGATGTATTCTAACTGTATAAAATAGTTCTTGCAACATATATATTTATTATGGGCAAAGTCAGAACAGAAGAGGACATTATAAATGCTAAAAATGAGATTTTGCTTATGAATCTGAGTATAAACCATTGCAGGTTTTATCTGAGAAATTGCTACAGGATGCAGTTTCAGATTCTTCATCAGAAGAACTTCTAACTTCCAGACAGTTAAAGGTTCTAACACTTCCCTGTATATAAACATAGTAAACCCATTTTTATATAAATAATTTCAAAATATAAATGCCAATTAATTCTGACAATCAAGAAATAAAATTACAATGCAAGAAATAAGAATAGCTTTTATATTATTGATCACAGACTTCACCCTTATGAGAGATGACAAGTTTTATGGCAGGAAAATGTTATAAAGCTTCACCTAAAGAAATCAAATTGAATAAAAATTCTTTGTAAATTCAAAACATTTCACAAAGTTCCCTGATAGAATGCCTATTATATTGATGTTTATTGTAACATAAACCACTGATTTTTTCTTTATTTTTATTAGGTAATTTTTTCGGTAAATGATTTCAAATAAAAAGTGGTGTGAAACAAAGAGACCCTCTATCACCAAAATTATGTTCAAGCATGCTGGAACATCAAGTCAGTAAAATGAAATGGAACAAACATGGAATAAATATAGATGGTCAGAAACTGACACATCTGAGAATTGCAGACGACATTACCATAATAACAAGGTAAGCAAAAATGCTAGAAGAAATCATAAGGGAGCTGAACAAAGTTTGATACTAATATACGTGAAGTTTAGTCACTAATTATTGTAATCTACTGAATTATTGTTAATGTCTTCACCTTTTTTCTTTTATTTAGTTCAGTATTTAATCCACAACATTTTAGATCTGCAACTGTACACATAGATTGTTCATTCATAAATTATATTGGTAGCCTGATGAACTTTATCTTTAATATGTACAAATATAATAATTTGTAACTTAAAAAACTTCACTTATCTTTTAAGAAATGATGACTGTATTTCTTTCAAATTGAATAGGATCGCGATTTCATGAATAAATCATCCACATCATTAGATCGAACTGTCGACAAACAACGTTGATGGTTTGAGTTGATGATGTAGATGATTTATTCACTAAATCCCGATCCTATTCAATTTGTAAAAAATACAGTCATCATTTCTTAAAAGATAAGTGAAGTTTTTTAAGTTACAAATAATTATATTTGTATATATTTTTTTGCTTCACTGTTAATAGCTTTATATTTTATGTATTTATCTTTAATACTTACGTATGGAAGACTTACCAAGAGGTCCAAGACGGTAGTTGATAGTAACAAAGACAATATCTTTATCAAGCAGATAGAGAGGTCCTACTGAGTGTCTTATACCACAACCTATAGAAAATTGCCCTCCATGAATGAACATAATGACTGGTAACAATGATTTGTAGTTCTCCTTTGTACTCTTCTGAAAATTGAGTTCCAGAAAACAGATGTCATCAACAAAGTGGCTTGTTAGCTGTTGCTAATGGGGTAGTTTGTTTATTTAACTACAAAGTAATAATGAATAATCTGTAATTAAACTTGCAATGAAGGAACTGCTCATGTAAATTTCTGAATTTCTGTATCAAGCATAAATCCATCATGTATTTACATAAATATGACATAATCTATAAGTTAGTTTCAAATATAAAATACAGACATTTAAAATTATGTTTAAAATAAGTTTTACTGTTAATTTTACCAGCAAGTTAAAATATAGATGAATCACACTGTTAAAAATCTTATATACGAGGGTCGCCTGGTAAGTCCCAGGCCTCACATAGAAATGGCGCCACTGGGCTAGTTTGATGGATAGCATCATATAGTTTAACTCTAAACTAGCTTGTATCCATAATTACAGATCATTAGTTTCTGAATGACAACATTTTAAACAAGACAAGTGTAGAGATTTTACGAAAATGGTGGATTTGGAAAAACTAGCAGTGATTAAGTATGTACTTTCCATTTGAAAGGTTTAACATTTAAAGAAACCAAGGAGGAAATAGACAGTACATTGAAAGACTCTGTGCCTTCATATACAATGATTAAAAGATGGGTTGCAGAGTTTAAAATGGAACTTATGAGCACTAGTAATGAGCCTCTGAACACCCTGTGGAAGTCACAACTCCAGAGATCACTGTAAAAATTCATTGTTTAGTACTGGAAGACCAAATATTAAAGTTGTTTGAGGTAGCATAGGCTGTAATCATATCAAAAGAATGTGCAGGTAATATTTTAAGTAATGTTTTGGGCTTTCACAAGGTCTGTGCAATATGGGGGATGCATTTGTTGACACCTGATCAAAAGTTGCAAACAAAAACTGTTTCTGTTAGGAATATGGAGCTCTACCATAAAAATCCCAGTGACTTTTTGAGACGGCTTATTACCATGGATAAAACTTGGATACATCACTACACTCCAGAAAGTAAATCACAGTCAAAACAGGTGAACCAACTCCAAAAAAGGCAAAGTTAATTTTGTCAGTTAACAAGGTTATGGCAAGTGTTTTCTGGGATGCATAGGGAATAATTTTACTGATTACTTAGAAAAGAGTGAAAGTATCATTGAGTGATGAGTTTGATTGATGAGGTGAGAGGAAAAAGACCTCATTTGGCAAAGGAAAAAAATCTTGTTTCTTCACAACAATTTTTGAAACGGTACTCTATCGCTCAAGTTGATTAATTAACTGTTAAGCAACATATAGAAGATTAATTGAATGTTAAAGGAATATATACCTGTATTGAAACAAATCTCTTGTGTGTAGTGTCAAGTTTGTTACGAGCTCTGAATGGTGGGATTTTTTCTCCCCTAGGAAAGCTGACCGCAACCATACATAATGGGTCGCACCCCGCATCTAGTTTCAAACATAGTTTGACAGGAGACCACATTTAGGGTGGTCTAGGGTGAGATTCTCGTAACACTCGTAACACTCCATATGTGTTCTACCAACCAACTAATTAAAAATAATGAACTGAAGGGGGAAGCGAAGTGTCATATAACTCATCTGGGAAAAAAAGACATATCTAAAGTTCAGTCGCTAGCTGCGGGTCGAGCTAGGCCATCGTGAGACTGCACCCGGACAGAAATCACGTTCATTAAACCAGTCGCTAGCTGGGGGTCGAGCTAGAACCGTCGTGCGACAGCATGAAGACAGAAATCGCGTTCATTAAGGTTATTTTGGCTACTGTGGGCTAAACTGAACGGGCGAGTAAGCTAAAGAAATCGCGTTCAATTATAGGTAGTTAGTAGCTGGGTGCTAATCCGATGAGTCGTGTTATAGACACGGGAGTGCAACCACGCCAGCAAGAAGCCTGCCATTCAGAGTTTGCCTAATTAACATGTATTTCGAGAGTAATTGAAATACAACCGATCGTCATAAGAGAATTAACCTGTGTTTCTTTCCAAGTATCCTAATTGATCCACCCAAAACGCCCTGAATCAAGAGATCCTTGCCACAGATCTTATATTCATAAATGTTAGGATAACTCCGAGAGCAGCCGAGGACATAGATATTTTTCAAATTTTATTGGCGATGATGATGACCCTAGGAGTCAAGCCCCTGCCAAATAATTGAGCTGAACTGAGCGGCAATACTCAACACTCGCTCGACACCCCCACATGCCGCATGCTCTGGCCCATCGTTCAGTCATTGCAATGGGAAAAATGTGAAAATTAAAGTTCAGATTGCTTGAACATCCACCTTATTCGCCAAATCTAGCACCCAGTGACTACCACCTGTTTACGAACTTCAAAAATTTTCACAGATTTCACAGACACGATTTCAAGATTTCACAGACACAAGGAGGTCATTGTTGTGGTAAAAGGGTATTTTGAGGACCATGATAAATCACACTACAGAGATGGTTTAATTAAATTACAGCACCGATATGACAAATGCATTAGCCTTTCTGGAGATATGTTGAGAAATAAAGAAAAAAAAATTTAAATGTATGTTTTACTGTGAGGCCTGGGACTTATCAGTTGACCCTCATGTATTCAGCCATACAATTATAACTTTGCTTGTAAAATACTTTCAGAGCCTCTTTAAATATCAATCCTTCATGCACCTTTAGTTTTCTTGCTATTTTGATGGCAAGCCATTACTATATCCTGTCTGATTATTGTCATGGCTGGTACATGGTCCACTACAACATTGTAAAAGTTTCCCTGTATTCTGCCATCCACAATGAGGTTGTCCTCTACTCTTCTGTCCAACACATACAGCATCATTCAAGGAAATGGCTCTGCTGGCTGTGATATATCCCACACCATGCCAGTCCTTATTCACTGGCTTGTCTACTTGGCTACTGACAGTTCTTCCTATGATCCTGCTTGGCCATATCCCCAGCACACGCCATTTGATGTTCATTGACTTGCTCATAGATAATCTCTCAGTATATATCCTAGTTGGCTACATCCCTAACTTACACCACCATGACGTTGCTGAACTGAATCTTCATTTTTATCATGTTAGATATTCCTGTTTTCCAAGACCGGCATAATGGTTACCTTGACCGCTAGCTGCTCTCTCCTCAGGCTCTCTCCCATTCACCTGTTCTTTGACTTATCATGGACAGCTCCTCGCTAAGTATCCTCGCTGACCACATCCCTAACACACACCTCTGAGAGATGGTCAACACTCTTGATATCATTCTCTGTCCTCAGAGTACAGAATACTTCTGAATCTCAAGGTAGCGATGTTTAATACCTTGCACCTTCCTCTTCAGTGTAGTCATGATAACAATGTACTTAAAATACTTTCTGTATATGAAGAATAACTTAGAGTATAACTTGCTTGGTTTACGTTGTCACAAAAGAGGTATGTTGAAAAGAAAGAGCAGCTACCCACCCTCTATCTTTGTTATGGAAAAAATGGGAGAGTTTTGACACCTTCAATTAAATCATAGCAGACGTCTCATCCTCTGCTGCAAAGGAAGTAGAATCTTCATTTTCATCTGAGTGTGTTTCTTCTAAATTAGTAATAATATTGTCCAACCTTCATCCACAAGAGTATCTTTCTATCAGTGGGGTTTGTCTGTCTTGCAGATGTGATCACAAACATTTCTCCAATTTTCATAATTAGCTCTAAGCAGTGCCTTCATATTGCTAATTTAAAAGCTTATTTATGTTCCACAAGTCACATTTTATTTGCCTCCAAATGAGCTTTATTGGATTTAAGTCACAGGGCTATGGAGGCAGATGCAAAATGGTTCTCCTTACATTCTCAATTTGTGTTCAATACAGCATAGTGGTAGAACATGGATCATAACTGTCATTTGTTGATTCTTTCATCACAAATTGTTTTCTTTATTTACTTCAATTAATGATAAGAAGCATTATAAATTACAATAGCTGATTATGCTGTTTGGAGGAATTTTAAAGTACAAATTAGTTGAATAAACTATTTTTAGTTGACTTTTTAATTATGATAACTGAATTCAAGGAGTCATTTGCAACCAGTTTATTGATAAACCAGTTCTTAAAATCATTTCCATCCATTTCTTCACGTTAGTCTTTCATTCAACTTGGATTGAAGATGAAGCATTCAAAACAAATCCAGTCACACATCCAGCATGAAAAATAATCAGCCTCTGCCCTTTACCTAAGGGAACAATTAAGGTTGGCTCATATTTTCCGTCAGAATTTTCACACATCCATATATTTTCTAAGATGTAATTTACATTTATCTATGATTCATCAAGATAAAGTATGGGCCAATTTGAATTTTGCAAAGTTTTAATATTTCCCAAGATATTAAATCTTTCAGGAAAAAAAAGAGCTATTAGAAACTTCAGTTCTTTGTTGATTTTCATATAAAGAAGCTTTATAACTTTTAATATTTCACAGAGAACCCATTTTTTTGCAATCAAATAATCCCTATTTTTAAGAGCTTCACTGTCATCCAAACATTAAGAATTGCATTTTATGCAAACCATAAATTGTTCTGCATATAGCTTAATTGATGAATGAATTTACAACTGTTTTCTTTTGTGTTCCATTAAGTCTCTTCATCTCTAAGTGTTGTCAGAATAGTTTCAGTTCCTTGCCTCTGTTTTCTCCCATTAAAACTATGAAAAACTGTTTTTTGGATACTCCAGACAAGAGCTATTCTAAAATATTCACTACTGAAACATTGCCCTTCCATTTTTCAAGGAATTGAACTCTTCTTTGATGATTTGTGCACATTACAGACCATTTCGCTAGTGTCAAGACAGAGATACAGTCATTTATCAACACCAGTTAGTAATACAAGAATCACTATTATAAATAGGAGAAATATATTTTAAAGTATATACCAGGTTTCCATATTTCCTTCTATACCAAATGTAATTGTGTAATAAACTATTAATTAGAATAAAACACACATACTCACACACACACACACACACACACACACACACACACACACACACACACACACACACACACACACACACACACACACACACACACACACACACACACACACACACACACACACACACACACACACACACACACACACACACACATTGGAGTAGTCCAACACTGTTCATAAGACATTGAAAAGGCAAATATCAATGGACTTCCAGTGTTCTGCTCGTATAGTATGCTTTAATCCCTACTCCTAAATTGCTTGGGTTCTCGAGACAACTCAAACCAAATGCCTTTAAATGTATTTTTAATAGGTAATAGGTGCATGAAATTTCCCTTTGTTTCTGAGTAAGTGCATGTCTTTTCTGGGATAAAATTTTGAAGTGATTCAAATCTTAGCTATTTCTATAAATATTTATATGTGCTTCCTACTAAAAAGTAGTTATTCTTCATACTTTCACTAAGAACTATCTATACCCAAAAGTTCAGAATAACACTTATTGTATGCAACTATATTTTCCTTTATAGTTTGTTCAGTTTATTTAAAATATTTTCCAGTTGTATTTAGCTAAAGGTAATGTGCATCATATGAAGTCAAAATTTAAATCATGCAAGCTACATATTTCTGACTTATTAAAAACATCAAGTATGTTACACTTACATTACTTTATACACCATCTAAAATTATTAATAACTATAAAAATTGTTTTTAAGAACATTTATGCTTCTGTGTCTTCACTTTAATCTAAATAAACCTTTGCAAAAATAACTATATTGCTTATTTCATTATAGGTACAATAAGAATAGCAACAGTGAAATGTTTAAGAACATGTGCTAAATGCTGGTCTTGAAATTCCATATTCTTTGCAATACTGTAAAAAACAACGGAAAATCAGCAACACTTTAACAGAGGCACTTAAGCATGAATAGACACATAGTAATGATAGACACTAGAAATATCTTGTGACACAGAATAAGTTTATTTGAAAAAAATTTGTGTTTTAAAGAAATCTGTGTGCTTTTGTGTTTTAAAGCTTACATAACGTTATATAAAAATGCTTCTAAATGAAGAAAACTTCACAGATTATCCACAGAAAATTGAAGATATACATTTCATTTTTCATGTAAATATCTTTAACTATATTCCTATGAGTTAGGACTATGATATGATGAAGCACAAAATTAATATAATTTTGAGTCGAACTAGCACTCAATGCTCCATCTTTAACTATGCTAATTTAATCAATTTTTCAGCAAATCAAAATGTCAAAAAGGATTCTACATGTAAAGGAGGATTTTAATTAAATTCTTGGTATTGCATTCTTTAAGGATATCAAACTTAAACACGTTTGGAGTTGTGTTGTTCCCACAGAAAACATACAGACATTTTTCTAACAAAGTTTTTGGATACAAGAAGTCTCAAATACCTGTATTTCTGGTCCAATTTTGTTATCAAATGTTTGTATGGAATGCGTTATCTTCCTTATTTATTATATATGGGTGAATAAAGAAGGTAACCTAAGTAATATAGATTTGAAACTATTTACTTACCATAACTGGTGTATAAATGTTGAGATACAGGCAGTCCTCTTTTCCAACAATGAAGTCTTTCCTTTGCTGAATACATTTTGGGCCGTCATCTTTTGCACGGAGAGTTCGGTTCCATTGTGAGGGTGGCTGTGGGTCCTGAAATTAGAAACATTTTCTTCTCAGCATATATTTCAGTGGAAGTTGTGTTGTGTTATTATAGTATCAGTCAATAGGGGGGCAGAGGATGGGGATTACATTGAAATGCTGGGTATGGAATTGGGAAATACGAGGGCTGTTGTTTTTTTCAACCTCCGATCGCTCCATGCCGACGCTACGCGGGCAGCAGAAAGCGGGTATGCGCTGTCGGCGACTGCGCAGCTCTCGCACAACACACTCCGCCATTGTTGACATTCAGTCGTCAGTCGGCGTTGTGCTACAGCTACGTAAACATGGCCGCCATTATTGATGCTCCCGCCAAGTGCGAATTGCGAAGTGTAATTCGTTTTCTACAGGCTGAAGGCCATGGTGCTGCAGAAATCCATCGGAGGATGAGTCGTGTGTATGGCGAAAACTCCATGAGTGATGGTGTTGTTCGTGAATGGTGTCGAAAGTTTAAAGATGGTCGTAATGATGTGCATGATGAAGGGGGTCAAGGACGCAAATCTGTCGTTTCAGATGACCTTGTTCAACGAGTTGACAGAATGGTTAAAGAAAACCGCAGATTCACCATCACTGCTTTGTCTACGGAGTTTCCAGAAGTTTCAAACCAATGAGGATCTTCAAACGAACGTCAAGGACTACTTGAATTCACTGGCGGCAACTTTCTTTGAAGAGGGAATTGAAAAGCTTGTCCACAGATATGACAAATGTCTCAATCTCTTCGGTGATTATGTCGAAAAGTAACCATAAGTGTACTATTCTTTTGGTAATAAAATTATTGTTTTATATGAACTTGTGTTTTATTTATAGCCTATCGGAGGTTGAAAAAAAAACGGCCCTCGTAGTTTTGTGTGATTGAACATTTCAAATATTTTGTGCTGTTTATGGTTTTTCCTGCATGATGGGTAGCATTTCTATATCTGTACTTATGATTTAGTAGCTGCTATGTAATTCATATACATAATTTGTTTATGAAGAAAGGATAGTCATAAGAAAGAAGAGCAATGAATGAGAATGTTTGAGTATTTTGAGGCTGGGAATTTGGTCACTTCTGGTGCACATACATCACATTTGACTTAGGAAGCAACAGTTTGAATTTGACAGGGGTCATGTATTGGAGCCAAAAAAAAAAACAGTTGAAAAAATAGTTGTGTAGGATAGCTACTAGTGCCTGCATTACATTAATTATGCACCACACTGGGGCTTCTAATAAGTTATAGCTACCTAGTAGCAGATTTCAATGAGCCTGTGGGTGTATTAAGATTATATAATAGAAAGTGGAAGCTTCAACTTTATAACCAGGACCTTCGCAAAGATTATATTGAATTCTGTTGTCTCCATCTTATATGGTGTAAACAGCAGTTGTTCGTAGATCAGTATATCACCGTAAATAATGGTAGGCAACTAAGCAGGCAATATTTTCATAAAGAGGTTAGCTGCAGTCACTTGACATTTCACAACCTCTATATATTAATATGTGTAACATTAACTACAAGGGTTTTTTTTTTTATGCTAGCTGTGTGTAGGACGCTCTATGAAAGGATAGAGTCAGACTGAAAAATTCAATGCCATAACCGGGATTTGAACCATGGGTCTTCTGGTCTCTGTCCAACTGCTCTTACCATGGTAACTCGACTCAGTTGGAGAATTTAATGTCATGCTGGCACGTTGGCCATAGTAGCTCAATGATTAAAAGTGATTGGACAGAGACCAGAAGATCTGTGGTTCAAATCCCGGCTATGGCATTGAACTTTTCAGTCTTACTCTACCCTTTCATTAATTACAAGATCATTGAGTATGTTACTAATATAACAGACGAGTGGAACATGGTGAACACATATCAGCCCTTTGCAGAAGTGTCCCATTGTGTATTAGGTTAATGTCAGTGAGGGGTTGTCATGTCTATTTGTAGTAGTCAACAGAGAGCTAACAGCCTAATAGTTCAAAATCCATAAAATGGACAGGGTTTCTGCATGAGAGGAGACCAACCATATTCACTCTGACATCGCTGCTGGAAGACTCTAGCTCAGATCCTGGATGTAGAGTTCATTTGAAGAAATATACATGAAGCCATGTATTCAATGTAAAGAATTTCATCACACAAGAGATGAAATCATTCCAGTTAAATTACTTGAATGAAACTAGTTATTCTTAAGAATCATTTCAGGCTAGGCATCTTGATTACAGTTATATTGATATGGCTTTTAATGTATTGTAGGGTAACTTGAGTGTCATTTTAAATTTTTAAATATCTGCAGGTTATTAGTTCAATGTTATGGAATGATAAGTATTACATGAGAATATTTATTGATTGTGACTTGTGTTACTTGAGAAATTTAATTAAAGAGTAATACTATAATAATTTTATGAGGAATTACAGTTCCTGTTTTATTCAATGTAAATGCTTGTGTGGCTCTATTGGGTACATAATTTATTATTAATATTTATAAGGAAATTGTGTTAGAGATTAAAATTATGGTTATTTCATGTCACATGTAATATCGTTTTCTACATGAGTGTCTTTATTGGGCAGCTATTACAGATTGTTACAAATTACAGGAAGTAACATTGAAGTTACTTGCGTCAATGCCCTATCGCAGGCCCTCTGTGACGTCATCACTGCAACAACTGTGCTACACAGTGATTTCTCCACACTTATTTTCCAGCAGATTGCCGAGAGTTTTGTCGGCTATAGAGATTGTTGAAACTGCAGTTCAGAGACTAACAGAACGACTTTGGGAAGAGTACATCAGCATTATGCATGTAGAGGACATTTTTCAATGGCACATGATCAATATGCTGTTCAAACCCACACACAAAGAGCCACTCTAAGCCATGGACTGGCGGTGGCTCAATCTGCCAAGGAGAAGACGAAACTCCATGCCTCTTCTTGGATACTGTAATCACAGTTGCTGACACCCTCGGATCCCGACCATTACCATGCAGTAGAATAGGAATTCCAACTCTACTTCAACCAGTCAAAAGATGGATTGTTAGCAGTACCAACTCCAGCAAAAGTAGAGGTCTTATATATGCTCTGAGACCTTATAAGTCTCCTGGATTGGACAGCTTAGCCAATGTGTCTTTAAAAGCGTTAGCGATGGCCTGGGTGCAAGATTTTGTAAAACTCAACGCCATTCTCCACCACGGGCACCTTTCAGAAGCTTGGAAGCACATCAAAGTTACTACACATCCAGTTAAGAAGGAAGAGTCTTGGAGAGCTGCAGATTCAGTCATTTACTTTCCATGTTAAAAAAAAAACTGTTGAAATAGTTAATACAAGAAAGGCTTCGGACCATCCTTAAACATCATTTCATGGTTTGATTTTTAACTTTGGTTACAGCATTCCGCACTACTTCAGTTACCTGAGCTGCCCGCCTCGGTAGCGTAGATGGTAGCATGTGTGCCTGATGATCAAGAGGTCTCGAGTTCGAATCTCGGTCAGGGTGAGTTACCTGGATAAGGTTTTTTCAGGGGTTTCCCTTATCCTTCAAGACGAGTGTCGGGTAACTGTAAGATCGATGGATCCTGGGCTCATTTGAGCATCATTTCACTCATTCCATTCATTGTCCAGTATGACTTAACGTTGGAGAACGTAAATTACAACAGCAACAACAACAACAACAAAAGTTACCTGAGCTGATTGACGAAGTATATATGGCCTTAAAGTTTATCTCGAAATTCCTCCTCGACATAACTAGAGCCCTTGACATCTTGAGACATGAAGCTCCTCCTTGCTTGATTCATCTAATCCTGTCCTAAGAGAACCGTCTTACTATTCCAGAAGGGATCATGTCACAACCCTGATTCATTAGAGTTGGTGACCCCAGAATAGCGCATATATATAAACGCTCTTCACTTCCGCAATATAATCACTGTACCTGATCACCACTTTCAGATCATTCCAAGATCGTACGGCTATTTGCAGGATCTAGCACTACGCCAACCTTCTCACTGCCTGGTTCAAACTTTAGCGCCGATGTGTTCATTCGCAGAAGAGCCAGGCTGTCACATTCTCCAGACGCCATCGGGGCGACGTTCCACCGATATATCTTGCTGCTGATGAGGCCGAGTGGAAAAAAGATGTCAAATATCTCAGAGCGCTGCTGGATACGTGGATGGCGTAGCAGCACCACATCGACTTCGTCGCAAAAGGATGGGCATGATCTATCCTTTGTATAATAGACGCTCAGTTAAACCACTGCCGATAAAACTGCTCTTCTACAAGCCAATGTTATATCCCTACTCACCTATGCTAGCAAAGCCTGGAAAGTAGCAGCCAAAAACTCATAGACAGTCTTCAAGTCCACCAATCCCACTGCCATGGTTCAGGTAAGTACGGCCAGATCCAGGAGAAAGCTAGAGGCAGCCTAGACTTGTTCTAGGACCTTAGAATGAAGCATCTCAGGTTCATATTCAACCTCGCTACCAACTGAAGACAACTGCCCAAAATTTAAAATATTCCACAACCTCCTATTGACGCTATTGCCGCCTCTGTTAATTATACCTCACGGCCAGTAAATGTCGCAGCCCTGATCTGGCTAAAGTCAGAGGAAGGAAAAACAAAACCTCTAATGAGAACTCGCTACTCTGGGATTCATTCTAAAAAGGAGAAAAAGGAGGCAACCTCTAGACCTGTTTCCGCTCGCTCTCCAGAGGTGATAAGCTAGGTCAAGGCTGTCATCTTGGGCAATAATACAGCAACGCAACAAACCATTGTAAAAATTGGGGATACCTCTCAAAACCTTTATTATAACTTATAAGCAAATATGTGATTATGGAGAAACGTCACAAAGATCGAAAAATACTTTACTGGAGAAAATGTAACCTATTAAATTGTAACATATTAGCTAAGCATATGTGTATCTCAGTGACTGCAACAAACCCCTTGCGATTTAATACGAGAATCAAGCAAGGGATGCAAAAGGATTTCATAATTGTGTGTAGAATGCAGTGAAAGTTTCTCAGAGGGATTTATGGTCATCACTGCTTATTGCTACAATGGTGAACTGATAATTCGTAGATTTACAAACTCGCCTAAATGTATTAAAAGTATTGTCTGTAATTATGAAGTTCTGCGTCCAATCCTGCTCGCTATTTGAGGGTAGGGGGAGGAAAGAGAAAAATAAAGTCTGAATGCACCAAGATAAGGCTTATAGTTTAACTTCTGGTTGGATCCTCCATTTTTAGAAACAAAAGAACAAGGAAACTATAATAAATGCAATTCTATTCTGCAATATTCCAATGAAATCTCCAGATGTCTCTCCAAAGAATTTATGCGCCTTAAGCTGTTGAAGAGCACTGAGAAATAAGCGCCTTGTAACAATGGGCGGTCTTTAAATAGACTAAAGAGGGGTGGAAACTTCTGGACATAAGTGCACTACGCAAGAACCTTCTGCAGTTGCAATTGAGATAAGAACGATTGCTTGGATAAAGAGGCAAGAAATAGAGAATGACCGGTAGTGGAGAGATGGATTTTCGTAAGGTTAAAACTAAGTCAAGTTTTATTAAAGATCGGAAACAGCCCTCTGTATTTAGGAAGTATATTTACCTACATCGACAATCTCATTTAATACAAAATGGTTACTGATTCCAATTACAGAATGCATCTCAACCACCATATCCTTGTGATTTAGATAAAATTAGTAGTCCAGTACATATAATAGTCTACAAGAACCTACACCAAAATGTTACCTAGGCATTGACCTTTAAATGATTTTGGGTTCAATAATTCTGATTTATTTATTAATTTTCAATGGTTTAAAGAATACCTTGAAACGCAAATCACCGACTGGTGGTTTGGCGTATGGTATGCCTCTGTATGCGCAAAACTTTCGCTCTAAGAGTGACGTCATAATGGTCCCCCTGATATTTCCAAGTGAAATACTTATTTCGCATTGTTTGCCGTATGTTGTCACTGAGAATAGAGAGAATATTATTACTGTCATCCACCATTGTCTTCTTCCTTTAAAACTGAAGTACGTCATCTGAAACAAAACAAAAGAATGTTATTTTAATTGAATCAAGCGAATAAAAGGTTTGTGTATGCTGGTTCTCCATTTCAGCATGCATTTAACTCTATAATATCCAACATGGAGCGGCTTTTCCTGGGTGGAAAATTCAGTTGGCATTAGTGTATGTAAAAATGAATTACAGAATCATCCCGCACAGAAAGCACATTTTCTTTCAAAATCCATACAGAGAAACATTATTTCAGAATGCACAGTTTCATATGTGGAATCTTCTAAAACAATTTTGCTCTTGTTCAAGTCACATTTTTGTCATAAAGTAAATTAGTTAATTTGTTTCATATCATACAATATCCACGCAGTTCCTTCCAATGGTTCCGTGTTCTGTTTTACATTTTTGACGGTTCAGAATGAGAACAACGGTAGTTTGCGCTCTAATTTTCTCTTTTTATATGCTATCAGTACTTGGTCGGTCTATTTTAAATTTTGCTGAGCCAGCAGGTCAGTTTGAAACTTCCTTGTTTGCATACGCTTTTGACCTAACACCAAGCATTTAGTTTTTCAATTTGTGCCACTTATGCCCGATTTCACCAACAGATGTTAAAATCGACGTTAACAAATGTAACGTAACAATTGTCACAGCGCTAACAAAACTTTTAAATTTCTTGCATTTCACCAACCTGCTTTCTGAAAATGTTAACAAACACGTGTGAACGCAAAGAAACTTGTAAATATTACAGCTATAGAAGGCTATGGATGAGTCGCATTATTTTCTGAACGTACTGCGATGCGCTTTTGTTTTCATTTTCGTCTGCACCGTAGTCTGCACACAGCTAAAAATGGCGCATAAACAAAATCGTAAACAAAAGCCGTGAAATAAATTTCTCATCGATAGAGAAGGAATTGTTAATTGAATTGGTGACGAAGTATAACTATATCGTGAAAAATAGGACGGATGCTGTGAATGTAAAAGAGAAAGATGTCACGTGAGAAAAAATTGGAAACGTTCAAATGCATATGTCATTACTAGAAACACGAAACGTATTACCTAAATTTAAAGCGAGGTGCGAAGAAGTACAAGTGACGAGTGACTTAAACGTTTCAAGACGGGAGATGGACAATGTATTATCCACATAATTCAGTGAATTATAAAATCGCAAAGTTATGGATACTTGAAGCAAAGGCGAGATCGGCATATTCCTTTCGATGCATGTTCTAACTCAGTATTACGTAAATTTAAAACGAGGAGCGAAGGACAAGGGACGAGTGACTTGAATGTTTCAAGGCAGGTGGTAGTGTATTATCCACATAATTCAGTGAATTATAAAATCGCAAGGTTATTAATACTTGAAGCAAAGGCGAGATCGGCATATTCCTTTCGATGCATGTTCTAACTCAGTATTACGTAAATTTAAAACGAGGAGCGAAGGACAAGTGACGAGTGACTTGAACGTTTCAAGACAGGTGGTAATGTATTATTCACATAATTCAGTGAATTATTAAATCGCAAAGTTATTAATACTTGAAGCTAAGGCGAGATCGACATATTCATTTCGATGCATGTTCTAACTCAGTATTACGTAAATTTAAAACGAGGAACGAAGGACAAGTGACGAGTGTCTTGAACGTTTCAAGACAGGTGGTAGTGTATTATCCACATAATTCAGTGAATTATTAAATCGCAAAGTTATCAATACTTGAAGCAAAGGCGAGATCGACATATTCCTTTCGATGCATGTTCTAACTCAGTATTACGTAAATTTAAAACGAGGAGCGAAGGACAAGTGACGAGTGACTTGAACGTTTCAAGACAGGTGGTAGTGTATTATCCACATAATTCAGTGAATTATAAAATCGCAAGGTTATTAATACTTGAAGCAAAGGCAAGATCGACATATTCCTTTCGATGCATGTTCTAACTCAGTTTTACGTAAAATTAAAACGAGGAGCGAAGGACAAGTGACGAGTGACTTGAGAAAGTTTCAAGACGGAAGGTGGACAATGTATTGTCCTAATAATTCAGTGAATTATTAAATCGCAAAGTTATTAATACTTGAAGCTAGGGCGCGATCAGCATATTGCTTTCGATGCATGTTCTAACTCAGTATTATGTAAAATTAAAACGAGGAGCGAAGGACAAATGACGAGTGACTTGAAAGTTTCAAGACGGAAGGTGGACAATGTATTATCCACATAATTCAGTGAATTATTAAATCGCAAAGTTATTAATACTTGAAGCTAAGGCGAGATCGGCATATTCCTTTCGATGCATGTTCTAACTCAGTATTATGTAAAATTAAAACGAGGAGCGAAGGACAAGTGACGAGTGACTTGAATGTTTCAAGACGGTAGGTGGACAGTGTATTATTCACATAATTCAGTGAATTATAAAATCGCAAAGTTATTAATACTTGAAGCTAAGGCGCGATCAGCATATTGCTTTCGATGCATATTCTAACTCAGTATTACGTAAATTTAAAACGAGGAGCGAAGGACAAGTGACGAGTGACTTGAACGTTTCAAGACGGGTGGTAGTGTATTATCCACATAATTCAGTGAATTATAAAATCGCAAAGTTATTAATACTTGAAGCAAAAGCGAGATCGACATATTCCTTTCGATGTATGTTCTAACCTCTCTTTTACTTCCGCAGTAAACTTTCCGCAGCAACTTGTTTCGACAGTCTATACCTCTGTAAAAATGTTTCTTCGGATAGTTCCTCAAAATCATTTCTCCTCATAGGCCGTACTCTATTACGAATGCCATTTAGACGGTCTTAAATATAGCAAATCGGCATCAACAGCCGAGTTCATGCCCGCCACCTTGACTATTTACAATTGTTAAGGACTTAACATCAGAAATATTTTCTTGTTAGTTTAACAAGAGATTTAACACGATTGTTACACTAACACTTATTGGTGAAATGCAAATTTTGTTTTAACTATTACTAAACTCGTGTTAAGTCTTAACATCTGTTGGTGAAATTGGGCATTACAGTAACAGACACTACTGTTAAATTTCCAAATGTATGCAAGCACTAGCGGTGAGATTTGAAGTGATACTTGTAAAGGGAAGCTAGCATGTCGTGAAGATCAGTACATCGCATAAATGTACAGATGTATTATTTTATCTTGAGAGGAATCCTGCGCAGTAGGGATGAGTAGCAACTGTGGTGGGGATAGTGCACATATCACCACAATGCGTCACATGCGTAAGATTACGAGAGGGGAGGGCGGTGCATAAGGTGTCTAAAAGCAAATTTCATTCTCAAAGCCAGTTTTGCAGCTCTTATAAACTGAGTTGTAATCCTTACTATGGTAATACCCTCCACGCTTTTGTTGGATCTTAAATAGTACATAGACATTTGGAACAAAACCCTGTTCTCCTCCAGCAGGCATGATAAACAACTGTAGGCCTTTCAATATCGCTGCAGAGTCCCTGTAACGTATTTCACTCCAGGCATATGTTCCAGTATGTGCTGTATTTATATGTTTCATCCATATAAACTATATAAACATCACTTCAATATCTCCAAATATTTCGTCAATACTTAAGCCTTTTTGCACGTATGGTGCGATGTTCGATTAAAATTTGTCTCTCACGGTTAGTGTTTTTTTTTTTTTTTTTTAAATAATCCTAGCTCCAAATAACTCTTCTTAATGTTCAGACACTGCTTTGGAAGTCAGTAGAATTTTTAGCTTCATAAGCACTTTCTTCAAAGTTGGTCTTTGTTTTTCTGTGCTTTAAAAATTATTCATATTTCACCTAACTACTTCTGAATTAAAACATCCAAATTAGATTTTGCGCATGTTCTTAATCTTTGTTTACTGGGCGTAGAGAAGGACGTTGTTGCACTAGCACCAATGGCTTTTTTTCCCTTAATAACTCTCCTAAAGTGCTTTCAGACACAACTGTTGCCTCAGATACCCTTCCCCAGATTTTTATAGCTGACCCAGACCATTGTTCATTTTTTACAAATCTATGGATATTGGTTATTACTTCTCGTGTTTTTAAATGTAGCACTTTATTTCCTAATGTGCTGCTAGGAGGCGTCATTTATAAATTCTCTCTTGGAACCAGAAGACAAGCACATCTTGAAACAAGCTTTAGTGTTACCAAGTAGCTCTGCACGTGTTTAGTTGCTCGCAACTGGTACGCAACTGACCTGCCCTCCCCTCCAGTTCCAACCGTTCTGAGGTGGACTCTTCCAGCTACCACTGCGCATCGCTCTGCACTTTTCAAGATAAAAAAATACATCTGTACTGTAAGTCTGGATGATAGTAACCCTTTGAATGTTAGTGTGTTTCTTCTTTAATAATTTGTCCCACACCTGATTTCGTCTATTGCTTCAACTGCAACTAAAGAGGATGAAAGGATAACTGTTTCTACTACACTACCTCCCAAAGGGATTTGTGCCCGTCTTTGTAGCGTAGGCGGTAACATGTCTGTCTCACGTTCAAGAAGTCCCGAATTCGAAATTCGCTTAGGGTCAGTTATCTGAACGAAGTTTTCTCCTGGGTTTTCCGCTATCCTGAAAAATGCTCATTTGAGCATCATTTCACCTATTTTATTCATTGTGCGATATGTAGAAAATTAAAAGATGTGTGTCCGTAAAATAAGGTCTCCAGGGCGCTAGAACCGTGAGGAACGCTATTACGCGAGATCCGGCAACACTGGCGTTTCATCCCTTCAAATCCCCAACGAACCCGTTGCAACCAATAGTCTTGGCTGGGCAGCTATTTTTTTTTTTTTTTTTTTTTTTTTTTTTTTGAGGAACTTATGTCCTCCAATGATTAGTCATATCTGACGATGAATGAAACTGGTGAAATGACGCTCAAATGAGTCCGGGGTCCTTGAAGCTTAGAGCTACCTGGCATTCGTCTTTAAGGATAAGGGAAAACCCCGTAAAAACCTTATCCAGGTAACTCATCCTGACCGAGATTCGAACTTGGGACCTCTTGAACGTGAGTCAGATACGCTACCATCTACGCTACCGAGGCGGGCGGGCTGGGCAGCCGTTTGCGATGGAGCTTCCTATCACTTCCGCCACCAAGTGCGAGTTGCGTGCAGTGATCTTTTTTTTTTGAGTGCTAAGGGCACTACTCCCACTGATATTCATCGTCAGTTATGCGAAGTCTATGGGCCACAGTGTATGGACGTCAAAAACTTGCAAAAGTGGGTCATAGAGTTCAAAGACGGACGTACAGACGTCCATGACGAACAGCGTTCTGATCGGCTTTCGGGTTCAGCCGAAACAATTACAAAAGTGAAGCAAGAAATGCTTAAAGATCGGCGTGTGACAGTTCGCGAGCTGTGCGAACTTATCCCTGAAGTCAGTAGGACTACGACTGACAAGATTTTGACCGAACATTTGCATTATCGCGAGGTGTGTACGATGTGGGTCCCCAAAATGCTCACCGAAGACCATAAACGACAACATGTTGAAGCGGCCCACCAATTTCTGGAGCGCTATGCAGAGCAGGGCGAGGAATTGTTGGATTCAATTGTCACTGGCGATGAAACCTGGGTGCACTACACAACACCAGAAACAAAAGAACGTTCTCGTCAGTGGCGGCATTCGAATTCACCGAAGCTGCGAAAGTTCAAACACACATTTTCTGCCGGCAAAGTGATGGCCAGTGTGTTCTGGTACAGAAAAGGTGTATTGTTGTGCGATTTTATGCCTTACGGCACAACAATAAACGCCGCTAATTACTGTGAGACTTTAAAAAAATTGCGACGTGCCATTCAAAATCGAAGGAGGGCAATGCTGACGAAGGGAGTGATTTTCCATCACTAGAACGCTCGTCCTCCTACTGCACATGCAACGGCTGATTTCCTGGCCCAGTTCGGATGGGACTTCCTCACCCATCTCCCCTACAGTCCAGACTTAGAACCTAGTGATTATCATCTGTTTCCTGAGTTGAAGTCTCATCTGGGTGGAACACATTTACAGACCGATGATGATTTGAGAAACGAAGTTGAGCCCTACCTGCGCAACTTGGCTGGAGAGTGCAATGACAAGGGTATACAACAACTGCCACAGCGCATGCAAAAGTGCATCGATCGCAATAATGGTTACGTTGAAAAATAGCTGTAACTTCCGCCTTTCCATCAATGTAACAGTAATTGACAATAAGCTTGTTTTCTATATTAAATAAAATTGGAAACCTTATTTTATGGACACGCCTCGTAAAATAAAAGAAGAGAAAAGAAAAAGTGATCTGTACTGTCAATCAATGAAGTACACTTAATATATAATATTTAATATCCTTTTTCTGTTACATGATTTTGATCCAATTCACTAAATAGTTAAAATTGTTTATTTAAAGGGAACTAAAATCCATATAAAATTAGTATAGAAGAAATTAGACTAATCTAAGAAAGAACATATGGAAACCAAGAAATAAGTTCAGACAAATAATTATAAAACATCAGCAATAGATGTTTAGGTTCCTAAACAAATAGAGAACAACATTCCTGGTAATCTAAGCTACGAACATTTTCTATGCATTGGAAAAAAGACACAGAGAGAATACATTTTGTAAATAAAGAAAAACAGAAAAAATACTGTTGTACCTATGTTGAAAACAAAGCAAAATCAAGGAAATATAACAATGAAAAGGCATTCAAGCGGGTCTATAATACTTTTTCACAGTTACAGGAAGTATTAAAAGAAAAGCAAGCTTCTGTGGTCTGGGATAACTTCTCTGCCTCACATCGAGAGATTCCAGTTCAAATCTTGTTAGTGGCAAAGGATTTTTCCGAGGTTTCCCTTTGACCCGAGAAGAATATTGGGTAGCTCTAAGAACCCGGGCTCATTAGAGTAACATTTCACCCATTTCATTCTTCATTGTCCGATATGAGCTACCAGTTGAAGGACGTTGACTTTTGGAATGTTGTGAAATACTTTTGCATTAGAGGCTGTTGCATTTAATTATCGGGTGTTGAAATATGCAATACAGTATACTTTAAATACGAGGCATGTTTTTTAAGTCAGTACCGTTTTCCGATTCCGCCGCCGTAACGCTACGGTCGGCGTTCCGCGCATGCGCGCTGGTTACCTACATCTCTTGTCTACGCACTGACGCCATTACAGTCTGATTCTTCATTGTATACGTTGGTTACTGAGTGTTTAAGATGCCTCCGACAATCGTGAGTCCCGCCGATTGTGAAGTACGGGCTGTTATACGATTTCTTAGTGCTAAAGGCGTAACACCGATCGATATTCATCGTGAGATCTGTAAAGTTTACGGACAAAACACTATCAGTGATGGAATGGTAAGGAAATGGGTGAGAGCATTTAAAGATGGCCGCACAAATGTGCATGATGAAGAACGAAGTGGGCGTCCTTCGGTCGTTACTGAAGATTTGGTGCAGAAAGTGGACGAAAAGGTGAGAGAAAAGAGACGCTTTACAATTTCATCATTGTGCGACTATTTTCCTCAATATTCTCGTAGTGTTTTGTATCGCATTGTGACCGAGAACTTGAAGTACCGGAAATTGTGTTCGCGTTGGGTTCCGAAAATGTTGACGGATTTGCACAAAACCCAACGTTTAGGCAGTGCATTGACTTTCCTTGAGCCGTACCACAATGAAGGTGAAGACTTTTTAGACCACATTGTTACTGGTGACGAAACATGGGTGGCCTACGTCACACCAGAATCGAAACAACAATCCATGGAATGGCGACATTCATCATCACCCACAAAAGTGAAGTTTAACCAAACAATTTCTGCCCGGAAAATCATGTGCACAGTTTTTTTGGGACAGAAAAGGAGTATTGCTAGTGGAGTTTCTGCCTCGTAATGAGACAATCAATGCAGCGTCTAATTGTGAGACATTGAACAATCTGCGCCGTGCAATCCAGAAAAAAAAGACGTGGCATGTTGAGTAAGGTTATCGTTTTGCTGCATGACAATGCCCGTCTACATGTGGCTAATCGAACCAAAGATCTCGTCAAATCTTCTCAATGGGAAACAGCCCTGCATACAGCCCTGATCTGGCGCCCAGCGACTATCATTTATTCCTGCATTTGATGAAACATCTGGGCGGTCACGGTCTTCAAGACGATAACGAAGTCAAAACAGTTGTGATACTGTGGTTAACACGTTATGCGGCAGAATTTTATGAGGAGGGTATTCAAAAACTGGTGCCACGTTATGACAAGTGCCTCAATATTCACGGAAATTATGTAGAAAAGTAGAGTGATGTACAGGCTTTCATGTAAAAGTAAAATTATTGCAATATCTATGCACGTATTTTTTAATTCCAAAACGGTACTGACTTAAAAAACGTGCCTCGTAAAAGGGAACAACAGATAATATAGGAACTATAAAAGTACTAGCCGTTTTAACTACATTTATAAAGGATGTACAAGAATTAAAAATTAGAAGTAAATAACTCAAAATTAATAACTACGCATTACTAGAAGAATAAGAGTGAATAGGATACCGAACGACTGATAAACTATATATCCATAACAAATATTCGAAAAACAATAAGCATGCAATTTATAAACCCATAGCCTTTTTTAACTTGGATAAAGCTTTCGGCCGTATAACAAAGATATACTACGGATTATTATGTAAACCTGGAAATGTCCAGAAGTTGATTAAAGTATTAAAATATTTGTTACAATTCCAAAATTATAATTAATAGAGCTACAGTTAAGACTGAGCCTATATAAATCCACAGAGAAATTAGATAAAGATGTAATATCCTACTTACTCTTTAAAATTAGGTATGAGTGACATGCAGAAATAGAAAAGTACCCTAAATTTGGGATGAAATTAAATAATTTTATCCTAGGTATTTAAAAGAATTGAATACTTAGTTTGCAAAAGGTCTTATACAGCCTCAATAATATTTATATGAAGAAAATTATTTTAAGATGCCTATCTAAAGGAAAAGAGAACACTTTGGGAAAATTAACATCAAAATCGAAAATGTTTATAATTATCGCCACTTCCTAAGGCTTTTAGGTTGTTCCGTCTTGAAGAAATCTGATCTGTCTACTTCAACACGGCTTGCCAACACTTCTTCTGTACATTTATTTATAGTTTGTATTATTTGTGGTGTTTCATCTTTTAATTCATTCTGTTTATATGATGCTGCCATTTTCGTCTGTATTCAGTACTATTTCATTTAGATTTTGACTCACCAATTCTCTTCTTGTATCATATTTTTTTATCTACCGCACTTCTAAGAAATGTGATATATTGTGGGTTAGTAACAAAATGTTGAAGAATATATTATGGGTGAATTATTTAGGATTAAGTTTTGTATAAAGAGAAAAACGGAATGGAGATAAAAAATATTTAAAGGAACCTTGTGTTCTAGGGGATCCTGATAGTTTTACTCCCACACCAGTTACACTCAACCACCGAGCGGGATGGCTTAGGCGGTTTCGTCTATGGCACGCATTCGGGAGGCCCGGGTTTGACTCCCGTGGCCGACATACCTGACCCATGGGCTTTTTCGGGGGTTTTCCAGGTCATTAGGCGAATGCTGGGTAGGTTAATTACATCCCCCTATTTCCTGTCCCTCCATTTCATCCCCACTGTAATTTCAGGGTAGAAGTGTCTGCGGGTGTCTCGGCGGTGCATGGCAGGATGATATGTTCTTAGGAAAACTACTTCCTCCTCCGGTAGGTCGGTTGCCGGTCTCTGCTCCTCTGCTGGGACCCTTTCGTGACCGCCAGCCATTGACCTTTGGGGCTCGGATGCTGGGCTCTTTGCCGTCCCGATGTAGGGGAGCGAGCCTGTCTGGGGAAGTCTCTATCCAAGTAAACTTTAGCGACCCTGCCCTCTGTACTGTCGTGACTCCTTGGGTCGGCCGCCCTCTGTCTCCTTCGCCTCATCCTTCCTCCCGGGGGTGCCCTCACTTGGGGGCATAGGAACAATGGGCCCAGCATGGTGGGCTACGTACCAAATCCGCTCCGTAATGAAATCCCAATTCCAATCATATGGTACTTCCTTTTTAGGTATCTATATGATATGGGGAACGATTTATAAAATTGTAAATAAAAGAAGGAAGCAGGATTAAACTTCTAAGAAGCTATAGCGTTCGTATGTTGCTTATTCGGCGTGGCATATAGATAATGACAAAAAGTTGCTAATTAGAATACAGACTGTGCAGTTCAACTTTCACAAAAAAAAAGAAATATATCAAATTAGATAGAACACGTAATGAAAGAACAGGATTAATTACGTATATATTCAGTAAGTAATGCAATTAAATATTATGAAGAAAAGAGGAAGCAACGTCTGGATAGAGTAGAACTACCTGGACTATCTAAAGCAATGTATGTTTATTAATCAAAAAGCTGAAAGGAATTTGGCAACACCTATGAGAAGATGGAAGATGTAACTGTGAGAGCAGAGTAGGTATGTTGCATAGTCCATGAAGTGGACAAGAAGAAGAAAAAGAAGGAGGAGGGGGAGGAGGAGGAGGAGGAGGAGGAGGAGGAGGAGGAGGAGGAGGAGGAGGAGGAGGAGGAGGAGGAGGAGGAGGGGGAGGGGGAGGAGGAGGAGGGGGAGGAGGAGGAGGAGGAGGAGGAGGAGGAGGAGGAGGAGGAGGAGGAGGAGGAGGAGGAGGAGGAGGAGGAGGAGGAGGAGGAGGAGGAGGAGGAGGAGGAGGAGGAGGAGGAGGAGGAGGAGGAGGAGGAGGAGGAGGAGGAGGAGGAGGAGGAGGAGGAGGAGGAGGAGGAGGAGGAGGAGGAGGAGGAGGAGGAGGAGGAGGAGGAGGAGGAGGAGGAGGAGGAGGAGGAGGAGGAGGAGGAGGAGGAGGAGGAGGAGGAGGAGGAGGAGGAGGAGGAGGAGGAGGAGGAGGAGGAGGAGGAGGAGGAGGAGGAGGAGGAGGAGGAGGAGGAGGAGGAGGAGGAGGAGGAGGAGGAGGAGGAGGAGGAGGAGGAGGAGGAGGAGGAGGAGGATCTGTATCAACCTCTATCTTATTTGACAAATGTAGAGAATGAAGATAGCTAAAGTGATATCAATATTTAAGAAAGGGGAAAGAACAAGACCTGAAAATTATAGAGGGATTAGTTTATTGTGTGCTGCCTACAAAATATATGCCAAAATAATAAGTACTCGGTTAAACAAAATATCAGATGCAATACTCCTAAAAGAACAAACAGGTTTTAGAAAACTAAGAAGCACCATTGACAATGTTTTTACTCTTAAACAAATAATAGAAAAACGACGAGAACAATATTTAAATACGCTCTTACTATTTATTGACTATTATAAAGCTTTTGACAAAGTATCACGAATGATACTGTGGAAAATTTTAAATAATAGAGGCATACCCTTACAACTAATTGAAGTTAGAAAAAGTATGTACATTGACACAAAAATAAAAATAAATAAAACAGAACCAGTAATAGTTAATGGTGGCGTAAGACAAGGTTGTCCTTTATCAACCGCACTTTTTAATTTGTATGTTGACGAAATAGTAAGAATTTGGTCGAATAAAGTCAATGGGGGCATTAATGTATCAGGAGCTAAATTGAAAACTATTGTATGTAGATGATCAAATAATAATGGCCACAAATGAAGATGACCTGCAGAAAATGCTGTATAGTCTAGATAAAATTGCTACAGAATATGGAATGAAAATATCAGCAAATAAATCCAAAACAATGGCATTTAAAGGAATTAATCCAGTAAGATCAAAAATAGTGTTAGATAACATAATAATTGACCAGAAATCACACTTTAGGATGTAATGTCTCGTACCAAGGGGAAGCTGATATATTAGAGAAAATAAATAAATTTAACTACATAACAGGCACAATAAAAGGAACATTATAAAATAAAGCAAGAAAGGACTCTATAATAAAACTATACAAAACAATGGCAATACCAATTCTGATCTATGGATCAGAAACATGGACACTAACAAAAAGAAATAGTACGAGAATACAGTCATCAGAAATGAAATTCATAAGAGCAATAGCTGGATATACCAAAATTGATAAAACAACGTAGTCAGGATATTAGGACAGAATTAAAAGTAGGAGAAATAAACCATACTATTGAAAGAAATAGAAATCAATGGAAAGAACATGTTCAGAGGATGAATAATAACAGAATACCAAAAATAGCCTTAAACTATAAAACTATAGAAAGAAGAAACCAGGGAAGATGGAAGAAAAGATGGGCAGACCAATTTGGAGCCGGAACGGGTTAAACAATCCGAAGCCGTGAGGTAGAAGAAGTAGTAGTAGAGAGAGATAAATATCTTAAAAATCATTCCCTTTAAAGAGAAACAAAAATTTCGCCAACTCTTGTGGAGCTAAAAATATTTCATTAACAGAATGTATATAGACAATAAATAAAAGGTAGCCTACCGGGCAAGATTCCATTTGTGTAGACAAAAGTGTGTCATATGAACCCATGGCTCAAGTTGAACTGAATAGCAATGAACGGTAATAAAGCCCAAATGGGTAAACCACGAATGAAACAACATATCCAGAATGTTACCACGAAGCCAAAAGATAAGCATAATAGAAGAAGTTAAGGTAAAATTATGTTTTTGCATTCTTTGTTGTAACCGGAAAAGAGTTTCCTTTGGCAATACGATGTAAGTATAGTTCACATGAAAAATCGAAAAGGAAAGCAGAAACGACGAACAATGGAAAAGAGCTAGAAAAGCGCATCAGTCCGTTGAGGAAAAATACTACTAATTAAACACCTGACCAGCGGTTACATAAAAATAGGATCAAGATTAAGTTTACAAAATCAAAGAAAATTTTCCATTGTGGGCTTACTTCTTCAGTAGGGCCGTTTACTGTACTATACGCCACTGGGGAGCTTCAGTCAGGAAACGTTAGACACCCCTTAGATTTACTGACAAGAAGAAAACTTCTACGGGAGGAAACTCTGGTACACTGGCGGAGATGATAATGATCATGCTAATTGAAAGCGTCGTTAGCAAAAAAAAAAAAAAAAAAAAAAAGTTTTTTACCTTCCCTCCCGTTGTGCCCCCTTGTGGAGCACAGGTACAAAAGGGCGCATTGCCGAGATGCCTGGGTCCCATTCAGAAGTACTTACCATCTGTTGGACAAACACTTGTCACACATTTACTCAAATCGTCGTTTCTTCAAGTACACAAGGGTTATTGGTTGAAAAATATACGGAAAGTGTTACTGGTGTTAAAGCCTATGAGTGTTATTTGGTTGAAATACTTGGCTCGTTTTGTTTCGCTAACTGCAGTGGTGGGAGTCCCTTGATGAACAACCTTTGTTTCAAATTACAAAGATATAAAATTTGTGAATTATATATCCATATTGCACGTAACTACCCCACTGTTTTGCTAGTTCTATACGTATTGAAAAATGGAGCCTTTACGATATATCGCCCGCCTCGGTAGTGTGTTGGTAGCATGTCTGCCTCACGTTCAAGAGGTCCCGAGTTCGAATCTCGGTCAGAGTGAGTTACCTGGATAAGGTTTTTCCGGGGTTTTCCCTTATCCTGAAAGACGAATGTCGGGTAACTCTAAACTCTATGGACCCTGGCTCATTTGAGCATCATTTCACCCATTCCATTAATCGTCGGATATGACTTAACGCTGGAGGACGTAAAATTACAACAACAACAAAATTACGATAGATCAATGCACATTGCTGTTTCGCAGAAGTAACGTGCTAATAAAAGGTAAAAAGTAGATAACTAAGGGGGACACCTTACGCACTGACAACCTCCACACAGGTCTTTCGTGGCTAAGAGTCACCAGGAAGAATGAATGAAATAAGGAAACCGCAGGAGGCCACAGGGTCGCAGGCAGATGATCACACAGATACTTAAAGTTACTAAGCAGTCACCAATTCACGGGGTTTGGTGTTGACAACTGGCGCAAACATCCGCACCATTTGTTTGGCACCACCACATATTACGAGTCTAAAAATATACTGAAAGATGATATGGAAAGGGAGTGAGGATAATTGGCGAAAAGGAAATCGTGGTATGAAAATAAGCACCACAGTATTCCTTTAGTGACAACAGGGAACCACAAAAAAAAAAAAAAAAAAAAAAAAAAAACAGAATGCGTGGTCAACGGTAATCGAACCCGCGGCCTTCAGAATGTGAATCGCACAAGCTGCTGCAGCTTCAGCTCGCTCGTGATGCACTAGTGCCTTATTGTATTTACTGATCCTAAAACATTCCGACTGCATTCTGTTAAATATAATGATATATTTAAAGTATTGTGACTTTGTGGGTTCGTAGAATTAAAAGCCTTGTTTGAAGAAATTTAAAATGCTCTTTATTTCAGTAGAAAGATGCTTTAGACACCTCCCTTACAGGTTCTAATTGACGTGTCATACAAATAGTAGTCTCTCGTTGCTTCACCAAACGTAAACAAACGAAAGGAATGCACTTGCGTTATATTTCAAAGGTCCACTACACAGCTGCACATACACAATTAACAGTTCCCAAATCGCAACTCAACCCACTTTTACAGACACGGCGCTTTTATATCTCCAGTCACTGTTTCTAGAAATTAGTGTAACGCTCGGTAACAATCCAGACGGCATCAAAAAAGACGAAAGTTCAAGACATCTGTCTCTTTCTTTCTCTCTTTCGGCAAGCGTTTAGCTCCGCGCTGCTCTATCTGTCTCTTTCAAACGCACCAGCCGCGGCCCGCCGCAAAACAATGCCTCACGAGAGTATAATAGCGATGTATTTACAATGGAATTGTTAATACACTTATACACACTTAATATAATATTTCACATTACCATTGTGACCAAGTGATACCATGAAGATGCACTAAACTCACTTTGTCACTTGAATCTTAGCCCATTGTTAACTTATAATCACTTTCACATTTTACAAATACACAGAGAAAATAGGTGTGTTTCCGCAGAAGCTTGCTGCAAAACCAACAGTTGCTGCCTGTGATTTCTCGACGCTCACTAAACCCACTGTTTGCAGACTGATACTGATACTAACCTTGCCGATTATCTGTTCACTTTAGCACTGCTCTAGCTGGCCATCTCATTCATGACCTGGTTTTTGCGCTGCCTTATATTTTGTAAGGTCTAAAACCTAGAACTGAAAGTTGGAAAACGCGATGGTATAAAACACATTGTAAGAATAGAAAACATGAAATATTTGGGCCTGTTTCGTGCTGTAGGAACTTCAACACAGATGTTAATGACCAGTCACAATTTCTTAGTGATTTGGCGATACCGTAAATTAATTACAGTGTTATATTTTGCATATATTGTGTTTAATAAGTTATTGATATTTGTCTTATGCTATGGTGCATAGAAACATTAGTGTTTCTATATGTTTCTCGGCCAGTACAACACCAATTCTTTATTACTTATGAAAGTACAACATGCATCTACTATAAAAGCTCATGTGATTAAAAATTGAACAAAATGGAGTAATTGCAAAAATGTTCAATAACATTCCAGTACAAAACTTTCAATGCAACGATCAAATGGTGGATGTAACAGTACTATTGTACTATTTTGAAGCCGGACTGTTACTGTTTATAACCTAAAAGATTATAATGATTATTGACAGATGATGGGATGTTAATGTTGAGAAATATGGTTATGGTGATGGGTGTTTCTGCTACGTGAACTTATATTCCTTGTTATGTGTTTGAGGGAGAGGAACTTGATGGTTTGATTTTAATTGATACTTGGAGTAGAACAAATTTGCAGATATAGATAAAAAATAATGAAACTGTTTTTGAAAATAATGTTAGACAAATCCTTTCTAATTTATTGTGTTTATTGAAAACTGAACTTCACATTACATTTTGGAGACCTTCCTTTTTTCACTTTGCTCCCGTTTTACGTTATCAAATACATTGAATTAGCACTGGATCCATTTCCACTATTGGCTGGATTTGAGATCAGAATACTTAGACTCATAAAACCAGTATTTGTCGTCTTCTTTCTTTCTTATTTCTTTATCTGCAAGAAAAAAGAATGTATCATTAAAATGATATCTATACAACTATTAAATTATCACGTTAGCAGCAGTGATGCAGATAATCTTAAAGAACAAAAACTATTGCTAAATAATATTCAAATGCTAATATAATATTCTATATTATGATGCTGCAATAATTATCTGTATGCTGCTTAAATCGTAAACGGTTAAAATCACCAGGTATAGTTTATATAATATAGAATTGGTTTAGGGACGACAAAACAATTCGTGAAATGGCATACAAGCGGAAGTTGGTGTTCAACAAAAGGATACATATGTAAGTATGGCAACAGATCCAGTCCACTGCATTTTATAAGTAGTTTTGTATATATAAGAAAGTTTTCTGTTAAAGCGTTTGTTAACAATGGGATAAGCATGTTCTTTAAACTACAGCTTGAAGCCATTATGTGTTTCAAATGGGAAGGTGTTTGTCCTTGAGCGCTACTAGGTGAGCAACCAATCGGAGTCCTGCGGTGTTGTCGCATTACATTCCCCTAAGTGGCGTGTACCAACCTAATCAATCTGTATGAAATACTAAGACAAAAAGACAAGACAAAATTCAGATTTCGCCAAAACTGATCCATGTGGAAGGTAGAGAGTAATGTATCTAACATAACCATGAAAACCCCACATTTTTAGCTCAAATAGTTTTTTTAAATACAAATAAATAAACCACTATTACCTGTATTATAACAATAATTCGCGACGTAAGCACTGTATGAATATCAATATTGGTTGGCATGTATGCGTGCACGTATATTTGTAATTACTTAGAACTGAAACGTAAATGTTTGACATGACAAAGGAATTACTTTGAATAAGCCAATTCAAACGAGAGGAAACAATAAATTTCCTGCTGCCCTGGCAGAACGTGTCTAGTCACATTGTATCTTTGTTTATGAATGGTTCGTAATCTCTATTTACTCTAGAGAGTTCAAAGTGGTTGGTGTGTATGAATGTACATATATTTTTAATTAATATTTAAACTACTGCATGACGTGATAAAAGAATTACTGTGAATAAATCAAGGTATTAAGTTCGAGAAGGAGCACACTTCATTTTCTGATAGACTGGGGAATACTGTATGCTTATGTTTATGAATGAATGCTGGATAAGAAGTGTTTATTTACTCTGGAGAAATCAGATCAATATCATTCAGTTGTTCTTTACACAACAGTAGAGTAAGAGTTAAATAGTACAATGGCTTCTTGCGGTGAATTTAGTGGCGAGTCAAAAAGGCAATTATTGCGAAGTCAGGCTCGAAGTATTGTTTTTAAGGTGTACACGTTCTTCAAAAAATTGGGCAATGACGAATATAGAAATCAGCTCGATTTCAAAAATGCTCAACGGCTTACTGCTGAAGCGTGTGGTGTAGGTAAAACTTGTCCCGCATTTGGATTAGAAAAGCAGGTAATTCATAAACTGCAATTATAGTTATAGTATTTCAAAATATACATAATTTGCGAAAATGCTTTTCCCAATTTTGATTTTGGCAACTGCATCATTGTAAAAGTTTGTAAAATATAATTCGCTTACCCTTACATCTGCGCCAAACAGATCTGCATGTTGTATAAGTGTGCGAGAGAGAGGGAAATATAAAAGGAGTGGGGTAACAAGCTGGCAACGCTGAGTGTGATACGGCATCTGATTAACTGGACTGCAGAACCCTTCCCATTTGAAACACAATAATTTTATAGCACCTGTAAGAAAAATGGCACCCTTCTCAAATCGAAAGTCAGTATTCATTTTTTACCTTTTCTACTAGGTTAGGCATAATTAATACTCTAAGTATTGCATTCTGCCAAAAAAAAAAAAAAAAATCGATGTCAAGATTTGACAAGAAATAAGTTACAGGGCCCAAATATCTCCCGTCTAAGGAAATAAAAGGCAATGTGTAGTGTTTAACTCCCGCCTTTTCTATATACGGTACCGCAGGCAGTGACAGTGATGATACATGAGATGAAGATGGAGCACCGGTGGAATGAGATGGCGGGAGAAACTGGAGATTCCGGAGAAAACCCGCCCCAGCACCGTGTTGTCCATCACAAATCTCTCTTTGCGGTCACCTGGGATCGAACCCGGGCCACCTTGGTGAGAGCCAAGCGGTCTATCTAAGAAAATGTTTAAAAAAATGCTCATTGTATTATCCCGAAATTAACACTAAATTTCCATCATATATTCAGCTACCCCATGGTGCTGAAATAACCTAATTCTTGAGGCGTTTAATCACTAAAATTGTAAATATATGCACTTGTCTAAAATTGAAAAAGTTTTTCCAAATATCGCCCACCATTCAAATGATAAAAATGTTTCAAAATACCCCAAAGGATATTTACTTTTATTTTTTCTCTTGCCATAAATCATTACAAATACAAAAATGAAACACGGTAATATAAACAAGGTTTTACATTTGTAAAACTAAGAATAGCGTCTACATAAAAAGAAAATTGAACATCAATAGTAAGACTCAAGAACAAGGCTTTGATGCTACTTAATTACTATAATATATTATGAATACGAGTAAGTAACCTATTTTTAGCAATAAACATAGCTGTTAAATGCTAAAATACACGTTAACTGCAGAGGTTCTACTCCCATTAGTCCTGGACCCGTAGGCCCAAGGACCCGGGCCTCCTTCGACCAGGGAGTTACCGAGCTGTCCCAAAAGGGCACCCGGCGCCTCCGTGGGGCTTTCCATAGGGCAAGACCTAGAGACTAACAAGGTCCCCCCCCATCTGGTTCTGTGGACTCAAGACGGGATGGAAGTGGATACGCCACTTACGCGCTCCAACCCTAAATGGGAAGGCTACCGATTAACCTCGGTGGGACCGCTGGTAATCTAGCACACCTTCTACTAACTATGCTGGCATGTACGCAGGAATATTAATGGCTTCCCTCAACCCCGTCCGGAGATGTACCCGATCTCCCACGGGTATCGGGAACCACTGCCCCCTCGAGTCCAACACAATCCGAACAACTCCCAATCAGGGAGGGGCTCGAATGTTCGGCCCGAGGTTCCTCTAGTAACGTCAGAGGTACCACGAGTGCTAAGGGTCCGCAGCGCCCGCACCACGGCAGCTGAAGGGGACGGATCCCCTCACCTACGGGAATGCTAAAATACAATCAAAAGTCCAGTTTACCTGCAAAAAAGCGCACACGTGACATTTTTCCTTACTTTGTTCTTTCTGGGATCACAAGCTTCCTGTGACCACTTGAAACAATTGACACATTTTATCCAATGCTCTCTGTGTTTATCATTAGAATAGAATCGTAAACAGATTAGACATTCGGATCGTCACTATCAAAGCAGCTACTGTCGTTATTATCGGTTGAGAAGTAAGTTGGCTCTTCCTCTTCTATTTCAATTTCTGAATTTTCTGGAGAAAGATCTCGTTGTCTTTTCTTAGAATTTTTCTTATTTTATTGTTTTATATTTCAATATATTTTGTGTACCTTTTTTTTTTTTTTTTTGCTTAGTGTTTTCAGACTAAGTATATTCTTTTTATTAAATGATTCCACGAGGACATTTCTGAAGAGAGATCCACTAATTAGTGCGGCCGATTCACGTCTTCCACTTGGTCATTTAGATAGAAATTTGGGTAGTGGCATGATGTCTTTTGGTGATACTGCTGTAGGCGAATGGTTGCTGATCTATCATTGGTGAAGGTTGACTTTTTGATGGTGATGATTGCTGGCTCGACGATGAGGAAGGCTGTTGAGACAATACTCCTCTTTCTTCTGAGATCGAAATTTGTTGGTGTTGCAAACGTCAGAATCAGTAAATATCTGGGAGTTGTAGAGCAAAATGCTTGTTACTTTAAAATCTTGTATTGGCACGTGCATGTGGCTATCAGTGCTTCTTTTATCTTTACTTTGACCCATTGTTTACCCGTTAATATCTGGAAAGAAAGCACTCTTTGTTCCAAACATCGCACAGAAGGCGATAATAGGAATACTGTGGTGGGCGATATTAAGAACCTCCTTAACCTAACAATATCGCGGACGCTACAGGCAGAACTGGCTAGACAAACTAGAAAACTTTGTTATAAAACATGTTTATTTCTTACAAAACCAACCACATTATGGCGATTACAATCTATGACGAAACTTATATACTATGTTAGCAAGAGTGTAAGTAGTCTGATGATTCATCAGACTGAAATTTCTTGTAAAATTCCCAAAATAACAACGAAACCACGCAACGTCATAAAACGTACACAGTGAACTGCTGTGGTGAAGAGGTACGCAGTTGTAAACTAATCGCGTGGTAGAAGCTGTACACAGGTGGATATCTTTTGGGTCCTCCACCTTAAATGTTTTGGGAACGCCAGTTAAAAATAATTAAAAATAATTAAAAGACGCAGTCCGTCAAACACTAACTTAGGTACTTAACTGTCGCAATTTTCAAGCATGCGTCACGATGATTTTTAATAAAATCCCCCCACTCGCGCCTACCCTTCCATGAAATTTTTTTAAATGTCATATATATTTAAGGTACCTTTATGACAAATGGAATGTATATATCGAATTTTCTAGGAATATCCTCATAGGTCCCTCTCATTCTGAATGACTTTTCCGTAATTGGTAAACCGTAAGCAATAGACCAAATCTTACATCACAAAAAATATACGCTCATTAAAACTCACAATTTATTTCAAATACACTTTTGTGCAATGAACCATTTCGAAGATATTTCTTGTTATTTGTCTGAATTTTGCGACACTTACACTTTTCTTAAATGGGAAGTCGTTAGTCATATTTTTATCTCTTGACTATGCAAATAACAATTTCAAAGTCGCAATATAACAATCAGCTCTTTAAACTTTTGGCTATCGGTTATAGCCTAATTTCCTCTAGTACTTGTAAGAAAATTGGCAATAAGATAACGTTTATCTCGAAAAACACGAAGTGGACATAGAAATAAGCATTTGTAGGAATCGTTTGAATGTGAGTGTAGCATTTTGTATGTTGGTCATGCAAAGAGAACATAATGTCATGGCCATCACTACGATATCGGCACTAAAATAAACTTAAATCGATTTCCATTTCCTCTTTGTACTTACAAGAAAATTGTTAATAATTTATAATATTTATTTGAGTTATCAGGAAGTATAAGGAATAAACGTTTGTAAGAATAGTATTTCAGTTGCAGAGAAAGTCATGCAAGTGCTACACATCAGTAGTTTTAATACTATGAGAAATGACCCAACACCCTCCCTACCCTCAGAGGCTGCAACATTTATTTATTTGCTGATGACATCGCAATAACCTCGGCATCATCAAATCATCTCACTGCAGTGCAACGTGTCTAATTCTATGCGGACATGCTCACCATCTGGTTCACAACTTGGCACCTCAAGATTAATGCCAACAAGTCCCTAGCAGTCACATTTACTCGCCGCAAATTAAGGGATGTACCTGAACTGCGCTTAGCTGGATCAGAAGTACCGTGGAGCACATAAGCACAATATCTTGGAGTGCTTCTTGACATGCGCTTTGCCTGGAAGGCACACATTACATCACTATCTTCCAGAATATGGCGAGGCTCTATCCACTTTACAACAAAAAATCACTTATGGCTCTGAGGAATAAGCTCCTTCTATACAAACAATAAGACCTATCTTCACTTATGCCTGTCAGGTCTGGGGCACAGCTGCAAAAACTCACCTCTACAAACTTCAAATGCTTCAGAACCGATACCTTCGAGTAGCAACAGCTTCCAAATGATACATTCCTAATGAAAATATCCATTCAGACTTATAATTTCCCAAATTAAATGATTATATCCTCATACTCTCTCACAATTCTATTCCCGTCTTCCCTATAGCTTCAATCAACTTATCTGAAGCCTCGGGGAATATGACATTGACCCCGGGGAAACCTACAAGCGTCTCAGACTCACCTTAGGCCCATCATAAGCTCAATAGTCTCCTACAATTATATATCCTCTCTTTCATTCTAAAGCTTCATAAAAAAAGAAACCACCATCTACCCACCGTCTATATTAAAACCCATTGTAACGTCAGTAAGGGACAGAGTCCGAGAATGGTAAAATGTAGAAGGCTCCTTGTCCTCGGAGAAGAATGACTCTTCAACTACACCTCTATGCTGAGACCCTTTACTCATGTTAAGAGCAGGCACGTATTTAGAAGTCAGTTTCCAGGGTCCAAAAAATCTACGTTGAATTATTCGCTTTTAATAAATAATTAATCAGAGATGTGTTTTTATCATATTAGTAAAAAATAAAAACACATGTAATATATTATAGTCACATGACTTTCTCCACCAAAGCTTCTACAAATTGTTCTTAGAAAAGTTTGTTTTTGTCTTGTTTCTTTGGATAAAGTCTGTAGAAAGGCCTTGCACATTGCACAGTTTTTGTTCTTTTATCTGGGATAAAGTGATATAAACAGTAATTAGATATTTAAAAAGCAAACCAGTGATTGATGCATTTGAAGTATTAGGTCTCCTTGAATGAAAAAGGGAATAACAACTTAGAAGTTGAAAATTACATACCTTTAAGTAAGTATCTGATAATTATAATCGACAAATTATAATATATCGGAATTGGTTAACTTGCAATACAATTATCCTTGACATTATTTGTGTATTTTAATGAGTTCTACAGCTGCTGTGCAGTGACTTTTCGTTTATCTCTTAAATAACTTCACGTTTGCCTGACAGTGAATAGACATTAAGATGAGAAGCTTGAATAAACTTTTTCGATTTATTTTAAACTAAGTCTTATTTCAATTATTTATTAAAGGTTTGAAATGTAATTCATTTGGGGGATCCAGACCCCCTGTACCCCCCTTAAATACATCCCTGGTTAAGAGCTACTGTTTAAATACATTTATTTTAATACCGTTATTTTGAGAAAATTAGAAGGTACAGCGTATTCTTAGAAAAGGATTAATGGTAAAAACTTGTAATACCTCTACATTTTGCAGCAGAGAGTATATTTCTCTATTTTGGGATACCAGTTGTAAAATTTAAATAGAAACGAAGCGTAAAGAAAAATTTAAATCTAAAATTAAGTATCATTTTACTTATATTTCTTCAAAATGAAAATCACATCCTAATGAAACCTTTCAATTCAAGGCACCTTTAAACGAGCAAGAACAAAAATGAAGCCAATTGTACAGACTGTTTACAGAACATTTTAATGCATACATTTTATTTGTATTTCAATATTTCTATGATAACTTATAAAACGTCGTTAAAGCCACTATTAAGAAAACAAAAGTGTGTGACTTCACATAAATAAATGTTGTTGGCATAGAATCGTCAATGAAAATGAGCTGAAGAATTTGTTTTGTTGCCATAGTAACAAATCATTTAGAGTCTAAATCACAGGTCCAAATTAAAGTTTATAATCTGCCTTTGGAATGTTCAAGTAATTCGAAAACCTTTTCGCTTTGAAAATAATTTTAGTAACTTTTAGCAACATGTTAAAGAAATACCTGTTTGCCAAAGGATTATTAGTACCAGAAAGATCTTCCAATGATAGCGTTTAGTGAGTAAATTGTTCAACTCATCTTTCTTGATACTATAATTTGCAGTAATATGTAATTGGCTGTATTTAGTTCTGTTTATTTTAGTCCATAATATTTCAAACTTCTAGGAAATTTGGAGGTGTTTTAGTATGCTGGTTGGGGTAAACCACTTTGATAAACATGAAATATCGAGTAATTTTTTCAGTAAATACTCTAAGTTAAATACACGTCATACACAGTTTACATGCACACTAATTTGTTTTTAAAACAATAAAATATATTGTAGATATAATTAACCAGAGAAATAAAAAAGCATGACAAGGTAATTAATTTAGCACCCCTTTGTTTCAAACCATGTTAAATATGTACTAAAATATCATTATTTGGGCCTGTGATATTTTTGGAAAATCTTATCTCACGCATTACAAGAACAGCGTGCATGGATGAATCTGAAATATCCCAAATGTTATTGAGAAGTCATCTCACCAGGGCTTCACTTCTGTATACCTGAATCAAAGTAACACGTGACAAATACGTTAGAGTACAGGATAGGTTTAATAATCCGGAGCAATTAAGGAGTGATTTAAGCACACAATGTGTTCACGACAAAGATTAATTGAAGTATACACCTAATCTAACCTCCCGTGAATGAGAAACATAAGCTTGTATAGTCATTCATAAACCTCCTTACGATAGCACACTCTCGCTTTGTTTTGTGGTTTGGTGTAACCACTGGTTGGTAACTGATATACAAGTAAACCTACCCTAACTTCCCAAGAATAAAAAGTGTAAGATTATTAATGTAAATAATCATATCCTCGTTGCAGGTGATTGACATAATCGGGAGTTACGTGGTATGCCCCAAAATATACAGTACTCATTTTCACGCAGTGCTCATGTGCACAATTGAGAGTCTGCATGTTGTTACAACATCATGATGTATAGTTAGTTGTGTAAACAACGTTATGCTCTGTGGTTGGAAATGACAGTGGGTCTCACGACGGAGAAAAAAGTGTTTATAGTGGAGTATTATTTTTCGCTCGCAAGGAAATGGTTATCAACCCGAGTCGAGTTTAAAGTTAGTTGTGGAACAATATCGTTAACACTGCAATAAGTCAGTTAATACTATTGGTAGTTGGTATCGAGGGGGGTAGCTCTGGCAGTAGTGTCTGTGGCTATCATTTGGGAGCTGATAGGTTCGAAACCCGCGGTCAATTTTTCTAACTGGGGTCTCCCACAGTCATTAGAAGAATGTTAGGAAGGTTAATTATATCCCCCAAATTTTCTGTCCCTCCATTTCGCCACAGACACTTTCATTCTATTTTTATCCTGTTTGGAAGTGTGATAGTTCTCAGTGTTGACGGGAATTTTGGCATGCATTGTAGAGATTTTCTAAATGTAAATCCTTGTTCTCTGGATTGGGGGAACCTTTGTCCCAGTTTCCCAGGGGATGTGTAGGACTACAGAAGAGGAGGGAGCCGGTTGTACGAATTGGAGAGTTTAAATCTACAGTATTAGGGACCCCACATTTTGCTGTCAACTCTCTTCAGGTCTAACAATCCTTAGTATTCTATCACCTCAACCTCTCTCGGTCTGCCCCAGGGGGCATCCCATCAGGGGCATAGACACAAAAGATTTCATAGGTTAAGGTGCCAAGCCCCTCTCCTCCAAACCTTGTCATGCATCACAGTCAAAGCTTAACGGTACAGATACTTCACCTGAACTGTAAACAAAAAATTTAAATCAGTACTGTATGACAAAATGTGCATGTATACTAACACACAAAAACATGCACATTGCATTTCTTATGTTGCTCTTCATGTTCATTGCTGTTTCAGTTTCAGCAATAGCGTGCACTACAGATGTTGCTCTACATGACATGGATGATGGTCTAATTATGGGCTGAGAACATCAAGTCAGAAAGCCAGGTTCCATATTGATCAACTCTCACCAAAGGTTAATTACATACTCTTCAAACCATGATGTATTCGATGCATCCTTCAGTGTCTCAAGGAAGTTCACAATATAGGAGAGCTCTTGCTTTGTAATGGCTTCAGTGGTTTCAGTATCTGTACTTCTGAATTCCTCCCTCGCATCATCAGCATAACTACTGTCATTGTCGGAGTACAGGAAGTGCCCTAATTTCATCTTATGATGTTTAAATGTAGAATATAGTTACTTTGTGTAAACTTCTTGTCATCGTATCTTGAGAATATGCCATTTTGTTTCATTTAAACAAAACATTTTATATATAAATAATTTGAGGTTTTGTAAATTTGATGTAAATAAAACAAGGACTTAAATGATTTGTTATTCACCCGGTAATATAAAAATATATTTATTGCCTGCCAGAGGTATTACAGTGGCTGCAATGGAAATCTTTGCATGGTAATAAAAACAACAAACACTGGCTTTACACGGTTTTATTTTGAACTTCTCCATACAATTAGTATTTGGTCATATTTCCCTTAACTTGTATCACCTTCATGAGTCTCCTGGGCATTGAATCTGCTAGATTTTCAAAATATTTTTTGTCCATTTCCACCTATAACTTCTGCAATGCCTCCTGCAGCTCCTTAATATTTGATGGTTACAGCTCTTCAATTTTATTTTTTATTTGATCCCAAGCATTTTCTTTTGGATTTAGGGCGGTAGAATTACCAGGCCAGTCAAGTACAGGTATATTATTGTCTTTTAAGAACTTCTGAACCATCTTTGTTCTGTGAGCAGGGACACCATCATGCATAAAGAACTGACACTGATGAATTGGCCAAAATGTGACCAAATGCTGTTGCAACACTTCTAAATAGGTACTTCCCTTCATTGTTGCATTTTTAGAGAGAAAGTCCTAAGTCTTTTTGAAGCCGATGCTGAATAGTCCGGAATGCAACACTTTTGAGCAGTTCTGGATGATTCTTTTTTAAAGCTGCTGCTATAGTCTATGGATTAGCTATCACTTCACGTTTTAGAAGGTCATCAGTCCTTGGAGAAGCCATTCTTTTACCACTTGAGCCTGTTTTTTGAGTTGGTGTGGTGCCACATGGCAAAGGTGCAGCTGCGTTTTTTAGGTCGTAAATGGCTTGTCTGGAAACCTTTAGAGCAGCAGCTATACGAATTGTACCTACCTCTAACAGAGTTAAAGCATGAGTCTTCTCCTCACAAGTGAGCTTCTTGTGTACTATTTTGTGTATTGGATGCAGAAATACACACTTTCAAAAACAGCACTGAGATCAAAAATTGGGTGAGAACAACGCACAATAAACAACTGCTGTATGCAAATACCAGAGGCAGACTGAGACCTGGGCTGCTAATGAAAGGAAGTTGCTGCTGTGCACTCGAGCATCACGGGATTGCATCTCCACCTGCCTTTTTTTGTAGTGGTGGGAGAAGAACAAACTGAGCGCATTGTGTATGTAAATATTTTCCTTGCGTTTCAAATGTAAAGATTTCTATTGCAGTGACAGAACAGTCAAGCAGAGGAAAGAGGAAACTCTTTACCCTTTGAGCACTGAGCTTTCTCCATAGGCAGTGGCACCAGAGTAAGTTAATCCATGCTGGCAAAGCTCTTTTTACTTCCTGTAGTACTTACATTAATGCACATCACTCAGAAGTTTGATATTAAGAGTTTTCCAAAAATACATGTTCACATTTATTTATGCAAGAAACTAGAAAGTGATGTGTTATATGTATTTAATTAAGATTTTGTGCTAGTAACACTAAGTTCACTTTTTTTAATTCCCTGTTAACATGTTTTGGGAACATGTGTTACCATTTTCAGAACATGTCTTGACTGACCGGAGTTGCTGTTTCTGTTGTGGTGGTTGTCTATAATGGCAGCATCATGTGGCATTTTATTATTTTTTATTTTTATTTTTGTAATTTATGTCCTCCAACGTGAAGCAAATTTAATGGCGAGCAAATAGTCCCACTTTTACGGGACAGTTTAAAACAAATAGTGTTTAGGGTATGTGTGGATATGTGTGAGAAGGATGGTTTTATTGACACTGGAATGCCCGTTTCAAACTGATTTATTGACTGCTTCTTTTACCTGAACATCAAACTTGAAGTTGCCGACCAAGGGTTACTAATATCCCTGTTTAGAGTTACTGAAGGCGGAATGTTTATTACTCGATAAACTTTATTCGTTCCTCGCGTATATATGAACCGAAAAATATCTTCTCTCATTTCTGGTATGCCTGGCCCAAGACAGAACAAGAGGACTGCCCTAATCGCCCTCATGCCTCGGACTGTCTTAATGGCTTGCCAGCCACGAACTACTCTAATCGGCCTGACGCCGAAGACCGTCCTCCACATCTGTGCGTGGGTGTATGTGTCACTTTCACTTTCTGAAAGCCCTCTTCATTCAACCAAAGATTCCCTTTGTAACAATTTCGTCTATTGTCATTATTAGGGACCGAAGAATACCTCATTCAACAAGTCAAGTGCTATCCCTTAGAAATCTGCTAAGGACACTGTTTCTTACATTTCTTTTGTTATAACAACTATTCTCCCCCAACTGCTATTCGACTCAACTGCCCTTGCATGTGTTGTAACAAAGAACCAACATTCCTTTGACATCCATCATGATTCTTTAGACATTGCAATTCTTAATTTCGGTATCAAACGTTAAGTCACATCGGACGATGAATGGAATGGGTGAAATGATACTCCAATGAGCTCGAGGTCTACAGAGCTTAGAGTTACCTGACATTCGTCTTTCAGGATAAGGGAAAACCCCGGAAAAAACCTTATCCACGTAACTCACCCTGACCGAGATTCGAACTCGGGACCCCTTGAATGTGAGGCAGACATGCTACCACAACGCTACCAAGGCGGGCATCATCATGTAGCAGTGAAATGTACTTCCAGAGAAATGTACTTTCACAAATCTTTGGTATATCAGGAAACCTTCCCCTTCAGATAATGATAAGCAACAGTTTCAATCCCTCAACACATCATTACACAGTACTAAACAGCTTAACAGACAGACTGGTGTACATTCTCCTGAACAAACAATAATATCATCTGGCATATGAACATATAGTAAACATAGCCAAAAATGACAGTTTAAACAGAGTAGCACTCGACAAGGAGATTACAAAATTTAAACAACAGAAATATATCAAAGATGCCATACATCTCATGCAAGTAGAAAAACAATTGAAATTCAAGAAATTCACACATCATCCAAAAATATTTCAAAAATTTCAGAAGATTTTCATGAAACACTACATTAGCCTATCCCCACAGAACAAATTTAGTACAGAGAAATTACTGAAATAGATTAAAAGGTCCTACAGCATAAGACAAAAAGCTAGAATTTAAAAATCAATTGTTCTGATTATAATAAAATATATATAGGAAATACAAAAATAAATCCAGAAACCAGATTAAAGGAACGTATGATATGCTTAAAATACAAACAAATGGATATATCTGCACTGGACAACAAACCATAACATCAAACCCACCATTACACTAATCAAACCAACCTGCCATGCAGCAGAATTGGATCACTGGGAAAAGATCTTAATTTTGAAACAGAAACAACAGTTAATGAATTTTGCTGGCATATAGGTGACCACCACAACAGAAACAACAATAAGTGTCAGTCAAACACTGCTGAAGATGGGAATGCATGTTCCCAAAACATGTTAACAGAGAATTAAAACAAAAAGTGATGTTAGTGTTACTAATACCTACTCAAGTAACTGCATACATTGGCTAATATAAAAATTGCAGAGTATATTTATTAGCAAGTTATCATTTTTGCTTTTCATTCCATTCCTAATTGTATTAATGAAGGTATTATATTCCACCCAAATATTAGGCACAGAGAATTCACCAGAACCACATGTTTTGAAACTTCCTGAATGAAAACATGTACATTTACATGACTGTCCCTCCTCAATGTTATAGAAATATTCTTAAAAACACTTATTCTTCTATCTACTTTATGCTAATCAAGATAAATGTGTTTATTTCCATATAACTACAATGGAAATAGAAGAATACAAAAGGTTAAAGAGATAGTCCAATATTTTAAGACCTATTCTCCATATGATAGCTTTAACATTGCATTATCTTTGAATGTGTAAGTCATAAAAATAACATATAACAGTTTTCCATTTGAAAAAAGTATAAGTATTTGGAAATTAATTGTTCTTTCACACTAGCCGTGTGTAGGACGCACTATGGAAGGGTAGAGCCAGACTAAAAAAACAGTCTGGCTCTACCCTTTCACATAATAAGTATTTTTTAATTGAAACAAATAAAAATAATATCTTGGGAATGATTCACTCCACCAAAAAATGTATTTGACATACTTTGTGTATTTTGGTGAGATCTACATTTTTTAGACTCTCTTACAGTTTACCATTTATGTAAAAGTCATCTGGATTAAAGAGGGCTTCTGAGGTTACTCCCAGAAATTTCAAGATGTACAATTCTTTTACATAAAAATATAAACATCCTATGGTAATTATTAAATTATAGATGAGTCGTATTTATTACACATCAGCTTCACTTATGTACCTATATTGAGGACATGTTTCACAAACTATCATTCACATCATCGGCTCCAATGCAACAGTTAAATTTCTATATCCCATGATAATTTAATCATTAGAGCAATTTTTGATAAAATAAAAATGTTAAAAAATTTTCCTTGTAAATCACAGTCTGCAGTGTGGGGTGCAGATGTCTTATAACACATAGTTTGTACTATCTACCCACCACAAGAAGACACGTGGGTAATGAAGGGAAGAGGAGCTTGAACTGTTTATCTGCTCTATTAGTGGATCTGTTTATTACGAAATGAGTGTAATGAGAGTGCATATGAATCACCTATACTGCCAGATCTAATGTTAGTTTCAGTAACTGCAGTAATAGCTATTATGCATGGGAGAGTTATGTGACTATATTGTGTACTGAACCAAACACCAATAACATATCCGGATGGCGATCATAAACACATTGCTCTACCTTGCCTTCTTGTGGTGGGCAGACAATATGTGATACATTCATTTTCTTTTCTTTTGAATGGACCATTTCAGAGATATTCCTCATTGTTAGTCTAATTTTTCCATACTTTTCTGAAATGGGAAGCCGTTATGCACTTATCAATTGGCTATGTAAAAAGAATGCAATTTCAAAGACATCAAAGGTAGACTAGCTTTAAAATATTTGACAATCACTTAAAGTATTTCTATATTCCCCTAAAAGAATTACCAATAGAATAATTTCTGAAAGTATTTATCAGGATTAATTGACATAGCTAGAGGAATAAGTTTTTGTAAGAGCAGTCAAAACCATTTGGATGTTACATGTCAGATATTTTGTCTTTTGCCTGAGCTAAGAAAACAAAATTTGAAAGTCATCACATAGTAACAGCTTTTTAGAGATTTGACTATTACTTAAAGCCTAATGTGTTCACATATTCTCCTTAGACCTACAAGAAAATTATCAATAAGCTATGTTTATCTTAATAAGAATTAGAGGAATAAGCATTTGCAAGAACAGAACTGTTTTTTTTTTTTCACTTCAAGAATACACTTGTCTCCAGTAAACTTCAAGAGCATAGCACCTCCTTTTATACCAGGATTAAGAGTATGCTAAGCCTAAGACAAGGTGGGATAAGACAGTGGATAAGGGATAAGGATAAATTAGAATAGAATAAATTAGGTAATTAAGGGGACACCTAATACCAGCATGGGCTGCAGAACCGGCCAAAAGACTTCCCCCAAGCATTTGCCTTGCTGACCAGAGAAAATCATGGAAGAATCCATGGTCAGAGTGGGCAGCTTCCGAGGATTGAACTCACTACCTACCAAATACAAGCCTTACACATTACATTCAGTTTGCTCACATTTACCTCACACAATCTTTGCTGGTTAAGTGTCTTAGGTAGTGAAATATATTTGGAAGAAATGCTACACTTTGGATGCATTTTGTATGCATGACTGATGTGACATATTACAATAGTTTTAAACAAAAAAGAAGTAACACAATAGTTTATTCTTGTTTAATAGTGCTGCACTTCATTAACACTGAAAGTTTCTGAGCTACAATCCATAAGAACTATTTGACATCAAACTTCAAAATCAACATCCGTAATAATACTTAAATTAATTTCCAGTAGAAGTAATCAGTCATCAAGGAGTGGCATGTCACCTCCTGACCATCACACCAGTTTAATTCAAAATTGTTATTCTAAAATACCCCTCTTCTTATGCTTACCCCATGATTAATCCCTGTTGAAGGTGGACATGTAACAAAAGTACTCAACTGCACAATAGGCTGCTAGTAGCCAAGAGCAGTAGAAATGAAGTGCTGTCTGTAACTCAAAGCTTCCTGTAGAGAACGTGTTAATAACATCAACATTTCCTACCTGATTCATTACTGATTTTCTCTCAGGGGTAGAGAGTCAAAAAAGTTCATTCTTTCCTTGTATAAATCTTGGTCCATGTGAAAAGTTATTGGTCTTATACCATATACTGCTGGTACATTTTGGGCTGCGTTGCTTATATTTAGATAATGAATATGACCACCATTGCTGTTAAGGTCTCCAACAGATTGCCATACCAGACCCCCACTTTTGGCACCATTAAATGGAGTGGGATCTCTGAAAAATATAAATAGTATTTATACTATACTATACATGCATACTGTACATATATACTATAGATAATGAAAAAAACTTCTGCAAAATACTAGTGCATATTCCTTATTAGACCAAAGATACATTCTTGCAAAGGCAATTTAGATTCATTATCATAGCTATGAATCAGACTACATTTTAAAGTAAGCAGTATTATGTCATACTAAAATTATTAGATACAGCTAATATTTCTTTATTCCTCAAATAATACCTGTAAATTGATTAATACTTCTCTCATTATTTTCTATTATATTAATTTTATTTAATGTAATAAACTATTATTCACCCTTCAATATAGCTATATCGCTTCCTTCAATTAGAACATTAAAGAAAACATTAACTTGAAAATGATAACAAATTTATTTTCAGTTTGACTCTATCTATCCAAAACCTTAGCCTATACATGGCTAGTGTGAAGGAATGATTAATTTCCATATCTGAGTTTAATAATGAAGCCTGGGACTCAAGTACTTACAATAGTAAGTCACCACAAGCAGTGTATCTAGAATACGAGAGCCCAGGAAAATAGATGAGTCAGTTGGAGAATTTAATGTCATGGCAGCACGTTGGCTATGGTAGCAAAATGGGTAAGAGAGACTGGACGGAAACAAAGAGATTCATGGTTCAAATCCCGGCCGTGGCATTGAATTTTTCAGTTTGACTATCTGTCCAAAACCTTAGCCTATACAAGGCTATTATGAAGGAATGATTAATTTCCATCAATTAACTTAAATAAGCAGTATTATAATTGGGAGGCTTTAATAGTGGAGTTGAGCACTAAATGTATGCCATGATTTCATTTAGTAAAATTTTATAGATGTAACTAGCGGGGATGGCTCCAAGATTAGTGCCTCAGTGCAATACTACTTCCTTAAAAAGGGGAAGAAATGTAATTTTAATTTGTCTTTGTACTCTAAATGCAATTGCGAAGCATTTCGTGACATTTAGGGAAGCGGCTCCTGTATATCGCAACTTGTGAACTTGGGTTAGAAACTTGTTGCCTATATCCAGGAAGAACTTCCATAAACATCATACCATTCTTTGCCCCTGTCTAAATGCTATCATACTATTTTTCAAGATGCAATGAAATTATACTTGCTTAACAACAGAAGCTCAAGGAAGCACTATTAGGTTACTATGTATGGATCCACATCACTTCAAGTTTTGCATGAAATTGTGTCATTGTTAACAATCAACCTAGATAGTAGTGCTAAGCTGTTGGATGAGGAGGCAGGAGTAATTTGTGCCAGTTAGCACTTTTTATGAGTTAAGTTGGTAGTACATGCTAATCAAAAGTATGAATGGTGCTCACTCAAAAACTAATATGCCATATTGAGAAGTGAGAAATAATCGGCTTATCATTACTTTGTAGCATAAAAGTTAGTGGAAAATTCTGTTGTTACATTACACTCACCATTTTTTCTGTTCATACTTTTAATTAAATTAATCATAGTTTTATGTTACCTGTGTTGTTAACAGTACAGCAGATAATCAAAGAAGAATTTTGTTTCTGCTTGGTAAACTAAACACCCTTGACTTTGTGATGAGATATTATTTTAGTTAATCAATAAGAATAAAATAAGTTTTATAGCTCACTTTCTACGTTATTGTTAAAAGACAAGGTGAAACTGAAATAAATGGATAGACCTGCTTGTGTTCTGCATATAAATATAGAACAAACTAATGATGTTTAATCATATAAGAATTGAATAGGATATATGTAAAGTTTACGTTTGAGAAACATGTCAAATGATTTCTAAGTTTGACAGACATGATTAATGGATAGAGTCAACATGAAAAATTTAATGCCATGGCCGGGATTTGAACCACAGATCTCCTGGTTTCTGTCCAGTTGCTCTTAACCTTTGAGCTACCATAGTCAACATGCCGTCCTGACATTAAATTCTCCATTTGACTCGTATATTTCCCTGGTAGACCACTAGGGGCTCTCGCATCTGAGATACACCGTTTGTGGCGATTTAATATTGTAAGTACTTGAGTCCCAGGCTTCATCATTTAACACTTATTATTTTAGTTAATTGATGGGATTTAATCATTTCTTCACACTAGCCGTATATAGGCTAAGATGTTTGATGGATAGAGTCAACATGAAAAATTCAATACCATGGCCGGGATTTAAACCACGGATCTCCATCTCCATGTTGGCCATGGTAGCTCAAAGGTTAAGAGCGACTGGATGGAAACCAGGAGATCCGTGGTTCAAATCCCGGCCATGGCATTGAATTTTTCATGTTGACTCTATCCATCAAACATCTTAGCCTATATACGGCTAGTGTGAAGAAATGATTGATTTCCATCAATTAACTAAGACATGATTAGTTCCACGTTGGGATTGTAGGTGACACTTAGTGTTTGTTGATGTGCAGTTAAAAATGTTATCACCAGGAGGCAGATTTTCATAACCTAAAAATCCTTGAAAAATGACCTATAAAATGGCTTGAAAATTCAATGAAATGACCTAATTATAAAATTTGATTTCCAAAAAAGTGGTAATCAGAAGCTATAAATTATACATATAAATAAAAATTATTGAATTAATAGGCTTACATGCTTAATTTTCAACATTACGTATTAGAGAATAAGAACAAAATTCACTAATTAATTAGCTATATAAGTATACCTAAAATCTAATAAATGTTAGAAGAAATGTAAATCACACCTTAAATTAGCAGCTATCTAGTCCATTGCAGTAAATAATGGTCTACATTTGAAGATTCATTTCCAAAAAAGTGGTAATCAGAAGCTATAAATTATACATATAAATAAAAATTATTGAATTAATAGGCTTACATGCTTAATTTTCAACATTACGAATTATAGAATAAGAACAAAATTCACTAATTAATTAGCTTTTTATAATATATAATGGTTTATTCACTTATAGACATGACATACATGTTTCAAGTTTCGTCGAAAAAGTTTACATATTACAATATTTAGTTACATATATCAAGGCTATACTTAGCTATATAAGTATACCTAAAATCTAATAAATGTGTTAGAAGAAATGTAAATCACACCTTAAATTAGCAGCTATCTAGTCCATTGCAGTAAATAATGGTCTACATTTGAAGATTCTCGAATATGAAGGAACGAAGTTTGTTAGCGAGAATATTGTTGTACTACATAGAGAAATTACTTTCCACTTACTATGCACTAATGGAGCATATTGGAGTAGCAACACGTCACTGGATGTCAATTCCTGTGGTATCTTTAGTTTTAAAACTTTCCCCTGGAAGTACTTTAACTGTTATGCAAAATGTTTTCTATCCTGGATCTTTTTGTAATACATTGTAAACCTCTTACAATCTTCTTGCCAATTTCACCTGCCATGATATTCAATTTATCTTTAACTTTCTTAGCCAAAGCTATAGCCCTGTTTAGTTCAATACCCCTTTCTTGAAGATTTTGAATCATAAATGGTAAACAACCAAAATTGTTGAGCCTGGAAAATTCTTCTATTTTCAAATTAGACTCCGGCCATGAAAGCCTACGATTAATCATAACCAAAGTTTAACTTGATATAAGTTAATTACCCCTCTAATTCACTATCATTAAACATATTTTGGACTACCTCAATCACTCTAGCATCTTCCCCACCAAGGGAATTTACAAAGGGCTTCACTATTTGAAGATGTGTATAAAAATAAAAACAAGCTTCTAGCCATGAGCCCCTCGTGTTATTATTGGTTATGGAGGTAACGGAACACCAGGGGAATAGGATTAGAAATTTTCTCTGTGTGGAGGATTTTTCAAATATCCTTTTAGTAAATCCTTTCATGGAAGTGTTGAAAACAGTGTTGTTGTATAAATTAAATCAATTGGGAGTCGATTAATAACACAAAACAACACTCACTTTTAAATTTTCCCGGAACCGGTTTCTGAGGCCTTTCCTCTATCTTCAGCCAGACATCGACTTGTTCTCATTGGTGTAGCTGGCAATATTTTGTCATCGGTCTCCTCTGGTGGCAGTTCGAGGAACTTGCTGAACAAATCTTTCTGGGGGATGTCGAAATTGAATACTTTGTTCCTATTTTTTGAAATAAAGATTTGTTCCCATGTGGACAATTCTTCTTTTCCTGTTGTATGTTTTAGTAATTTTGGTTCTGGATTTATGTTGTGGTTTTTTTCCCAAAAATGTGTGGCAACTGCTGATTTTTCTAATTGTTTGTATTTTATGTTCCTAAAGTGTTCCTTTGCTCTTGTTTCTAAATTTCTTTTGGTTTTTCCAATATAAATTTGACTACAGTCACAGCATTCAATTTGATATATACCAGATTTTTTGTTAGATGGAATGGCATCTTTGATGTTTGAGCAAATTAGGTTTTTTAAGGAGTAATGGTTCACTGGAGCTAGTTGAATGTTTTGTTTTTTGAATACTTTTTTGAATTTATCAAAGGCCCATGGATGGTAAGTGAATTTTTTGAAGATCATTTTAGTTTCTGTAGCTGAGAGGGTTGTGGTTTCCTTTAGTAGTTTCTTCTTTTTTGCTAAGTTCACTTTTTTGTCTACTAGTGATTTGGGAAAGTCATTTTTCTGTGCTATTTCAATAATTTTGTTGTATTCTATTTTGTATTCTTCTGCTGTGAGAGGGATGTTGACCAGTCTGTGTGCTAAACTATTAAAGATTGCCTGTTTGTGGGATCTTGGATTGTAGCCATTAGCTTTTATGTAGTTGTCTGTCTGTGTTGGTTTTCTGTAAATGCCAAAGTTTATTCTATTTTTATTTCTGATTATTTTTAGATCTAAAAATGATAAATACTCATCTTTTTCAACTTCTACAGTGAACTTGATGCTTTTTTCTTGAATATTTAAAAGTTTTAGTGCATCACTGATGTGTTTTTTTGGCACTATGGCAAATATGTCATCTACATATCTTTGCCAGAGTTTCAACATCCATGGGAAACCTTTAGTGATCCTTATTTCTAGTGCACTCATGTACAGATCGGCCAGGAAGGGTGATAAGGGGTTGCCCATTGCTAAACCAGAAGTTTGATGGAAATATTTTGTTTGAAACTGGAAGAAATTCTGTTCTATGCATAATTTGGTAAGTTCGATGTAATCTGAAATTTCAAGTGATGACATTCCAAGTGATTTGAGCCATTTTTCTATCAATGTTGGGAGTTGTTTAACTGGTATGCTGGGAAACAGTGATTTAATGTCAAATGAGACTAGTGTGTCTTCTTCATTTAGTTCAGTATCCTTATAAGTAAGTAAGGAAACAGTGATTTAACGTCAAATGAGACTAGTGTGTCTTCTTCATTTAGTTCAGTATCCTTATAAGTAAGTAAGTAAGGATACTGAACTAAATGAAGAAGACACACTGGTCTCATTTGACGTTAAATCACTGTTTCCCAGCATACCAGTTAAACAACTCCCAACATTGATAGAAAAATGGCTCAAATCACTTGGAATGTCATCACTTGAAATTTCAGATTACATCGAACTTACCAAATTATGCATAGAACAGAATTTCTTCCAGTTTCAAACAAAATATTTCCATCAAACTTCTGGTTTAGCAATGGGCAACCCCTTATCACCCTTCCTGGCCGATCTGTACATGAGTGCACTAGAAATAAGAATCACTAAAGGTTTCCCATGGATGTTCAAACTCTGGCAAAGATATGTAGATGACATATTTGCCATAGTGCCAAAAAAACACATCAGTGATGCACTAAAACTTTTGAATATTCAAGAAAAAAGCATCAAGTTCAATGTAGAAGTTGAAAAAGATGAGTATTTACCATTTTTAGATCTAAAAATAATCAGAAATAAAAATAGAATAAACTTTGACATTTACAGAAAACCAACACAGACAGACAACTACATAAAAGCTAATGGCTACAATCCAAGATCCCACAAACAGGCAATCTTTTATAGTTTAGCACACAGACTGGTCAACATCCCTCTCACAGCAGAAGAATACAAAATAGAATACAACAAAATTATTGAAATAGCACAGAAAAATGACTTTCCCAAATCACTAGTAGACAAAAAAGTGAACTTAGCAAAAAAGAAGAAACTACTAAAGGAAACCACAACCCTCTCAGCTACAGAAACTAAAATGATCTTCAAAAAATTCACTTACCATCCATGGGCCTTTGATAAATTCAAAAAAGTATTCAAAAAACAAAACATTCAACTAGCTCCAGTGAACCATTACTCCTTAAAAAACCTAATTTGCTCAAACATCAAAGATGCCATTCCATCTAACAAAAAATCTGGTATATATCAAATTGAATGCTGTGACTGTAGTCAAATTTATATTGGAAAAACCAAAAGAAATTTAGAAACAAGAGCAAAGGAACACTTTAGGAACATAAAATACAAACAATTAGAAAAATCAGCAGTTGCCACACATTTTTGGGAAAAAAACCACAACATAAATCCAGAACCAAAATTACTAAAACATACAACAGGAAAAGAAGAATTGTCCACATGGGAACAAATCTTTATTTCAAAAAATAGGAACAAAGTATTCAATTTCGACATCCCTCAGAAAGATTTGTTCAGCAAGTTCCTCGAACCGCCACCAGAGGAGACCGATGACAAAATATTGCCAGCTACACCAATGAGAACAAGTCGATGTCTGGCTGAAGATAGAGGGAAGGCCTCAGAAACTGGTTCCGGGAAAATTTAAAAGTGAGTGTTGTTTTGTGTTATTAATCGACTCCCAATTAATTTAATTCTTTTAGTATTTGAAATAAGTGGAAATTGTGACCTCACTTCTTCTGTCATTCTATGTAAGCCATATGCCAAAGAGGTTGCATGTATCATTCATGGATAAAAGTCCTTGATTGATTTTGCTGCTTTAACCAAACATGGGGAGTCATCAGTAATGAAAAGCAGCATCTACTCATACTGGATCCCATTAGGCCAAAGCAAAGACAACAGGTGATGCAATTTAAAAGTTATTATTAATGGCTCAGTATGTTTGAAAATGACCAGAAACTGCCCTAAAATATTAGAAAAACGACCTAAAATGTAAAAATAGAGAAAAATTACAAGAAAATGACTGTAATGAAATGTCATCAGAATCCACACCCTGGTTATTACTAGTGGCAGTGGTATACATATTGCATCACATATTTGAGCATCATTTTAACCATTTTCGATCCATCTTCTACCAGGTTGTTAAAAGATGCTAATTATCTTAAAAAGGAAAAAAGTTGATGAAGTAATGACAGACTACAGCATTCATATTTCAGCCAACACTGTTAACTATTAGTTAGCTGTTCTTAAATTAATTTTTTGTCTTATGGTTAAGCATACACTTTCATTTCAGTATAAATAAATCACTTTAATTCTACACTTACCCATAGGTTGCAAAATTTGTCCAAAGGGTGACCATTTTGTTGATTGTTTCTAAGTCAGGGTGTCCTGGAGGCCAGGTTGTGAAAACTCTTGAGGGTATTAGGTAAATAAGCTCATCTAAATGCACCACACCTGAAACACAATCTTTTCTTTACCAAACAAATATAAAAAATGAAAATTAATGGTTGGTAAAACTGGAAATTTTCATAATGAGATAAAACTTGATCCTTGGGAGGAATTTCCAGAAGGGATATGCACAATAATATTTGTACATGTTTGTAGAGTTAGAAAATGCATGAAAGTGTATATTGATTTAATAAACAGAAATCTTATATATGAAGATTCATCAACTACAATTCCACATTCAAGCTACACTCAATGCTGACCTAAACAATGCATCATTTCAAGACAGCATTTATCTACAGATCACAAATATCACAAAAAATTTTCCTAAAACTTTTCAGTTCTTTTATTAGGTAGAACTGTTTCAAAACTACTTATCTGCAATTTGGACATAATTGTGCACTTGTATTTGTATATCTCTGTATCAAAACAAGCTCACTTTTGTAATTCAGATTAATCAAAACATATATTAACTCTTTTTCTTGCAAGGAAAACTTATTGGAATTTTCTCTTCTCTTTATAGAAAGAAAATCCATAAAACTACTGAGATTGTGACAAACTGTTTCATTAGATGCAAATATTCCCTTTTGCAGCCATAACTTTATACACTGATATGCACTGGAGGTCCAACACTGCTTATAAAAATAAGTCTACTTTTGCTTGCAATGCTATTTATATTTTCAGTATGCATATCTTTCATTGCTCCAGAAACTCTTTCACTTTTTGTGTTTTTGATGAGAATGAACTGAAGAGCAATGATTAAGGGCATCAATCAGTTCTTCTGAAATTTCCTAGGTCTTAATATTGACACCGAAATTATGGATTCAATAAATTAAGAATCATAATAGTTTAGATATGAACATTTGATATATTTGTTAAATGTGAAACAGTATGTGAGTTGAGCGTATAATGTGAGGGTATCTACCAGGGCAGTCCACACAGAGTGAAGACCGAACCCCCCCCCCCCCACCTCTGATGACGAGGGAGTTACCGAGCTGTCCCCGAAGGGCGCCTGGTGCCTCCGTGGGGCTTTCCATAGGGCAACACCTAGAGACTAACAAGCCCTTTCCCATCTGCTCTGAAAACACAAGACGGGATGGAAGTGGATAAACCACTTATGCGTGCCAACCCCAAAGGGGAAGGCTACCGATCAACCTCGGTAGGGCCCCCTGGTGATCTAGCATACCTTCTACTAGCTATGCAGGCTAGTACGTGGGAATATATGGCTTCCCTCAACCCCATCCGGAGACATAACCGATCTCCCATGGGTATCGGGAACCACTGCTCCCTTGAGTCCAATCCATTCCAAACAACTCCATTGAGGGAGGGGCTCGAATGTTTGGCCCGAGGTTCCTCTGGTAACGTCAGAGGTACCAAGAGTGCTAGGGGTCCGCAGCGCTCGCACCACAGCAGCTGAAGGGGTCGGATCCCCTCCCCTACAGGGTGTCAATTGAGCAGTTAACTATGGGGAAGTCAGCTTTGAGGGTGGTTCATTGGCATTTGTGAAAGAGGCTAGAACCATTCTTAGATGCTGGTCGCCGAATGGAAACAAAAGTAAAAAAAGGCCAAATAGTTAGGGTAATTCTGGTGTGTCAATAACACATTTCTTTTGAGGAATCACATACAGACCTGGACCTGTCGCCCAGAAGGAAAGACGTGACTGCAAGAAGTATTGTTTCTTGCAATGCATAATGAATCACATGTTATTGCATAGGGTACGTTTCACATACATAACTCTGTATATTCATATAGATTCATGTACATTGGTCGGCAACTTCGCAATTTATGTACATATTATAAAAAAGAAGCAGTTTGAACAAGTCTTAAATTTGGATTCCAGTGGCATGCTCACTCCTATATACTCATGCAAACCCTGAGATAAGACTCTTGCTCCAGATTGAGGCTAGATCATACACTGCTTGGAAATTTGCATAACGTAGTTGTGGTGGTGACAATATATTTACTTTCTAACAACATTAATCAGAACTCCTATTGCCATAGCAGATAATGTAAGTATTTTGGAAGGCCAGTTATCTTTGGCATCTATCACTTATAATATTTTTATTCTGACATCCTTCTGATAAGGTACTGTGAGATGCTGTGTATTTAGTTTCCATACGTCTGTTATTTAAAGTATGCACAATGTCCCTGAGAATTTTTTTTTGGGGGGGGGGGTGAGCCTTTGCAATTTTTTTTTAATTATGTACCTTTATATATCTAAATTCCCATTACTGTAAGAGCTGTTCTTTGGAATTCAATGGTATTTTGGGCTTCACATAGATTCAGTTCAATAATGCATTGTGTCTCTCTTGTCTGAAATTCTAATGATAAATCAGCTAAATCAATCACATCACACATCATTCCAACATTTGCTAGAAGTGCTACAGTAGTTAAGATATGTTCTAGACTTAGAAATTTTTCTGGATGTTATGTTTGGCCTCAGTAAAATATTTCATCAGAGCACTTGAAGATTTTCCAGAGTGCTTTAATTGATCTCTGCTAACAATTTAATGGTATATATTTTTTCAATCGTAATTATTATTTCTTTCAGTGAAGCAGTACAAATATTATACAAATTAAATTAATTTTTATTAAAATATTAATTTATTTTCCGCACTCACCAAGATCTTTTGCTGGAACAGTAATCAGATCGGCATAAGAGTAAAGCCCTCGGTAGCCAAAATTGTAATAAAAGATAGGTCTGTGTCCAGCCTTTGAATGTTCCAATACAGCTCTGTGTACAGCATGCAGAACATATCTGTCTGTATACAGCTGAAACATAAATATAAATTGCAAATTCATTTTTTTCTCTGCTTTTTATTTCCTTCAGTAATCTTTGTGGTATTCAGGTAACAAAAATGCATACAAATGTAGCTCTATTAAAAGTTTCCTTTAGTTTAATTTACTGAATACAACAACCATTTCAATTTTACCTATCAAACTGGAAACATAGGTGTGTAATGGTTGTCTCATATAATCTAATAATTTAGTCCAATAATATTGCTATTATTGAGGGACTAGTTTTGGAAGTACTGTGTCCATTATCAACCTTGAAGTTCCGACTATCATCTGTTGTCATCTGCTCTCTTCTATCTGGTAGTGGAACTATGAACTTCTTTGTCAGATTATCTACTGGTGGGATTTCAAAGATAATTTGACAAAAAGTGTCATAGTTTTCATAGTTTTATTTCAAAATTTTTAGCACCAGTGAGAAGAGAGCAGACAACTGACAATAGTTGGACCTTCGAGGTTATAATGGACACAATGGCTTCTGAAGTAGTCCTTCAATAATATAAAAATGTAAGTTACAAAGTGTTAAAAACTGACCACAAATAGCTTTTCAATTAATTTTGACATCACTGTTATTAAATTTCTCCAATCATGCATAATAATACTCTTACATATTTTAAAACTATTCTCTAAATTAAAAACTTAGACTCTAATATGAAAACATTACCTAAAGTCGGAATTTGCATTTATGATTTAATAACCATCAAACCAAGGTAGAAAATGCTGCAAAGATGTACACTATCATGTAGTACCTAGATATTTGTTAATACCATAATGCTTTTAGAGTGTTGACTTGTCTTATGCAATCTGTCAATTATTTATTTATCATTCAGCTCCCTAATTTCTTCAGTCTGTATTTGATTAAACCATATTTTTATTGATGTTCCTTTTATATGTCAATATATTAACAATGTTTGTTTCATTTTTGCTTTTTTAATTTATAGTATATTTATAACTTTAAAAAATTGTTTTAATATGGAAAGTGTTAAATCTACATATGATTATTGTTTAACTGGTCCTGTACCATTTAGGTGGAATACTGCAAACGAAACTACATTTTTCTCAGTTCCTTTTTATTAGCATTTTCACATTTCAGAATGTTCCATTATTTTTAACATAGTATGCTCAAATTTTCTACAAAGCCTCTGGAATTATGGTTTTAATAATTGTTGTGTACTGGTTAATGACATGGAATACTTCAGTTAAATTCTTTTTAATAACTTAAGTTCGTTCAAAAAATTTAAAAATATAATAACATGTGGACAGACATATTTTTTTACTTTAAACTGATTAAAATTAAGGAATGTCTGCAGAATAATTTCTTAACCTTTGCTTACAAACATCAATTTAAAAATTTAGGAAAATGATAATGAGTTAAAGTGCTTTTTCTGGGGAACTTAAAGAGCTATTTCTGCTGAAATCTGAACTCTTAATTTTTCTAGGAGCAATGCAATAACTTCTCCTCTACATTGAGTAGTTAAATAAATGATCTTCACTGCATTCTCTTACCATTTGGATGGCATTATGCTATCATATAATGTCATCATGTAAAGTAAAGTTTCATCTGATAAATAAAATATGACAAAATCAGTACTTTCTACTTTATTGAACAATAATTTTTATTTTGATATTTTTTATTCCATTAATATAATTATTTGAACTATGGAAAAAGTAGTTATATATATATTGTGACTGCGTGGGTTACGTAGACTTGGAAATCTTGTTTGCCGAAATTAAGAACAACTCCTGCTGCAGTAAAAAGACGTGAAATTGACAATCTTCAAGGCTGCCTTGGTGCATTGCTGCATGAAAACAAATGAAATAAATAACTGCAGTACACTTCAATCGTCGACTGTCGCAATAACCAACCAACAAACAACTGCTGCTTCTAACACGTTGCGGGGTATTTATACCTCCCAGCCATTGTTTTTAGAATGCTGCAGACCTTCCGAAAAATTTCTCCACAACAACAGTGGACTGAATGCTCTGGAGCTTCTCTCTGTCTCTTTCTCTCCTGCCCATGCACCTGGCTCCGGCTTGCGCGGCAGCACAACAATGCCTCACTGTGACAATATGCACAATCAATCTGTAGCATAAGAGACGTCTAAGTTCAATTTATGTCTGTTTGAACACAAAGGACACTTTTGTTGTAGTTTTTACTGCCTTTTCTCATTACATTATTTGATATTTATTTGTACAGTTTCCATTACAAATTCAGTACAATAAAATTTAACATTGAACATTCTGTATTATACCTCCTGTACAAATACATAAAATTGCTGACCCTAGGATTTACTTGCTGACTCAGGTCCCCTGGCCATGAGCCTTTGGTTTTCCTGAGCAGCTTGATGTAATTTCTTCTTGACTTCGCTTCTTTTATCCTAATCCACTTCTCTCTTATCCTATATAAGAAATCTCCTATACATCTTATTTCTTTTCTCTCATCCCCGTTAGCATGCGTACCACCAATATCTCTTTACTTACACTGTCCCATTTCCTACCCCATATTTTTTCCTGTAATTTGTTAGCTCCTTACATTTTATTAGGTAATGGATGGTGCTCCAAAAATTCACAAATTCCTGCCTCATTACTTCTCAACCCTTTTAAGAATAATATTCCTACTCTCATCCATGCTATGCCTTCTCTTCCACCTTTGCCACATTGATCTATATATTTTTCTCTACCCCATTCTGTCTTTAATTGCTCATAAAATTTCAAAGATGTCTTTTCTTCTACACTTTCCCATATCTCTTGCCCATCTATGTCTTGTACTCTAGTTCTCACTTCCTTCCAAAAACTGCTATAATTTATCTCCTCTGTTCTCCATAGATCTGCCATGCCTATCTTCAATATCATTCTTTCCAATTCTGACCACCAACAATTTGTATTACACAGAAAATTGAAGCTAGTTACAGTGGAGTAATACATATTACACAAATAAAAGTATTTGCTACTTATAATCCACTTATCTTAACTGTTAATGATATTTCTACTCTTAAAAAAAATAAAAGATGATTATAAATTTAAAAATTTTACTTATCATCCTTGGGTTAATAAATATTTTCAAATTTTTTTTAAAGAATTTGGTATAACTTTAGTTCCTCAAAATAAATATAGTATTAAAAATTTATTACATTTTTCTAAAAAAGATATTATTCCTAATAATAAAAAATCTGGTATTTATGAATTTAATTGTTTGGATTATGATCAAGTTTATATTGGAAAGACGAAAGATAGTTTAGAAACCAGAAAGAAAGAACATTTTCATAACATTAAATATAAACAAACAGATAAATTGGCCGTAGCAGATCATTTTTGGTCATTTAACCATGAAATAAATCCCAAAGCTAAATTATTAAAACAGTTTAATGTTCCCATAAATTTGATAGTGTGGGAAAAAATATTTATTTTAAAAAATAAAAATTGCATAATGAATTTTGACATACCGGCAATTGATTCTGTTTTTAGGTTTGTTTCGTCTTCGGATGTTGGTGGTGCTGGGAAAGTGACATAGCAAAGGAAAACATAGTAACCGAGATTTCCTTAACAACGGAGTTTGTTTTCACTGAAGATGAATGCAAAATGCCTTCGAAATCGATTTGAATAAGAAGAAAGAAGTTCTAACATCAACTTCTTAAGACAAGTGTATTATAAGTAACAAATATTTTTATATTATGTAACAATTTGTATTTTTAATGCTTTTCATTTGCTTCATGCACAGATTCAATAATTCCCCATTCTGCCCTTTAATACACTTATACCAGAATTTCAATATTCTCTCTGTTATTATTCCCCTCCTTTTTGTATTACCTTGCTCTAGTAATGCCATTTCTCTTGGTGAGTATTTTGGCAGCCCTAGTAGTTCTTTGCAAAACAATCCGTACATTTGGTCTAATTTTGTACCTATCTCTGATGTGCCCCATACCTCTACTGCATACACTGTTCTGGCTTCAACTAGCGCTTCATACATTCTTTCTAACCTTCTAACTGACATCTCCAGTTTATGTTTACATATTCTTACCCCTGACATTGCTGCCCTGCCATTAGCTATCACTTGTCTGGTTTGTGCAGCCCATCCTCCACTGCTACATCCTTACACCTAAATAGTCATACTCGTTTACACTTCTACCTTTTGGTCTCCTATGAACCATTCCTCTCCTTTTCTAAATATCGATCATCTTTTAAATACCATTATTTTTTATTTTTTGCTGTTTATTCTTAGTCCCCACTCAGTACAAAACCTATGAATTGCCTCAATTGATTCTTGTAGACCTATTACGGAAATTGCTTCTACCATAAAATCATCTGCTTAGAATAAACCAGGGATCTCTTTGTTCATTATTATTGGACAATGGGCATTGCTTTCCTTAACTCTCTCTATTATGTCATTTAAAAATAAATTGAATAGTATAGGACTCAATTTGCACCCCTGTCTTAAGCCTAACTTCTGTTCGGCTTCTTCTGATAATACATTCAACTCACATCTTAGTCTGAATTTCACCCCACTATAAATTTTATCAATTGCATTTATAAACTTCTTGCTCACCCCTTTTCTTCTTAATTTCCATTTTAAAGCCCCCTGTTTATTGTATCGAAAGCTTTCTCAAAATCCACAAAAAAATATACGTACATTACATTAAGGCACTCAGGCATGATATACAAAAATTATTTTTGGGAAAGTAATTTGGTAAGGAAACACTTCAAGGGAGGTTTATGGTACATGTATACTATTTTCCAGTTTTGAGGACTGAGAAATATATCACAAGAAAGCTATATCTGAAAGGATGATCTTGAAAATGTGAACCTTAATTGTTATTGTGGAACCATCTGCTTGCACATTAGACAGACGGACCATCATCCAACAAGTCTGCACTCTGCATTGCTAAACCAATTTCATGTATGATCTTAAACCTAAGTACAATCCATAACCAGAAAATGGATCAACACACTCTAACCTTCTGTGCCATGCTACAGGAATCTACAGTAGACATATTAAGTATATTATGTATTCTTTACTGAATGAAACATAAAAATGGTCTGTATGACCTCTATAATACTGATGTATGTACTCACTTCATTTAGTTTCTCATTGTTTTCTTCACTGTTGCGAGGCAACCCATCACCAAAGTAAAATTCTTCAATACTCTTCCAGACAGCAGGTACTTCACTTTTGTTTACACTAAGTGAAAGAAAGAAATCTTTTGGACCTTGTGTGTTTATGTTCTTGTAGAATTCATCAAGCTGGGATGGCATAGACAAAACTTCTGTAGATGTTAAAAAGGCAATATTATATTTTACTAAAATACAGTATTTGTAATTTAATATTATAAGTATCTATGATAAGAAAGTTGGGTTAATTAAAAGTTCTTTCGAAGTATATTTTATGAAATAACACCATTATCATATTAGAACATAGTTTTCAGGCTTATAGACCATACTCCATTTTCTAGCTGTAAATCGACTAGAAGTATCTAATCAGCAAATCAGGCATTGCAGTAACCTTTCAGGGGAAAAAGAACTAACAAATATATACTATGGGCTCATATTTCCACATTTGTTTTTTGGGCTAGAAATCTGGGGTTGTGCTGTAAAAACCTACATGGAGAGAGTCTTTATACTGCAGAAGAAAGCAATCAGAATAATGTACCATTTAAGTAACCAATATTTGCACAGGCAGGTATTCAAAGAAAAGTGTATTTTAGCAGTATTCTCATTATATGCACATAAAGTAATCATACATGCTGTACAACAAGAAAAGTTAAGAAATAACAACATGCACCATTACAATACCAATGAAGACTTCTATAGACAAAGCTTTCGATTAAGTATTTGCCACAAATATCCTAGTGTAATAGGCTTAATTTTCTATAATAAATTACCAGAACATATAAAACAACTGTGAAACATATTTTTAAACATAGGCTTAAAATGAATTTAATAAGTAAGGTTCTATACAATTTGGATGAATTCAACTGAGAATGACATCTGTACTTTGAATTGTAAATATTTTAAAACTGTAAGATGTGATGTAATTTTGACAATGTCAGAAGCTATGCAACTCAGTCTATTGACAAAAAATGCTATCGTCATCGTCATCGTCGTCGTCATCGTCATAATCGTCGTCATCATCATCATCATCATCATCATCATCATCATCATCATCATCATCATCATCATCATCATCATCATCATCATCATCATCAAAATCATCATCATCATCATCATCATCAACCAGAAAGCCCGCCTCGGTAGCGTAGATGGTAGTATATCTGCCTCACGTTCAAGAGGTCCCGAGTTCGAATCTTGGTCATGGGGAGTTACCTGAGTAAGGTTTTTTCCCGGGTTTTCCCTTATCCTGAAAGACGAATGTTGGGTAACTCTACGATCCATGGACCCCGGATGCAGTAAGCATCATTTAACCCATTTCATTCATCGTCCGATATGACTAAATGTTGGAGGACGTAAATTACAAAAAACAAAAACAATCAACCAGAAAAGTGATGGCAATGATTTTTTAAGATGCAAAGGGTGTCATACTGACTTATTGGAAAAAGGAAATGCCATTACTGGAGCACACTACAGTGAGCTATCCCTAAAAGGGAATTATGTTGAGAAATAAATAATTTGTATTGAAAAAGTGGCATCTTCATTCCTAACATGAGTACTTATTGAACCATCCTTGTAAATAACTTGTGAATGAATATTTATGAAACTCAGAGAGAGAGAGAGAGAGAGAGAGAGAGAGAGAGAGAGAGAGAGAGAGAGAGAGAGAGAGAGAGAGAGAGAGAGAGAGAGAGAGAGAGAGAGAGAGAGAGAGAGAGAGAGAGAGAGAGAGAGAGAGAGAGAGAGAGAGAGAGAGAGAGAGAGAGAGAGAGAGAGAGAGAGAGAGAGAGAGAGAGAGAGAGAGAGAGAGAGAGAGAGAGAGAGAGAGATATTTGCCCCTGCAGCTAACTAATTCTGTTTTTTAATATTTTGTTGGTGTTACTTTTAAAGAAATAATATTATAGAACACTATATTGTAACAACACTTATTCCAGTAAATTGCAACTGGATGCTCTTAGAAAACTGAACCCACCTAAACAGAAGGTAACAAATTCAGGCTACTCCATCACGAAATGTATGACAAACAGATTATCCCTTTAATTTAAATTAAATGCTGATAAAACCAAATGCCTTCTTATGAAATGTATTACGTTCAAATTTAAGTTTATTCATCAGAATACAAGTTTGTTTGTGATAATATGATAAACATATTCTATAGTGTTACAATTCTATAATGAATTTAATGGAAAAAATTGATAATACATACGTGCTCCAAAATAAGCTCCATCGTGGGAATTGCCCCCAATCAACCAAGGAACCTTTGTGAAGTCTCCTGTCTTTACTAGCTGTAATGGAGATGCTGTAATATATGGATGTGGATTCTTCTCCGTCTTTACTTCTATAACAGGTGCCCACAGTGAAAGCTGTTAAATCAAATTATAAATAAAATTAAATGGTGTATTTTCAGATAAAGCCAAGGTATCAAAATATTCTTAAAACTTTATGACACTTATTTCTTCCCTCTTTGTTCTCCATATATAGCAGATAATTAAGATTTTTTTAAGTGTCACCTTTCTCATTTTCAAATATACACAATCATTTATTGCCAGATTTAAATCTATGGGCTAATATTCATGTGAATATATGAAAGGGTTATATGAAAGGTTCTTCTTCAGAATAAGAAAAACGTACACACTATATTCTGGTATTGTTATGTTCTGGTATTGTTATGTTCTGGTATTGTTATGTTCTGGCCTTATGAACTCTTGAAAGGAATGCGTTCACTACTGATATTCACACGTATAGACAAGGTGACGTAATGATATACGAGTCGCACACAGATAGAAACACCGGGAAGATTACATGCAGCCTACTTATTACACAACCGGCAGCCCGTTGTGTAGCTTGTGACACTGGATATGAAAATTGTTTTTTCAAAGCTTCTTCATCACATTTATCTATAACGCTACTTATAATTTCACACCCTTCCGGATGCACAACCTTAAATTTCTTAAGATCTTCAGACATGGTGAGAAGATTAGCAAATCTTACTGCACTGAACTAGTTCTGCATCTTGCTATGCAAGTAGGCTACGTGACTTTCTGCAGGTGATTGCTGAATGCTTACTGAATTGCTCACTCGCTGTGTAACCGGACAACGGTTCCCCTCTCCCCCACACCTCATCCCACAGAGGTCACGAGTCCAGAACACATCTATATATAGTCTGTATAAAACCTTTATAATCTTTAATAATTTATGCATTGGGATTAGAATATGTTTTATAGTCCATGTCCATCATAAATAAGAGGTGTTTGGAATAGTGAAAGAATTATTAAAAATCAGTGCAGCAGTGTTTGACGTTAACCTACATACACACCCATAATTATATACATATAAATTTTTCTCTTCTGTTAATATTAATGTGTGTATATACATATATAATGAATTATTGAAATTGTACCTAAAAAAATGAGATATGCATTTTGACTTAAGCATTTTCGGGAAGTAGTATTTTTTAATAATAACGAAAAGATTACCCTGTAACATGCAATTTATTTCCAATAAATTCTTGTTCTTGTAACATCAAAGATTTCTGAGATATTCATTAGTATTGTTTTGAATTCTTAATACTTTTAATATTATTTTAAGTGCTATTGCTATTCAGTTGTCTCTTATGATTTCATGAAAGGATATGGAATTTTAATGCCAATATATAGTGGAAAACTTTTTAATATATGAATATTGTAGTTCCAAGCAGGCCTCTGTAGCACAGGTGGTAGTGTGTCTTCCTCAAGTTCAAGAGGCATAGAGTTTGAATCTTGGCACTTATCTGGATAAGAATTTTTCTGGAGTTTTCCCTTATTCTGAAAGATGAATATCGAGTATCTAAGATCTATGGGCCCTGGGATCATTTGAGTATCATTTCACACATTTCACTCACCATACGACATGATTTAACGTTGGAGGACGTAAATTAAAAAAAAAGTTCTGTTCCCTTTATGTCTAGAATGAAATGAATAATGAAGCTAATTGTGGAAATGTTTATTTCAATTACCTTGAAGTAACATAGAAATATAAGGTTTTTCAAGAATAGAATATTGAAGCTATATAAAAATAAACAATGATAGAGAAAGTCATGCAAATATAATTTATCAGATATTTCACGAGACAACAGGTATCACTAAGGAACACAATTTAAAAATAGTGTGAGATTATGTCTTTCTTAAGTTGCATAACTATCAATAACAGCTATCAATACCTGATTAGCCCACCTCAATAGTGTAGATGGTAGCGTGTCTGCCTCACGTTCAAGAGGTCCTGAGTGAGTCAGGGTGAGTTATCTGGATAAGGTTTTTTCCGGTCTTTTCCCTTATCCTTAAAGATGAATGTCGGTTAACTCTAAGCTCCATGGACCCCGGACTCATTTGAGCATCATTTCACCCATTTTCATTCATCGCCCGATATGACTTGATGTTGGAGGACGTAAAATTTAAAAAAAAAAAATCTGATTACTGCAAGCAATTTGATACCACAGGTAACCTCTGTGGTTACTTGAAGGCAAGTACTAAGGAAGAAACCATAAAGTTAACTTCTGAATTCCTTATGCCTCACATCCACAGCTTGTGCAACAATTTTGAAATAGAACATTGGTAATGTAGGTGCATCTTTGCAGCATACTAATTTAGGCAGTTTTCAATCAAAATGTACAAATTATGCATTGTAATAATAAAATGCATGTGCAGTTGATTGTGACAGAGTTGTATCCTGTTTTCAAAAGTAAGGTAGCTGAAAATACTCCATTAAGTAGGTAATAGAGGAAAATGAAGCCTAAAAGGTAAGTGTGAAGCTCTTTTTGCATCTTTGACTCCATTGATTCAAACTTACAAGGGAAAGTCATATAAAGCAGCTCATAAAAATAAAAATGGTTATGATTAAAAGCATTGTTAAAAGTGAAGCTAATTTTACATTATAAAATATTACTCAATCAATTTTGTAATATTATAAAATATTAAGGTACCTCTGCTACACTTTCTGAAGTTTGAGTGATGCTTTTAGTATTGCTGAACCTATTAAAGACTTTTGGATATATGCACTCTAAGTTATCCTATAGTAATATCACCTAGAAGTTGTTATTGGAAGTTAGAAAGGAATTCTATAAAAACCAAAAGGAATAGGTTTTGCTTAACGAAAAGTGCTCACATAAATAATTTTATAAAAAGCTTTGTTTCTCATTTATTTCACATACATATGTGAAGTAGGTATTTTATACATCAAAACAGATTATTACTCTCAACTCAGATTATTACACAATAAGAAACTAAGCAAAATGCATTTTAAATAATAATAGTGACGATGGTGGCGGTAATGAAATGAAATGTGTAGTGTTTAATGCTTGCTTTTACTACATACAGCACCACAGGCAGTGTGATGGCGGTAATAATGATGATGATGAGGGGGAGGAGGAGGAGGAGGAGGATGATGATGATGGCAGCTGCAAAGAGTTAGCTATGATTACATTTAGTTAATTCCTTCCTGTTAATACATTAAGCAGTTACCTGATTACTGACAAGATCTCTGGCATTTATCTGTCTTAGGCAGCGTACCATGCTTGCTGTCTTATTTCTCAGGCAGCCTATGGCTTTTGCTTGTTTTAGAGCTATTTGTAATGGATCCTTTGGTGGTAGTGCCCATGGCATGAATGCTGATCCACTCTCACTGATAGCACCACTAAAAAGTCCTGTAGGTAACAAAATATCAAATTTATTGCAGCATATTATATGTAAAATTTATGAGAATAGATACAATAAGTATTATCTAATAATAATAGCTATAGAGAATCAGATCCACTTCAGGAGCTTTGCCACTATGTCACCATTGAAATGATGTCCCTCACACTTTCGTACATAACATAATTTTCATCAACATTGTCTATTTTAACTTAACTTATATGTATATATAAGCGAAAATAAGTATAGCAGTATAGTATTATATTATATTGCATGATTTATATTATATTTATATTGTTATACATTATGACTGAATGTATTATATTATACTTTATTTGCATGGATGATCAATGAATAAACCCAATAACAGATAGGTGTGTGGTGAAAGAACAAGATTTCCTGAGTGTAAAATAAAACAGGCAAAGTTACATAGTAAAATGTTCAAACCTTTGAGCTTAACCCTTTTTCAGGAGATTAAGAGATTAAAAGCATACTTAAAATGTTTCTTTACTTAAGTGTGAAAACACACCTAACAGTTAGCTACGAATTACAGTGATATATAATGAAGAGGTAAACGTCATGCACCATGACCTACAAGAGAGACCTTCAGTGGCTACCACTCCTCCGGAAAAAAGTTATGGCTCAAAATACTCCCAGACCTACACTACATGTTTCTTTCCTACCCCTTTCACTCCTTTATAGGAAACTTTGCTCTTAATACCATAATGAGACGAATAAGTAAAACTGCAAGCAATCAGAGCAAATCATTTCTAGATATTTTCATTGAGTGCTTCTTGCAACAATCTATTTACTTGCAGATGCAATTTACACAAGTCTGTAATATAAAATCACAACTTACAGGCAGCTTATAAGGGCTATGTTCTTATAGTATAAAAACTTATAAAAGAGAAAATAAATTTGATGTACAGAATACTTCTAGAGTAGTACCATAAAGACAAATGCATTTATTTGATGCTTAAGTTACTTACAGAATTTCTATATTAAAGCAGAACACATCAAATTGAAGCAAATCCTTTCTGAGATACTTATTGTCAGGGTCACAATGGTGTACAAACTCTTAAATTATCTAACGTGCTTCATGGCCAATATTTAAGGCCAAAAGGCAACACGCTTGCCTCTCTAGCATAAGTGGTAGAGATAAAACTAAAAGTAAGGCTGTAATACCTATGGATCAAACAAATAGTGGAACTTGTGTTTGATTTATATAAATTGGCTTTATATTAATTATAGTTGTAATAAAATTAACTGCTATATCTGCCTCATGTTCAAGAGGTCCTGATTTTGAGTCTCAGTCATAGTGAGTTATCTGGATAAGCTTTTTTTCAGGTTGTTCTGAAAGATGAATCTTTGTAACTCTAAGCTCTATGGACTCTGGACTCATTTGAGCATCATTTCACCCATTTCATATATTATCCGATATAGGTAACATTAGAAGACATAAATTAAAAAAATGGTAACTGTGGCCTTCATTTAAATTGTAATTCGGACCTTACCTTTACTAAGTGGAGAAAACAAATGATAATGAACTGATTTGCTGCCTGCACTTTCCCCTTGAATAGTAACCTTGTTTGGATCACCACCAAAATGTGCAATATGTTGTTGAATCCACTGCAATGCTGCTACTTGATCTTTCATGCCATAGTTGCCAGGTAGTTCATCATCTCCTGTACTCAGGAAACCTTTAAACATTTAAAACTGTGCTGAATTACAGTATCACTTAAACATTAACAACATAAAGAAATAATACAACATGTACTGGAAAGTGGTATGTTATTATTTACCATCTCTTAATTGATGTATAGCTTCTTTGAGAAAATGATATATTTTGAGTTTACTATCATCATAGATAGAGACAAAATGAAAAATTCAATGCCATGGCTGGAATTTGAACCACGGATCTCCTGGTTTCCGTCCAGTCACTCTAACCCATTGAGCTACCATGGCCAACTTGCCGTCACAATATTAAATTCACCATTTGATTCATATATTTCCTCGGTAGACCACTAGGGTCTCTCGCATTTGAGATACACCGTTTATGGCGACTTACTATCGTAAGTACTTGAGTCATTTTATCATTTAACTCTTACTATTTTAGTTAATTGATAGAAATTAATCATTTCTTCACACTAGCCATATGTGGGCTAAGGTCTTTAATAGATATAGTCAACATGAAAAGTTCACGGATCCCCTAGTTAATTTCCATCAATTAACTAAAATAGTAACAGTTAAATGATGAAGCCTGGGACTCAAATACTTAAGATAGTAAGTTACCATAAACGGTGTATCTCGAATGCAAGAGCTCCTAGTAGTCTACCGGGGAAATATATGTCTCAAATGGAGAATTTAATGTTGTGACGGCTAGTTGGCCATGGTAGCTTAATGGGTTAGAGCAACTGGACGGAAACCAGTAGATCCGTGGTTCAAATCCTGGCCATGGCATTGAATTTTTCATGTTGACTCTATCAAAGACCTTAGCTTATATATGGCTAGTGTGAAGGAATGATTAATTTCCATCAGCTAACTAAAATTATTATCATCAATTTTGTAGCTAATAACATGAAAAAAATCAGAACATTCTGAGATTTAATACTAGTTTTCAGTTATAAATTATTCATTTGTTGGAGTACTGAAGTGGTCATACTTATTTACACTCACCTTCACATTTTAAATGTTAGAGCATAATTAAAACCTTTGCAAGGGCATTCATCGTCAACATCATTGGCTACTGAGTGACTATTTCTTCCATTTTTAATATTTATAGATTATTCAGCTATTACAACCTATCATTAATGAACAATATTACTCTAGCAAAATAACGGCTATCTTTTGGTCTTGCAATAATGTTAAAGGTAGTATTATAAAACATAAATACCAGAAGAAGAAAGTTGTTTTAAAAACTGAGAGGCTCAGTAGAATAAAGGGCTATTCTGACCAATGACTGAATCTCAGTTCTATATGCATTAGAATAAAGGGTCCATTCCAAATCCTATCATGTGATCATATTTGGAAAATGCTTGGTTCAACTGACTGTCCTGTTAATGGTGGTGATATTGCAAAACCTAGAATATGGAAAAGACTAATTGTTTATAAAATAATGAAAAAGAGTATGCTTAAGTATTAGAGGAAGCTGCTTCTGCAAGCATCCTAACAAACATTGAATAGTGTTGTAAAATAAAATGTATGCCATACTTTCTCATCAGTGCAAAGAATTTTTTATGTTTATAAGTTAGCTAAAATATGCATAATGCATGTCTATTTGTCCAATAGAAAAACATAACTGCAGAAAAGTAAACAAGAAAGATAGTTAACATCCTGAATGTTTGCTAAGGAATGCAACTCACAAATACATGCAGGACAGCATTCTGTACAGCAGAAGAGTCAGAGAGCTTTAAGAGGTATGTAAATATTTCTTTTCAATTATACAGAACCTAAGGCTTAATTTTATTCTTATATATATATATTTCTCATTTATTTACTTTTTATTACTGTAGTAACCAAAATGCAGGTAAAGAAAATCAGTAACATAATGTTACATAAACAAAGCTTACAGAATGCAAATCTACTACATAGATAGATTACATCTATTCAAGTTTATATTTTAAAGCAAAGGCTTACCTAGGACTCCAAGGCGATAGTTAATAGTAACCAGTACAATATCCTTATCCAATAGGTACTCAGGTCCTGTAAGACTACTTACACCTGAACCTATTTTGAATTGCCCTCCATGAATATACATAATGACAGGTAATAATGACTGATGACTCTCCCTCCTAGTGTTCTGAAAACGAATTTTATTTTCACACAAAAATCAGTAAAAAAGTAAATGTCACTGTATGTGTAAAAATGTGATTTAATATTAAAAATGCTGTATATTTTATGTATTTTCATTCTTTTTATTCTTAGTGATTAAATCTGAAAATTTCAATCATTGATACATTTTCTTTAAGAAAGTACATATTCTGGTTAGTATAGCAGAGTAAAACCAAAAGGTTGGTTAAGATGGATCCCCCTATACATATTTAATATTTATGTAATATTTTATAAAGGTTTTGTATATGCATGGGTTATGTGTGTGTGCGTGTGTATATATGTGTATGTATGTGTATTTATGTCTGTCTATCTGTCCTGTCTGTCTGAACAACATAGTTCAAAAAAAAAAAAAAAAAAAACAGTCACCAAATTTGATGTTAGAGTTCAGTATTTTAAAAAGTATGACACAAAAGATTTTCACTTTAAACCATCCACTATATGAAACTTCTTTTGAAGTTAAGATGTTATGAATGTGATCCTTTTTAATGAGTGAGGTGAAAGTTAGGTTAAAACATTTAACCCCATTTAATTATTTTAAATATCCTAATCTCAAAGTGTTAAAATTTGGTTTTAGATGTTGTAAATGCTTCAATTACTTTCTAAAAATCTTCTAGTTCCTAAGTTAGTATCAAAACAAGAATATGGTCTTTTACATGTCTAATTTAAGAGCACTGATCCCTAATTTGTATTTTTAATGATGATGATGATGATGATGATGATGATGATGATGATGATATGAAATGTGTAGTGCTTAACGTCCGCTTTTACTACATACGGAACTGCAGGCTATGACACTGATGATGTATGAGATGAAGATGGAGCACCGGTGGAATGAGATGGCGGGGGAAACCGGAGATCCTGGAGAAAACCCGCCCCAGCACTGTGTTGTCCACCACAAATCTCACTTTGCGGTCGCCTGGGATCGAATCCAGGCCGCCTTGGTGAGAGCCAAGCGGTCTAACCACTGAGCCACGTCGCGGCCTAATGATGATGATGACAATGATTATTATTATAATTATAATATAATTATAACAACCACAACAATATTAATAACATTAATAATATTAATAATCAGCATGATAATTAGTCATCATCATGATAATCATAATAATAAACTTTATTCATCCAAACATTTACAAAAGTGAGCACCTCTGTAAACTGGTGACATGTCAAAGAAATATACAATAACAAATATTATTCACAACATTTGATAATGTATATTTAGGCAAAAATACCTTTACAAAAAGAAAAGAAAAACAAAGCTTATAAACTATCTGCTAGATTTTCCCTTACTGAGTAATATGACTTTTTTACTAGCATGTCTTTGATGGCTTTATGAAATGATTTCATATATTTGGTTTGTCTTATTTTGGTGGATAATTTATTATAAATTTTTATTCCGCGTATAGTGGGTATTTTTCAAATAATGTTAATCTATGTTCTAGTGACTTTAAATTGCTTTTGGTTCTGATCTGAAAAGACGTGTTGTTTTTGTATACTATATAGGTTGTCAAAATTCATTCATTCGTTCATTCGTTTGTTCATTCATTCATTCATTCATTTTATTCCATCCGTTTGATTATGAATACATAATATGGAATTGCCAAGCATACATATGCATTTTGTAAGTATTTGCAAAGCTCCAATATATAGTGTGATAGGAAAGTTAATATTTCCAGGTTTTTGAATAATGGACTACAAGATTCTTTTGGAACTGTGTGAATTATTATGCGGATTATTTTCTTTTGGTTTTTGAATATTGATTCCCAGTCTGTTGCATGACCCTAGAGGATTATTCCATATGCCATGATAGATGAAAGTAATTAAAATATACTACTTTTCTAGTCTCCAAGTTTGTAATTTGGGATAGGCAGAACGTGATAAAACAGGCATAATTTAATCTTTTGGCTATGTACTGTATATGTTCCTGCCATTTTAACTGTTTTTGTATATTGGTGGGGTATAAAATGTTATTGTCTATCTTTGTTTGTTTTAAGCGCATGACAGAAGTTTTAGCTGTGTTCAATTTTAGTTTATTGTTATTAAACCATTGTTTTAGTGCAGACATTGTTTCAGATGTTTTCTGCAATAGCTCTATGTTAGTTACTGCTTTTATCCTAAATAAATATAAATAATGGAGTAGGTAAATTAAATTAATTTGTCGTTCAAGCTACGAAAGCTAACCCTGCAACTTTGGAAAATCCAATCAATTATACATTTAACAATACCATTTAAATTATAATTTTGATTTTGTTATAAATCCTTAATGAACAATAACATACTACAGAATATTCAGAAGTTTTTAACAATAATGATGTGTTTGAGATGCTTGAATTCTGTGAGAATTGACAATTTAGTAACACCTGTTGATGTTAATGGCAAGCTCTCATGTACATTAAATTTAAAGGGAGTCAATTATTGACACTAAATAACACTTACTTAGTTCTCATTGGTGTAGTTGACGATATTTTGTCATAGGTCTCCTCTGGTGGCGGTTCAAGGAACTTGCTGAACAAATCTTGAACTGCCATTAGAGGAGACCTATGACAAAATGTCGTCAACTACACCAATGAGAACCAGTCGATGGCTGGTTGAGGATGGAGGCAAAGTCTCTGAAACATGTTCCGAAAAAATTTAAAAGTAAGTGTTGTTTAGTGTCATTAATTGACTCCCTTTAAATTTAATTTATTATAACAACACTGTTTTCAACACTTCCAAGAAAGGCACTGTCTCATGTACATATTTTACATTAATTTGAAAAATAAGTTTTTATTTTAAGGTTTCAAGATGTATAATATGCTCACTTACCATAATTGGTGTATAAACATTAAGATAAAGGCAATCCTCTTCACCAACAACAACGCCAAATTTTTGTATGCATTTAGGACCATTGCGTCGGGCATTAAGTGTTCTATTCCAAGGTAAAGGAGGCTGTGGATCCTGAAATGTGTAAATAAAGCATATTAAGTGGCTGCTTTGATTAGCATTTCTTTTGTGTTGTAGAGTTTATTTATTTATTCATTCATTCACTTATTCACTTACTTATTTACTTATTTACTGGTTTGTTTGTTTATTTATTTATCTATTTATTTGTTTATGTCCTTTAACTTGTTAAGTCATATCGGACAATGAATGGAATGCGTGAAATGATGCTCAAATGGGCCCAGGATCCATGGAGCTTACAGTTACCCGACATTTCTCTTTTAGGATAAGGGAAAAACCCATAAAAAACCTTAACAAGGTAACTTACCCTGACCGAGATTCGAACTTGGGACCTCTTGAACGTGAGGCAGGCTACCGAGACAGGTATTTATTTAGGTATTTATTTATTTATTCATTTATTTATTCATTCATTCACTTGTTCATTCATTTGTTTGTTCGTTCCTTCGTTTGTCCATTAATTAATTCATTTATTTATTTAGTTGAATGCAAGTGGATAATCATAATTAGATGAAAAGGAAAAGTCAACCTGAACAGCATAATTAGGTAAGAAATCATTCAACGTCTAACAGCTTACTGGCATTGTTTATTCACTTGATTTAAATAACCTATTATGATAATATCAGATGTTCCTTTTTTATGTAATGAATCTTGTTGAATTAGTTATAGCATGGTATTTTGCCACATATTTATTTAGATTAACTGAATAGCTGCTAATAAAAATGAATCAATCATCATTTTATTAAAACAAAGAAAAATCCATTTTAGCAAATGCCACTAAAAGAAATTACCCATAAATTGTAGCATGCACTGGAATAAAATTGCAAAACAGTCATATCACATAGCTGTGACATCTGTATGGTCTCGTATGTAAGTTACCAAATGAGTACAATTTTGCTATAACAGATCAAAAGCACATGTGTTCAATAAAGAGCTCTAAGTATGTAATCAATGTACTTCATTATTCATCATACAAATTTCACTGAACTCTATTTGGGGAGTTCGTGTAGTAGATCACAACCTTTAACCTTTTTTTAATTTATATTTATTGTGATTTTGCAAGCATTCAATTTCATATGGGGAGTATGCATTTGTTTATTTGTGTATCAGTACTAGGAAAGGGTAAGTAAGAAGTTCTTTCAATTACGTATTACACACAAAAACTACAGGAGCTCCAAAGAAGAAACAACATTCAGCCAGTTCTGTTTTGCACTTCTACCTGGCAGAGAGCAGGATATACATATATTCAGTTTCTGAAGTGCTCTTATCAGAATTTTCTGCTAGAAAAGTAAACATTTTGAAGGTGCTCCCAAGAAAGTGTTTCCCTTGATATAAATATATGTCATTTTCCTTCATATGCTGAAATTTATTTGAAGAAACGTTCAGAGTTTGAACCTCGAATGTATGTATATTTGTCAAACTTGGACTCCATTAAATCAGAAGACGTCTTAGATGGTTGGCAAGAAATCCAGTCACAGACTACTGATAACTTGTAACTATGAAATGTTTTACTATTTTGTCCATAGATAACCTGAAAGTGAGGAAATTACCGTTTACATGTGGGCCTAGTTCAAAAGATGACATTGTGCAACTTATGATGTTAAAAGAATGAGTAATCAAATCAACAGATTACTTGTTCGAACTGAAGGTTGAAGAAGTGTTCCTTTGTTTTGACAGAGAAACAGAGATTTCAGCCTTGTTATACATGAGCGCATGCCAAAAGCTGAACAGCTACACAAAAATGTAACTCAAACCACTTCTGCGGTTCAAATCCCAGCCATGGCATTGAATTTTTCAGTTTGACTATATCTAACCAAAACCTTAGCCTATACACGGCTAGTATGAAGGAACGATTAGTTACCATCAATTAATTCAAACCATTATTGCATACAAATAGCTCCATTAATTCATAGTTTGTGAAAAACTGTGCAAAATGTCACACCAACCTTGGTGTGTTTCCAAAGGGGTTGCTAAAAATTACTTGCAATTGCAGCCTACCTATGTCCTTTCTATGTTATCAGTTATCACTTTTCTGGTTGTTCTTTATTTTTGCTTTGATAACACTTAAGCCTTGCAAAATGTTTGATGTACCTTTATTCCTTAGTGATCAACTTGTTTGTACAGGAGATGGATGATATGCATTACCTTGAAACGCAGATCACCTACGGGAGGCTTTGCATATGGTACACCTCGGTATGAGCAAAACTCTCGTCTGTTGTGTGATCTCATGTCATTGCCTCTGATTTCTCCAAGAGACAGTGTTACTCTGCAATCTCTTGTGCCCAGTGTCCCAGAGAATAGATAGCTCAGAGGTACTATCAGATAAGCCAGTTTTCTGATACATGTCATCTGTAAATCATATTCTTTGTGTTAGCAATTAAGTACTTCAGGTGCGTTGAACAAGTTTGAACAGCTGGAAAATGAAAGAGGTAGATGCATTGCAGAAAGTGTTACTTTATTGTGATTCCCTCTCCTTTATTTTAAACCAGCAATAGCATTGGGAGAAACTCAACAACTACACATGTGATGTAGTACATATATGCACAAGTATATAGACAAGTTTGATATATTTAATATAAGATGATTTCCCACTAATTTTACTTCTCTACCACTAAGCTACTGTTATGCTAACTAGCACCATTACACTAAGATAGGAGTAAGTAGAAAAGCTATTACCTATGTTTCTTCCAAAAATTTAAAATCAACATTTCGCAAGAAATGCGATAAAAAAGAGCTTATAAGAAGAAAGTCTCAGTATACTTGTATATTGTTATAGATTATGTGTATGTGTGTGTGTGTGTGTGTGTGTGTGTGTGTGTGTGTGTGTGTGTGTGTGTGTGTGTGTGTGTGTGTAAGAGAGAGAGAGAGAGAGAGAGAGACAGTGGAAATGTTCATATCTATCTACGTTTTAACAGGTCCTACTGTTTTTATAGCTTCATATTGTTATTGCTTAAGCAGTCATGGTAAAAATAAATATTTCACATTCCAATCTACTCTGTACTGGGAATATTTTTGTTGTTTTTCATTATAGGTATTCAAAATGCTTATTATGCTTATGCTAACTATGCTTATTTAAACAACAGGATCTGTTTATTTCTGTTTATTTTAAATGTTTGCATGACTAATAAAATATATATTTAAGTTTTTGAATAGGCAGTAAATTTTTCTTAATTCTGAATTCCAGAGGTCCAGAGGTAGTCCTAGTCGGGCGGGGCTATTTTTCTTTATCCCCGTCTGGGTATCTTCTGCCGCAGTACCTAGCCGCTTTGCGGCTTAACCTGCAAAATGAGCAAATTGGTTTCATGTTCTGCTGGGGTGTTTGAATTTTTGGGAAATTTGGAATGAAATGCCCTTGTTTAATCTCATAAGGCAGCTGCACTTAAGCGTTCCCCCATTTTGGGAGACACAATTTAAAGCTTTTGCTCCGTTTTGGTTACGGGTTGCATATCGCTTGATCCATCAGGATTAACTTTATATAATATTGTATAAATGGTAAACCATAAGAAGGCAAAAAATGTACATTATTTTATGTGCATAATTAAATGAGCATTATTTTATTCATGATACAAATATATTTTGCTTTCAACAGTAACTCTTTGAACACTGAGACGGTTGAAGAGTTGGATGAGACAAGAATTGGGGAAGTTCCATTAACACTTATGACTGTCCATACAAATATCAACGTTTATGTTGCAAGTGTCATTATTAGAATTGGTATGCAAAAGTACAGAAAAATGAATTTTGTCATTTAGCAAAAGTATTTGCACAGATAAAGTTGCTCCTTTTTTACTCATTGTATGGTAACTCCTTTTTCCATAAGTAATGTCGCAAACCCGATCGCAATAAGGTGGCTTGGCACACAAAGGAACGGATAGGTTTCACATAGATAACGAGCTTGTATAAGCAGATAAACAGAGCGTTTGAGATAAAAGACTTACTGAAACAAACAAACTGAGATAAATGGAAATTTCTGGTAATATCTTGATTATTCGGTTTCTTTATTCTTCTGAAAGAGTCTCGAATTTTAAATTAGATATAAAAGTGATTGTGACTCGCCAGCCAGTCAGTCAGTTGTGAAGTTGTGGTTGTGAAACAGTTGTTGTAAACAAGAGTGAGTAAGCAGCAGTTGTGTGGAGGGAGTGTTGTTGTAACGAGAGCTGATGTAATCAGCTGTCACGGTTTGTTATTGTCATCTACCTTGGTAGACTGATGGTGTGTGTGACGTAATGCTGCTGTAATCTATAAGAGTATTTCCACGAAAATAAAGAAGATTTTTTATTTCTGCAGCTCGGCCTTTTAATTCTATGAGCCCACAAAGTCACAGTAAAATAATTTTATAAAATAGAAGTAAAATGTCTGGGATTCTTTACTTTTAAATTGCTTAATGCACAACCATTTGCTTGTATTTTTGTTGCTGCAGTATTTTCCATTTAGCCATTCAAAATATAATAAATAGCTTACCACAGCATATGGTGCTATTTATTTTGCTCCATTTAGAACATGATCCTCCAAAATTCTAAATTTTCGAAGTTAAAATTTTAAAACCTGGAAGGAGCCTTAAACCTCTTGGTGCACCACCCTTTACAGAAATCCTGAATCCACTCTAAACAGTACTTCAGAATATGGTTGAAGAAAATGCAACCATTTCTAGCACTTAGCTTTGGAGATACATGGAATACATGATACTTGCGGCACAACTTTTAGTGCTCTGTTTATGCACATGACAAGTTGTGCTTTAGTATATTGTTAGGAAGTCAGTTCAGCCAACTTGTTTCCACATTTGTTTCATTGTTAGATTTTGGCATATCTAGAAGATTCGACTTTGTTAATGTTGCATTCCTTCAATTCAAGATACTTAGGTTTCAGAACATTTCATCCGTGACCAGCATGCTATATAAAATGGAATGCAAATACCAGTATTCATCTGTGAGCCAGCCTGAGCAGTTGCTAGTTATGAGTTAATCAGTGAATATAGGAGTTGTGAGTAGTTGTTAATTATGAGTTGGCCAGAGCACTGAACAGAAAAGATTTGCAAAATGAGAGCAGAGAACAGCACAGTTTGTGAAAATCGACAGTCGGGGAGTAGTTAGTGTTAAATTCTGCGATCAGTGAACGTCGAGAAGTTTCGAGAAGCGCGAGTTGGTGCTGAAGTAGTATTATTCCGCCTGTTCAAGTAAACAGGTAGAATAGAGGAGTAAAGGTGACGAATGTAATAAATGAAAATGAAATATGAATCAAGATGGAAATAAAATCGAACGGTTAGGAAGAAAGAAAAGCTGAAGTATAGACATTTAAGTGGAGTCCATTAAGTGTAATCTTGAACAAAAGGGTTTGTATATATGAGGTTAAAACTTGAAAACTTGCGATAAAATAGGGATGCATTCCATGAGCATTTCATTAGGATAGAATCTCTTATGTCCAAGGTGCAAAGAGCACGTTAATGAATGACGCTAGGCAAGTGGAACTTTCACTTATTCTTAGATCCAACAAATCTCGTAGAGAGAGATAGATGTAAAACCAATAAGATAACTAATTAATCACATGTCTAGAAAAGAGGCATGGTTTTAATAGAAAATTGTCTAGGCCGGGAGCGAATTGGAAGTCATAGGAAATAACCAATCGTTGTCCTGGAAGGAGGTTACATATGTATTTTTTTATCTTGAAAAGTGCAGAGCGGTGCGCAGTGGTATCTGGACGAGTCCACCTCAGAACGGTTGCAACTGGAGGGGAGGGCAGGTCAGTTGTGTACCAGTTGCGAGCAACTAAACACGTGCAGAGCTACTCGGTAACACTACAGCTTGTTTCAAAATGTGCTTGTCTCCTGGTTCCAAGAGAGCATTTATAAATGATGCCTCCTAGCAGCACATTACGAAATAAAGTGCTACATTTAAAAACATGAGAAGTAATAACCAATATCCATAGATTTAAAAAAAAAAAAAAGGAACAATGATCTGGGTCAGCTATAAAAATCTGGGGAAGGGTATTTGAGGCAACAGTTGTGTCTGAAAGCAGTTTAGGAGAGTTATTAAGGGAAAAAAGCCATTGGTGCTAGTGCAACAACGTCCTTCTCAATGCCCAGTAAACAAAGATTAAGAACATGCACAAAATCTAATTTGGATGTTTTAATTCAGAAGTAGTTAGGCGAGCTATGAATAATTTTTAAAGCAAAGAAAAACAAAGACCAACTTTGAAGAAAGTGCTTATGAAGCTAAAAAATCTACTGACTTCCAAGACAGTGTCTGAATATGAAGAAAAGTTCTTTTGAAGCTAGGATTATTTGAAAAAAAAAAAAAAAAAAACACTAAGCGTGACAGACAAATTTTAATCGAACATCGCACCATACGTGCAAAAAGGCTTAAGTATTTACGAAATATTCCGAGATATCGAAGTGAAGTTTATGTAGTTTATATGGATGAAACTTATATAAATACAGTACATACTAGACCATATGCCTGAAGTGAAATACGTTACAGGGACTCTGCAGCGATATTGAAAGGCCGACAGTTGTTTATCATGCCTGCTGGAGGAGAACAGGGTTTTGTTCCAAATGCCTATGTACTATTTAATATCCAACAAAAGCGTGGAGATTACTACCATAGTAAGAATTACAACTTAGTTTATAAGAGCTGCAAAACTGGCTTCGAGAATGAAATTTGTTTTTAGACACCTTATGCACCGCCCTCCCCTCTCGTAATCTTACGCGCGTGATGCATTGTGGCGATAGGTGCATTATTCCCACCACAATTGCTACTCATCCCTACCACGCAGGATTCCTGTCAAGATAAAATAATACATCTGTAGTTCGTGCGCATGCCAAATTATAACAGCGTGCAAAGTGGAGCGCAACTTCTAATTTATAATCTGTTTCTATCATCATATTTTATTATGCGTAGGCAATAAATTGATAACTATATCAAATATGAAGGTAGGAAATGGAAGTGCTAACGAGTTAACTATTGTTTAGTTTCATAAGTAATGTAGTTTTTTCATTTTAGTGTTTTGGAAAATGTATTGGGTTTCTTTAGTTTGGTAATGCTATTTACAGGATACTATAGCTAGTGTTGCGTACATTGCGAGCATGTATCAGTCTTCAATTGTTAATAAACAATCATAAAATGGAGATAACAAAGTTTGAATTTAGAGTCCTAAAACACTACTGGAAAAAAGATTATAAAGCTGCTGCCGCAGTTCGAAAACTGTGTGAAGTGGAAGTAGACGGTGTCGTTAATGAGCATGTGGCACAACGATCATTCCAACATTTCAACAATGGAGACGAAAACACTTAAGATTTACCACGTTCTGGAAGACAAAGTATGGAATATTGAGGATACATGCCAAGTTTTGCGAGAAAATTTCCAAAAAAAAAAAGTACCCGTAGGCTTTCAGAAGAACTTGGTGCACCGAAAGATAACATACATTGCCACATTAAGGCACTTGGAAAATCATACAAAAGCTGTATATCTGTACCTCATGAACTGCCCCCTCAACAGGCTGGAAGTAGAGTGAATATATGTTGTCAGCTTATCCGTAATCCCATGGATGTCTGGAGAATTTTCACTTGTGATGAAAAATGTGTATATTTCCGAAACCCTGACGCCTCGAAACAGTGGCTTTGTCCCCGTCAACCAGCCAAAGTCATAGTTAAAAGTAATTAGCCCAAAGTAATGTTGTATGTCTGGTGAAATTTTGAAGGTGTGAATCACTAGGGGTTTGTCCCAAACGGGTGGGCGATTGATGCGGATCTTTATTCTCAACAACTGGAACGAGTACATGAAATTCTGAGACGGTGATACCCACTTAGTTAACCGAAGTAGAGTTCTACTGCAAAAGGACAATGCAACAGACCGTACTGCACGAACAACCTGGAAAAAAGTCAGGAGTTGGCAGGAAAATTGAGCTGCTACCACACTCAACATACAACCCTGATCTCGCACCTTCGGATCCATGGCCCATTTTCCACGTGAAATAAATTTTGACAACATTGAAGCAGTGCAATTGTGGGTCATCGAATTCTTCGCATCAAAAACCAGAGTCTGGTACCATCGTGGGATAATAAACCTCGCTTAACTAAGGCTCAAGACCATAGAATTTAACTGTCTATACTTTGAAGATTAGTTAATTGCTTATCAGAACACATTTAAAATAATTGTTTTTCTTAAAAAAGACATTACTTATGAGGCATTATTTATAATAAAGTATAGAAACTAAGTAGGGGATTTTTTTGTTGTAATTTACGTCCTCCAACGTTAAGTAACATCGGATGATGAATGAAATGGGTGAAATAATGCTCAATGCGTCCGGGGTCCATGGAGCTTAGAGTTACCCGACATTCGTCTTTCAGGATAAGGGAAAACCCCGGAAAACCTTATCCAGGTAACTCACTCTGACCGAGATTCGAATTCGGGACCTCTTGAACGTGAGGCAGACACGCTACCACCACGCTACCAAGGCGGGCTAAGTAAGGTTACCCGGTTTCTATTCTTGTGTACAGGGAATTAGGAAATAGTTAATAAACTATACGCAGTTTCAAAATAAACAGCATAGGAAGAAAAAAAGGATTGTTCATCAAGATATACACCGTCCTTCCCAAAATCTGTTTCTGAATATATCCAAAACTTATTTTCCTAAGCTTCCTGAACCAACAGAGGCATAAAGGATACTGGTGTAGTTGCTCTGTATATTTGTAAACAATGAAATTAATTGTATGGAAACGTAGAGTCAGACTGAAAAATTCAATGCTATAGCCAGGATTTGAACCACAGATCTTCTAGTCTCGTCCAGCTCTAACCAATTTAGCTACTATGGCCAACGTACCGACATGACATTAAATTCTCCAACTGACTCTTGTTTCATATCTTTCCATACTTTAGCCTACAGACGGCTAGTGTGAAAGAACAATTAATTTCCATTAATTGTCCCAATAGTGGTCCGAACCATAAAGCCCGGGCCTTGAAGTACTTACATGTTGTAAGACGCCATTAAGGTAGTTGTCTCAGGTGTTTACGAGAACTCCTAAGTGGTTTACTGGGAAAAACAAGTCAGTTGAAGAATTTAATGTCATGTCGGTACGTTGGCCATAGTAGCTCAATTGGTTAGAGCGGTTGGTCGGAGACCAGAAGATCCGTGGTTCAAATACCGGCTATGGCATTGAATTTTTCAGTATGACTCTACCTTTCCATACTTTAGCCTACACACGGCCAGTGTAAAAGAACAATTAATTACCAATTAAAGTAATTGTAAGTTAGCACTAACCAAATTATGTTAATGTCAAATAAGAAGAGCTCAGCACAGCTTCGTACTGTCATTCTACAGTACCAAATTTCACATTTGATATTTAAACGATGTTTTGTTTGAATTAGTGTTCAAAGAAACATACATTAGGTACATGCGCGCGGATCGTTTTCTACATATTTTTTTTTTTATTCTGGTGACCACAAATGTATTTCCAGGTAAGTCTTAGTATCGAACATTAAGGTGAAATTAGGTATTTCCCCTACTTATTGTAATACCTAGTACAGAAACTAAATATATAGTTTCTCTATGAAATAAGGCATTGCTTCTTTTTGTGTGGCAGACAGTTGCCATGCAGTTTGTTCTCGAGGAATATTTGAACGCTTTTGGGCATAAGGGTTGAAATAATCTTTAATACTTTGTCGAAATTTTATTGTTGGTCAGGAATTGTGTTAGGCAGGAAGTACAGGTGGAGTTCAGCAATGAGTCACTGATAAAAGCTGGTCTCTTACCTAGCGTGGCCAGATCCTGATAAGCAAAAAGTAGGACACTATGTTAACGGTCTAACTGTAACCATAACTGTCTTAAATAGATTTGGGAAATGTTAGAAATATGCATAGTAACTATTTATCAGGAACCAATTTGCATTAGCTTTATGGTCAAAGTATTTATGCCTAAATATTGAAACAACTTAACTCACGTTCAAAGAATTATAAGCAAATAATTCCAAAACTTAAATAAATAAGGATTTTCATAAGATTTGACATTATTCTTAAGTGGACTCTTACAATGTTAACAAGGCAAAAATGCTTCTTACATTGTTTTATTCTAAAGAAAATGATACAAATAACAAAATACTGATTTTTTTCAGATTCTGTATGCTAATATTTGTCACTATATTTTAAGTCATTGATTGGTTTAAATATCTTCAGTTTGAATGCACAGCATGCAGTAACTTACTGTTTTGCAGAATCATAATATGGAATTCACCACATACCTATGCAGTTATTATTAGATTTTTCAGAGCTTCATTTTTATCTGAGAATTTTCAACAGTCCACAAGTTACTCATTATCGAAAACATCCTCTCAGTGGGTGTATTCGTGGCTGGAAGACACATACTGAACTCACGCTTGAGAAAAAGGGATAAACTTTTCCTGAAAATGTTTGAATACTTCAACCCATCTTAAATCGACCCTCAAATGAATGGTTTATCACTTTTCAGTTGTAGCATATGCTTTTACATTTACAATCTCATCAGAGATAATTATCTATTTGCTTTCTCATAAGTTTGATGATAGTTTTTAAGCTATTCTGAACTTGATTCCACTCAATTACTGAATTAAGTGTGGTCCAGTCTAAATCACTAATTTCAATTATGGGAGAAGACCACTGTTCAATACAAAAAAGCAAGTTGATTAAAATGAACACACATTTTTCTAAAAATTGGGAAGACATGGACTTACTAATCCACTATCAAGATTTTTTTTAGTTTTGACTGAACCATAAGAGGCAAAAAGATAAGTACATTCCTTTCACCCATTCAATTTTTGTTTCAGCTCTTTAAATAACGCGAACCGTCCACCATATGTCGACCTTCAAGTAAATGAACAAGATTATTAAACAACTGCCTGACTATGTACAAAATAAAGTCATATTTCAAAGAGAGGAGATCATCAAAAACAATCGAATGATTGTGGAATACTTTTCCTGTGATTCAGAGTAAGATTTTAAATCTGACTAAAATTTAAGTATACGTTCTACAGCTGAATACAAAGAAAAGCCATCCAGTTTTACTATAAGACAGCAGTTTTGAATGCGTACTCTTATTTCCACAAAGTTACAAAAGTCACGCAAAGATGTTCGTGCACTGTATATATGCAGAAGTACGAATATATTTTCTGCACAACACTTTCTATACAAACTGGTATACAGTCAATTGCAGTTTGTATACAGTAATTCACTAGGTGTGCAAAGCAAGCTACACCTACAATTGGTTTATTTAAGAATTCTGAAGAACAGTGTAAACAGTTTTTACCTTTTCTTACTGCCCCTCCAGCAGTCAGTATTCTTAGCACATAAACCTACAACTTCAGCTTCAATTTTGGAGTCACTTAAAGTCTAAAATGTATGAGGACACGATAACAGCTGTGGCATCACAATGATCTTGAAATTTCAACACTTTTACTTGCAGCAGGGGCGGTTCTCCCTCGATGCGTTTGAATCCCGAATCATCTACTTGATTTTGAATAACTTACATGGTTAATTCTCATTTATAAACGTTCTCTAAGCTATATTTTGTAATGGAACCGCTCATGGCACCCGTGCGTCGATAATTCAGCACCAACTCGTGTTGCCAACACAATACAGGATTTTCTTCCTACTTTTTCGTTTATTTCAAAAGAAATGTATTGGCATAACCTTCTTTCTCTTCTGTCTCCTTCCCACTCCACTATTCAGAGAAATTACCGCTCCTGTTACATGATACAAAATGCCGTGTGAATCGTTTGGCGCGTGAGTACAGTAGACTGTAAAGTACTGTAACGCTGTCATACGTAAATCATTAGATGTAGCATTCTGTGCAAATATGATTCACAATACAACAGAAAGAGAAAGAATGATTATTTCAATCAATTTATTGAATCAACTTTAAAGTTAAAACGCTTTCAGAAATGCGAAAGCTGTCGTTAGATCAGTACAAACAAAACTTGAAGTCCCTATTTTATGAAATACTGGATAATATAATGACCGAAATTAATTAACGATTTGAAGACGTGAAAAATTTAAAATTTCTAAGGCTTGCTGACAGTTCAAAATTTCAACAGTACTCCAAAATATTCCTCTTCGAAGCTTTAAATAACTTAAAGCTCTGCTACCCAAAACAGTTTTCGGATACGGAAAGACTGAGGAAAGAACTTGGACGACTCTTTACTGATGCATACAATACCGTCCACTAGTTCTGCAGAACGAAGTTTTCTCGTGCTTAAAGATAATAAAAATTATCTGGGAAACAGCTTAGGCAATAGCAGATTAACAACGTTGGCTACTATTTCCATTCATAAGGACGTATTCAGTGAACTAATGAGAACTCGACCCTTCTACGAAGACATCATAGATGCTTTTGCGAGTATGAAAAACAGAAAATTCGACTTGATATATAAGCAGTAAGGCGAGTTTTATTTTAACTAATAAGTAAAGCAGTATGCAGTAGCACCTTTCTTTTGTTTTTTTATTGCGGTATTGTAAATTTTATTTTCTGTTTTTCCTCCGACTCGAAGTTTATCAGCCACTTAATATCGTCCCTATTACGAATTCGTACGCGATCATTAGCCTACTTTAAGCTTGTCGCATTGATCATATGACAGTAATTATGATTTTGCGAATTTAGCTTAGCCGATTTTCCGAGTCACCTAATCAATTCGCCCAGAGCCGCGCCTGACTTGCAGTCCATTAATAGGAAGAGAATAACGTACCAATGATGGAAACAGCTTTGTAGATTTATAATCGGACGAAGCTGTGTACATTGTTTTGTTATTAACTTGATCCAAGTATTTCTGTAGCTCTGAAATCGCATAAGGCTGATCACAGTTTTTACAGTTGTTTCAAACTTTGTTTTTGCATATGAATATAGAGCTTTAAAACATATTTTAATCAATTTCGAAGTATGACTGGTTATAAAATACTGTGTGAAATGCAAAACATGTTTCTGTTGCTGCAGCAAGCATTTGTTCTTTGTGTCCAAAATTCTATTTCTGAAAAATGTGGAAATGGATGCAGTGGATGCAGTTTTTCCGTTTGTAGATGGCATATTATTTCGCACTTCCCACTGCTTACTATCGAAAAATTTTGCTGAACAAATTTGACAATGTACGTCACGATCCGTCTTTCAACTTTTGATGAAAGGATACAAAGATCGAAGTTTGCAATTTAAAACACATTTTCTTCTCGGTGCCATCTCGAAAAAGCAACTGTAGCAGAGAACTGTAACGACACAACAGGTAACACAGCCAATCAGCACTGCCAGAGTAAATAAATAAGCAATAATGAATACCACAGGGCATATAGTTACATATTGTGGAAGAAACACGAGTAGACAATCTGAAAACAAACGTAGCCGATGACGCATTGTTGTAAACAATGGCACTTAAACTTGATTATTGCATGCCATAAATATATTATTATCCTTACAATAAAATTATACAATAAATAAAAACGCAAGAATTAGGGACTTAGAACATAAACTCACAACTTTAAAGTAGCATATTTTGTAGGACATTTCTAAGAAAAGAGCATATTTGATTTTTTCCGCGTGTCATCGCAATCGGCAGGACAGTCCCTAAAAAAAAAAAGAAAAAAAAGCACTCTTTTGCGAAAATCAGCACGTATGGTCACTCTACTCTTACCTGTTCCAGTAGTTCAGAAGCGAGGTACTGTTCTTAAGAACTAAGACGAAAATGACAAGTTGAAAATGGACATAGGCGAAAAAATGATGGATTGCAAACTGCATTTTTTGGGGAATATTTTTCTCTTTCTCATTGATACTTTCTTTAATTTCATATTTTTTAAAGTTTTTACTAAATACGAGTATTTAATAAATATGCAAAATTGAATAAAACTGGTGATTAAAATCGTCATCTGACTTGGTACCCAATTATGAATTTGCCTAACTATTGCAATTCCTCACACGCATATAATACAACATTGTTATAAAATATGATTACTTTTTTAAGGTTATAAAATGTTTTGACCAGAAATAATCTTAGTTTATGACATTACTTCTATTAAATACGTGATAACAAAGCAAAAGTGTTTTTAAATCAAGTCAATTGTTGAGCCCATGCCGGAAAAAGGAAAGATCATATATTCGCAAAGATGTTTGTTCAAGCTGCATGACAATTCGTTGGAGAAACCTTAAAGACATAACCTAACCTCGCATATGTCTAAAGTACTTACGAGTACGTCGTCAATCTCATACATTTTAACAGATAAACAAAATAATACCAAACTCAGACGAAATGCAAATCAATATATTTTGTCGTGCATATAACTGGATGCCATTTTAATCAAACTTGTATATTATTCAAACATGTTATAAGCGTTTTTGAGAAAAGAATAAAAAAGGAATTTAGGTGTGGAAGATTTTCGCAAATATCTTAGGATTATATCCTTCCAAGATGCTGGATAAAAAAAAAAACTAATATTCATTCAAACGTTTGTTTTTGAATATGCTATGCACACAGCCGTGTGCTTGTTTAAAAATCAAGTTTTGGCTTCATTGTAGTCAGCTATAAATATTAACTTAAGTGTAAATTCCAAATTCGAAAACTGCCACAAATATTCGGTGCAAAACGTACATTGGAATTAAGAAATCTTTGACTCGAAGAAAGAAAGTTTTCAACATATTGAATACTATTATTAAACAATGATAAAAGATGCGTAGCATAATTGAATGAGATTGGAAATAAGTAGAGTACCTCAGGAACTTGATAAACTTTTAACGTACATATGAAGAGCCATCATTATTTTGAACAGTGACTGAAGTATACCAATTTGAAAGACTGTCTGTTAGTGCAACTACCTCGTCAAAGAAAACTACAATGTTTGGCATCCAAAATAATATTTGTAATCAGTAAGACGTACCTTGTAGTAGTGCAATCCGGCCTAGATGTCCTTTCGCATGCACGGCTCGGCACTATACTGAGGAGTTAGGTCATCCAACCAACGCAATGATGCCAAACTTTACATGGCTTCTCAAAGTCCAGAATTATACTAGGCGGAGAACTCGAATTTGAGAAAAATCATTGTGCTAATCGAAACATATTTATATGTACAATTCGTAAATATCATTTACAGAAATTGTGGGCTCTAAATAATACGTACCTTAAAAGAAGCTAGGTATAATATAAAACTTTTGACAAAAAATGAAGGGACTTCATGAGCCTTACAGTGAAAGGAAAAGAGTAAGAGATAACAGTTAAATGTATTTCATTAAAATACTTAGCTGTTGATATTAAAACAGATTCTATATTTCTTCAACAAGCTGAAAGATGTGTGTGTCTATTTTTTTTTAATTTTACTTTGTAGTAAAAGACAAAATAATTTGCAGAAATGTTGTCAGTATATATTTGCTTGCACGCACAGAGAAATACAGGAATCTGAAGGAATAATTAGATGCATAGCATCCAAAATGGCGGTTTAGGGCTTCAAAAAGAATGTTAAAGTATTGGAAAAGGTATTTATTTATTTATTTATTTATTTATTTATTTATTTATTTATCTATTTATCTATTTATTTATCTAACTATTTATTTATTTATTTATTTATTTATTTATTTATTTATTTATTTATTTATTTATTTATTTATTTATTTATTTATTTATTTATTTATTTATTTATTTATTTATTTATTTATTTATTTATTTATTTATTTATTTATTTATTTATTTATTTATTTATTTATTTATTTATTTATTTATTTATTTATTTATTTATTTATTTATTTATTTATTTATTTATTTATTTATTCATTTATTTATTTATTCATTCATTCATTTATTCATTCATTCATTCATTTATTCATTCATTTATTTATTCATTTATTTATTTATTTATTTATTTATTTATTTATTTATTTATTTATTTATTTATTTATTTATTTATTCATTCATTCATTCATTCATTCATTCATTCATTCATTCATTCATTCATTCAATTTATTTATTGTAATTTACGTCCTCCAACGTTAAGTCATATCGGACGATGAATGGAATGGGTGCAATGATGCTCAAATGAGTCCAGGGTCCATAGAGCTTAGAGTTACCCGACATTCATCTTTCAGGATAAGGGTAAACCCCGGGGAAAACTGTATACATGTAACTCACCGTGACCAAGATTCGAACTCGGGACCTCTTGAACGTGAGGCACACACTCTACCACCACGCTACCGAGGCGGGCTTAAACAAGTTTTAAAGAAGATATCTAAATATTCTATAGTAAAATTTCGTTTGTTTACTGTGGTTAACGAATAACACATTTCACAAAATTCATAATAAAAAGAACTATAGAGGATTTTCATAAACCATTCAAGATATACTAAACTTTATGACTCACTGAAATACTTTGCACATATATTATGACAAAACTCTTTTTTTTTATATAAAATAGAGAACTAAAACAACGTTTTCATAAAACTTACTTGGTGTTGGATACTCTCACACTTTTTAAGAAACAGAATTTAAAGGGAATCTAAATGGCGATTTCCACCATTTTGTTCCAATTTTAATGTTTGATTGAAGGTGCACATTTCAAATTTTCCACTCATATTGGAGCAGCCCTTATAGGCGTACGTTGATTGTAAATAGTAGTTAAAGTACTGAAAATGATCACGTTATTTACAGTTATCAGTCCGGCTCATATTTTTAAAACCTGGCAAATATAACTACCTATTGAATATAATGAACATATACATTGAAACACCAACATAGAAATAATTTATAGTTCACGCAGGACAAAATTGTATTTATAATTTATATTGCATATAATTGATTTTGAGTTATGTTTGTGCACATGGAGAAAACATATTTTACTGGAAGAACTAAACAAATGATACAATGACTATGCTTTAAATATTCTGGGAATTTCAATACTTACTGTATAACTGAATATTTTTGAAACCTTTTGTTTAAAACCTTTTAGTAACTAAAATTTTCTTTACAAAGGTCCCTTGTTTGAGAAAGCCATTGATGCAATGTGCTGAAATGTGTACTAACCTTTTGTTCTAAATAAGATTGCGAATTTTTTATGTATATTTCCTTCTGTGTGCCTAGCAGTTGAAGTATTAATTTCCCGCAAAGCTCGCCTGTGTAAGGCGGTAGCTAGCATGTCTGCATCACATTCAAGAGACCCGAGCTTGAATCTCGGTTAGGGTGTGTTATCTAGAGGTTATTTTTGGGAAGATTTCCCTTATTCTGAAATATAAATGTTGGATAACTCTATGCTTTACAGACCATGGGCTCCTTTGAGCATAATGTCACCAATTTCATTCACCATCCAATATGATTTTAAGTTGGAGGACATAAATTAAAAAATAAAGTGATAGGAAGGTTAGATAATTTCAGATTGTACAAGAGCCAGCCTACGTAGTGAAATGGTATGAAGAACGTTTCCTTAGGTAATTAATAAGTGACTAGGCCCCAAGCACTATCTCAGTCTTTTTTAAATTAAATTCTGCAATAATTTAAACATGATGCATGTCAGTGAATTTGGGCCATAATTTCCAGGAAGCAAATGATCCCTTTTCGACTGGGGTGGTATGGAAAACAATGGAGTTGACCCATTCTCAGAGAAAATATCGTGCTCTCCGGATGTAAATGAAGAGGTTAAGTAAATAATATATAATTGTGGCGCAGGCAGTGCCATTTTTAAGCCCGAAAATAATCCATCGCCAGTTTGGACGAGCGAAATACGGAACCAGAGGTCAGCATGTTATCTCTAGACCTCAGAGGATATGTTCTTTCTGGTGTATTGTTATTGTATTGTATTTATTTTCATCCTTTGGAACATAATACATATGTTATAGGACACGTCAGTTCAAGATACAAAGATAAATATAAAAAGTTGCATAAGACTAAAAACTGTAACAGATACAGGATCCAACAAAAGTCTAAAGTAGAAAAAGCAAATAAATATTGTCAATAGATAATAGAAACTTATTTACATATTCAATTACAGCATTAGAAACTAATTCTACACATGATCCATTAATCAGCTTAATGAATTTATCACTTTCAAGTAGCCCCTCAAAATCCAACCTCTGCGGTCCTCGTCCCGAGGGATGGGCAACAGGAAGTAGAGGACTGACTGATGGGGTGATGTACGGTGGGGACTTGGTGTACCCCAGGACCGCTACGGCTGCCGAGAAGGCCCATCAGTAACCCCGAAAACTGGCAGAAGAGGCTCTGGTATTTTTCCCCAGGGACCTACTACGGTAGGTACGGGATTGGCGACCCCGGGGTCCCTAGCCACTCACCCTCAATTCATCCCCTCCATCTCCATCAACTGTGCCACGCTCTGCTACTGCTGATCAGTATGCATCACCTTCTTCCCCTTCTAGTTTTTTATTATAATTATTAGCACTTAAGGTCTTAGGTTTATAACTCCTGTCTCACCAGCAGGGATCTCTCCTATCTCCGTGGTTCTGTCCCACGGTTTTCAGCGCGGCTTCCGACATGTGTGCTCTCCGGAGGTCTCAAAAGTGAAGGTTGAGCGGACCCTTCGCACTGCCCCTATGTGTAGCCTTAGGTGCGGAGCCCGTCCACACCGTCAAGTACATCCACGTAGCTCCTTGAGGGCCCGGTCTGTGTTAATCTCCCGACGGCCGTGTTGCCGTTGGGTTAGTATCACGGACCGGACGTGTTACCGCTGACGGAACCCCGGTGTAATCAACCACAAGTCCCCTGAATCCGCGTGTGCCCTTTATGCGCAGCGCGGCCTAAAGTGGGGAGCCACAGGCGGTTATTCCTGTGGTAGGGGCATAAAGCCGGGGTGTGCGTGGTGAACGGTTTACCCATACGGACAAGCAGTGGATATTGAAGGGTAGCTTTTCTGAGGTACAAATGAGATCGGTCATGGGTGAGGTCCCCATGACGGCACAGACCGTGAAGATTCGGTGTCTGTTTTCTTTAACCCCCGGATGGCAGGCTGACGCCGACGGTTCCGGATGGGGGTCAATATCATCATGTCTCCGCGCAAAACCTCTTTCACCGACCCTTTTCTGGTAATGACCTTGGCTTGTGATGGCAAAACGTTTAAAGATATAAGTCCGTTCTACATAAAGCGAGAATTAGATAAGATCAGTGGCCCTGTCAAGAATGCGACGCGCCTCCGAGATGGCACCTTACTATTGGAGAGCTCAAATGCAGACCAATCTCGTAAACTGCAAAAGGCGACTTTGTTGGGCTCCTACCCGATCCGGGTAGCCCCACACAAAACCCTTAACACCTGCAGAGGAGTAGTCACCACCTCCAGCTTGGATGGTCTTGCGAATGAGGAAATAGTAAGTTGCCTCTCCGATCAACTCGTTTGTCAGGCGTACCGGCTAACTCGAAAACAAGATGGCAAGGAGTACCCACTACGTACGGTTTTTCTTACTTTCGCCGGGACTAAGCTACCCGAGTACATCTATTGCGGCTATGAACGTGCTAGCGTCCGCCAGTATGTCCCGAACCCCATGCGCTGTTTCCAATGTCAGCGGTTCGGACATACTAAGGTCACATGTACCAATCCTGCTCTTTGTGAGCAATGTGGCCTACCGAAGCACGACAATCCAAACTGCAGTCGAACACCTTGCTGCGTGAACTGTGGCGGCAGTCACCCCTCCAGTTCACGACAGTGCCCTAGATTCATGGACGAAAAGAGCATTCAGGAGCTACGTGTAAAGGAACGCCTGACTTTTCCAGAGGCACGACGGCGCTTTGAGCAATTAAAGCCTGCTACTACTACTGGATATGCATCAGCAGCTCGCCTTACTCCCAACACCACTGTTGCTATTCAACACGTCCCTGTCGCCCACGCCTCCACACAGACTGACTTTCTAGCCGTTAAACCCACGTCCCAGACTGTTTGTGTATCCACCAGCACAGCCTCCGTTTCAGTCGTACAGACTCCAGCCACCAAGCCATCGCCGAGTAACAACAATCCAGTAGTAAATGTGAAAAACCGATCCCGGCCACAACATAGATCGCGAAGTCGCTCGCCTTCTATTAGATCCCGGTCTCGTTCTACGAGCCGTAGTTCTGACTCCCGAACATCAGCGGAGTCACAGGAGACTAACGATTTTCGAATCGTAGGGCCCAAGTCAGCCAAGGTCAAGAAAAAAGTTAAAACGGCCCGTTAAAAACTCTTCATGGAAATAATCCAGTGGAATGTCAATGGTTTTCGAGCTCGTGCTCAAGACCTACAATATTTAGTTTCTCAAAGGTCACCGTCAATTATTTGCCTCCAGGAAACTCACTTACATGCCAATCACTCGTTACACCTTCACTCTTTTTCGGCATTTAGAAGCGATTCTCTTGCAGGTATGCGTGCAAGCGGTGGCGTTGCTACCTTAGTGGCGCCTTACATTTCCGCCATCCACGTTCCTCTCACCACACCATTGCAAGCTGTGGCCGTCCGGATACAGCTGGAGAGCATCAGTTTTACCATCTGCAACATGTACCTGCCGCCGCTCAGTATAGTTCCAGAGCGGGATCTTCTAGCTCTATTGGCTCAGCTCCCCTCACCACTACTCCTTTTGGGAGATTTGAATGCCAAGCACTCGCTCTGGGGATCAGACACTGATGACGCCCGTGGATGCCTCCTCGTAGACGTCTTCGATAAGTCTGACCTGCTTCTGCTAAATACTGGTGACCCGACATTCCTATCATCCGCTTATGGTACACATTCCGTACTAGACCTTTCTTTCTGCAGTCCGTCATTAATACCACTACTTGAGTGGTCAGTACTCTCCGACCTCTTTGGCAGTGATCATTACCCCATTAACATTCATTTTTCTGACCGCCAATGTGTACCTTCTCGACATCCTCGCTGGATTATTTCCAAAGCTAATTGGGGAAAATTCCATTCCCTGATAAACCTTATCGATGATGGTTTCGACACCATCGATGAAATGGTCGAATATATTACTTGCTCGATCCTGCTGGCTGCAGAATCCAGCATTCCTCGAGGTTCATCTACACCACGTCGTATCCCTGTACCGTGGTGGTCTGAGGAATGCAGTTTGGCTGTCAAAGCACGCAAACGTGCTTTGCGCGTTCTTTAGCGGCACCTGACAGAAGGGAAATTCGTCGCCTTCAAACGTTCTCGCGCTAGGGCACGCTTCATACTACGCAACGCAAAGCGTAAATCTTGGGAAGCCTATGTCTCTTCCCTTTCCCGGCGCAGTTCTAACCAACAAGTATGGTCAGCTGTTCGGCGGATGTATGGCAAGTATCGCCGGACGGTAATTCCCGGCCTTGCCATCAACGGTTCCATGTGCACCACCGAGCAGGACATAGCTGAAGCCCTAGCTACAACATCTGCTGCTACTAGCCAAACTGCCCGCTATGACGCTCTCTTCCTGCCTATTAAGGAAAAGGCGGAACGGGTACAACTAAATTTTAATAGTGACTGCACCGAGCCGTACAACCAACCTTTTACCGCTGCCGAGCTCGCCCATTCTCTAGCGTTAGCAAAGGATTCTTCTCCAGGTCCCGATGATGTACACCGACAGATGCTACTACATCTTCCATCTGAGGCGCTATGTTACCTATTAAACATCTATAACCGCATTTGGCATGAGCGGGTTTTCCCTTCCTCCTGGCGAGAGGGTATTGTCATCCCCATCCCTCGACCCGGAAAGGACCGCACACTTCCATCTAGCTACCGCCCCATTTGCCTGACGAGTGTCCTCTGTAAGACCTTCGAGCGAATGATAAACGCTCGGTTAAATTGGTGGCTAGAAAAACATAACCATCTGTCCAACTTGCAATGAGGTTTTCGTCGCCATCGCTCAAGTGTCGACAATCTAACACGCCTTGAGGGGTATATTTCTGATGCCTTTCTACTGAAAGAAGGCCTATGACACCACTTGGCGGTACGGCATACTCCGTAACCTTCATAGTTACGGTATGCGTGGTCATCTACCCGAGTTTTTATGCAATTTTTTAAAACTTCGCCGTTTTCGTGTGCGCATAGGAAAAACGATATCCCAGGAGCGAATACAGGAGAACGGTGTACCTCAAGGGTCGATTTTGAGCGTCACCCTTTTCGCCGTAGCGATTAACGGCATCACTAGTGCCGTTCGAAGTGGAATTCCATCATCCCTCTATGTTGACGACTTCGCAATCTATTATAGGTCTGCCAACATAGATCACATTGAGCGCCAACTGCAGCTGACCATTACCCAGCTAGCAGCTTGGGCGCTTCAAACCGGCTTCCGTTTTTCAGCTGCGAAGACGCAGTGTATCCACTTTCACCGCCTACGAGGTATTCACCCGCCTCCTGATCTTTATTTGAACGGCACACCCGTGCCATTTGTCTCGCACCTGAAGTTCTTGGGCCTCTACTTGGACCGACAACTCAATTGGGAGCGCCACATTCGTCACCTTCGAGCCTCTTGCGATCGTTCTCTTCGGGTGCTGAAGGTATTATCTGGAGCATCTTGGGGGGCGATCGCACGGTAATGTTGAGGCTGTACCGCTCTCTGGTTCGGTCCAAGCTGGACTATGGCAGTTTTATTTATGGCGCAGCGACCGCCTCTAAACTTCGCCTTTTAGACACCGTGCATCACACTGGCATCCGCCTTGCCACAGGAGCTTTCCGCACCAGTCGAGTCGACTGCCTGTATGCAGACTCAGGCGAACCTCCACTCCATATTCGTCGCTCGCTGTTACGGTGCTCATACGTGTCGAAGTTGGCAAGTTATCACAATTATCCTTGTTTCAAACCAGTTCTGTGTCCAGATTTAGTCCACCGTTATATGCGCCCTGGTTCTCGGACACGCCCCGTGGGAATAAGATTTCGGGATCTCCTACATTCCCATGGCCTCCGAATGCCTCGCGTGGAGAGGTCGTCCAGCTGCCCTTATCCTGCATGGCAGCTCGATCGTGCGCGGTTCGATCTAACTCTTTCAAACAACCCTAGACTCGCTACTCCACATTCGGTGTTCCAACAACTTTTTGCCGAACTACTGGGCCGTTACCCTAACTATGTTCCGGTCTTTACAGACGGTTCTATGTTAGGTAGCACTACGGGTTGCGCGTTCTTTATTAACGGTGAGGCTCATAAATTTCGTCTTGTGGACTTCACTTCGGTCTTCTCAGCAGAGCTGTATGCCATCCTCTATTTGCTCCTTTTTATTTGCAAGTTAGCTCCTGGCTCTTTTATTGTCCGCACTGATTCTCTGAGTGCTCTTCAGGCCTTGCAACAGCACACTGCCGCTCACACCCTCGTTTTAAAAATACAGGCCCGGATCTCGCAAATGCTCAGGCGCGGGTACAATTTTGTTTTTACTTGGACCCCAGGCCATGTGGGGATTTCCGGAAACGAGGAGGCGGACGCGGCTGCAAAGTCAACTTGCCGTTTGCCCCGGAGTTTAACAACTACTGTGCCATACCAGGATGTGCAACGTTTTTTTCGTCGCCAACTCCTCTCTGCTTGGCAGCAATCCTGGACAGCTTTGGAAGGCACACAACACCGGGCAATAAAGGAGAGCGTACAACCCTGGCTAACTTCCTGCAGGGATAACCGGCGAGCCGAGGTGATACTGACCCGGCTGAGAATTGGGCACACACGAGCTACGCATGGTCATTTGTTGAGAGGGGAACCGGCCCCAGTGTGTGCTGCGTGTGCCGTACGCCTCACTGTGCGGCATATTTTACTCGATTGCCCACAGTACGCCCGCGTTCGCCAGTCTTTGTGCTTGGGAGCTAACTTGCTCAGTATTTTAGGTGACGACCCAGTGGCCGTGGATAAGGCACTGCGGTTTATTTTTAAAATCGGTTTTAATAAACAAGTATGACTTGTGTTTTATATCTATTGCTTTTAGAGATTTTAAATTTTTAGTACTGGGACGAGTTTTAATGTGTTTTTAATAGTTTAGTGTTTATATTTTATCTTACTTTTTAACTTTGTATAGCTTTTAGATTTTAGTGTTGACTTAGGGCCCAAATGACCTTGTTGTCGACGGGCCCTAAAACACCACACACTCACTCACACTCACTTTCAAGTATAATTAAAGCTGTAATGTCATAATTTATTTAAGTTATATAAACATTTATTTATGAGGAAAGCCTTTAATTTCCATTTAAACTGCTGTTTTAAGATGCTAACTATTGATTTGATATCAGATGGCAGTTTATTTTAAATCTTAATTCCTAGTATATGTACATCTTCTGAGAGACAGTTTTAATTATACTATCTCTATAGTAATTCATATTGGTTCTGACTGTTTTTAACTGGATTACACTTGTCCACAATAAACATTATAGCTGTATAAGCATACAGAGAGTAGATGGTGATTATTTTATATATAAAGTATCCCTGCAAGATTTTCTTGCTTTTAGAGTGATTTTATGCCGGGCAGATGGCGCGGACGGTTGTACTTGACCGAGGGCTCTTCCGCACTTCTCTGTGGCCTTTAGCCTCCTGTGCTTTCTTTACTTCCTCGTAAAGTGCGCTAGCTACAGTAGACGTATGCACTACTCAGGACAGTTAACAATGCGCATGGACTGGTTTCGTGTTATGTATTTACCTAGTACCCTGTACATTGGTTAGGCAAAGTGCGTACGTAGTTCTTCCGTTGCTGCAAATAGACAAACGCAGTACTATGTGTCCTGAGTAATGTCATACCGAGCGGGATGGCTCAGGCGGTTTCGTCTGTGTCCTGCATTCGGGAGGTCCGGGTTTGATTTCCGTGACCGACCTACTTGGCATATGGGCCTTTTCGGGGGTTTTCCCGGGTTGCAGGCGAACGCTGGTTAGGTTAATTACATCCCCCGAATATCCTGTCCCTCCATTTCACAGCATCTCTCATCTGGTGGTCTCTTTCAGGGAGAAGTGTCGGTGATAGTCACGACTTTTATGGCAGGATGATGTGCTCCTGGTAAACAATTCCTCGTTCGGAGGGATAGTCTTCGGTCTCCGGATCGGCTGATGAGCCCTGTCAGGACCACGGAGGGGTGCATGCCGGCTGTACTGACCTGCCGGGGAGTTTCCAATTGTTACGGCAACGGGCATAAAAGTTTCGGCGCAAATCGATAACAGACGGATAGTGTTTCACGGTAATAAACAGCTTGCATAAGCAGTTAAAGATAGCGTGAGATAAAGGTTGTGGCGATATATTCAGTCGAATAGTTTCTCCAGCTTAATCTCTCTCCATCTTAATCGAGCCCCAACTTAGGGCGACATATTTGTGGCGATATTTCTCCAGCTTAATCGAGCCCCAAGTTCAGGCGCAATATTTATGACGATTTCCTCCACTCGCAGCAGATAGGATGCACGTTGACAGTTTGGAAGATCCACGTCGAGATTTGATTAAATAAGAGTCATGACATCTTCCTTCAGGTGTGGATTTCTGGTGACAGAAACAAAATTTTATATGACTCCGATTATGTAATACATTATTTAATTGTTTAATCTGGATTACATTTTACTCGAACTTTCTTTCTTAATCCATCACTTTAGGTTACCTCCAACACATCGACAAATCCTTATTTTCAAGTTAATATATAAATATAATTTCGGTTAATTACTTAAAATTCATCACTTTTAAACATCCACTCATCACTATTACGAATACCGAATGACTCTTTCTGAAGGTTATTAATTTTCCGTTACAGAACTTTTGTATTCATCGCGACATTTTTCCATCGTCATGAAACAAGACTAAAGAACATATATCTATCTCAAGATTATTGATTTTTCGTAACTATCGTTACTCCTCTATTAATTTTGTGATTGGCCGATTTACTGCTACGTCATCACAATACGTAATACTACGGCCAATCACAAAATTACACATATATTTTCTTTTATATTGCCATTACATGGCCTACTAAGTCATATCAGAAAACAAGTGAGTGAGTGAGTGTGTGGTGTTTTAGGGCCCGTCGTCAGAAAACAATATTCATATAAAAAGTTCTAACTAAAACATATCGCTACAAGGTCTGCCGAAACAAACAAACTGAGATAAATGGAAATTTCTGATGATTGATAGAGATTTTTCGGTTTCTTTATTGTTCTGGAAATATCTAGAATGTATCAATGAGGTATTTAAGAAGGCGACAACTCGCCAAGAGTCAGTCGCGAACAGACGTAAGCAGTAAACAGCTGTACAGGGTTGTAACGAGAGCTGTTTGTTATTGTCATCGACCTTGGTATGCTGTGTGTATGTGACATAATGTTGCCACGTGAGAATTGAACAGTGTATTTCTACGAAAATAAAGAACATTTGGAATATATGCAACTTGGACTTTTAATTCTACGAACCCATAAAGACACACAATTGTTAAATTGTAGGGACCCTGCCCTCTGCAATGTCGTGGGTCTTTGGAACTGCCATCCTCTGCTTACTCTCGCCTCATACTTCCTCCCGGGGATATCCCACTTGGGGGCACAGATACTGTAGACCAAGTTTGGACCTCTGTTCTAATCCCCTCCCTTGCATAGGTTTGTTTCATTTATTGTTTCCTTATTTTAAATAATATAATATAGTTGGTTTAATTATGATTAGAAAATATAAAGACAGCCTTAGAGTTATGAATAAAGGTCACTTTTACATTTTAACATTTATACATTATTTTTAGCTGCCTCTGTGTATTTATAGCTATTTTATTTTTCCCTAATTTCATTGCTGTTCATATAGAATATAAATTATAAATTACTTACAGCTTCACGAATAGCAATCCTTTGTATTTATTTTAAAATAATAGTTGATGAAGTGGAAATGTTAGAGCGAGGCGTTTTTTCTCCAGGCTAAATCATTGAACTTTGTTTAGCATAACACTGCTGGCAGAGGATTCTGATCACGTACATAACGGATTTCTGAACGTGAGTTCTTTGAAATTCACACGTCACTAGAGGTACTGCACTTGCTACATTTGCCTGTCAGTATTTTTATGTATACAGTGTGAAACCTACATACATGTCAACTGAATAAGAAACATGTTCAAATATCTGCCAGTTATTCTTTATTTCTTTATGGACAGTCAAGTTCAGCAAACAACAGTATTTTGAGAATTTTACATTGGAATAAAGCGGGCATAGCCTAAACAATAACACATACTGCCTGTCATTCAGGATTTAACATAAATGTAAAATGTAGCGCCTTTAGATGCCATTTTTTTCAAACTATTGTTAAAAATATCCCTTTTTAATCTAGATAAATACACTTGAAATAGTAGACACAATTGAAAACTTGCTTAAGATCATAGTCCAGTTAAAAATAGATAAAGACAATCAATACAATCACAAGTAATAACAGTTAAAGTGCTAAAATAATACACAAAGATGATTGTAATACAAATACATTGATAAAACGTTACTGTAGGTCAATTATAATATCATTATCATTCAGAAATTCTTCCACGTCATAGTAAGCTTTTGATTTAAGAAAATTAGTTAATACATGTTTAAACTTAGGTAATGGAGTAATATATCTAAAATTTATTGGTAATTTATTGAATAATTTACTGCCAATATAATCAATCTTTCTTTCTTATAATTTTAATCTATGTGATTGAGTTATCAAGTTCTGTTTTCCTATAGTTCTGTAGTTATTGTAACGTGAGCGCTGGAACACCCTGTGGAAGCAGCTGGGAGCGGAAGACAGGGGAGGTTCGTGTTAGCCACACCTCCTCCTCGTTTGTCTTATAGTGGTGACAGGCAGTGGTCGGGAGAAAAACATGACTGTGCCGTCTGTTCCTCTTACACCTGGTTCTCGATCATTCTTTTACTGGAACATTCCTGTGGACACTAGAAGGCGGCGATATTCCTATAAAAAGGGGCTGCCGGAGCGAAGTGAGGTCAGTCAGTTAGTCAGTTAGTGTGTCAGTGTGTTAGTGAGTGAGGAGACAGTCGCAGTTCTTGGTGTAAGAGTTAGTCAGTGACGTGCGTGGAAAGGAGCGCCGTGTTAACGAACGAGAAGATTGTGCAACGGAAGACTGTACGTAGCTGTGTACGTGCATCGGAGTTTACGTAGTCGCGAGTACAAGTGAAATTGGAGCGGACGAACTGGTGAATTTTATTTGTGTGCAGCACGTAATACTGTGTAATTGGCAAGTGTTAAACTGTAAGTCGGTGGAAATAAAGAACATTTTTTGAGTGGTGAAACTGGACTTTTCATTTCACGAACCCACAAAGTCACATTATGAATAGCTGAATATTGAGGCAAAGACCTATTTCGTATATACAATATGGATTTTAATATAAAGATACTGGGAAGGGTTAGTGTTGAAAGAGTTTTGAGCTTCCTTACAAGGACTATACATTGGCAGATTGGCTATGTATCTGATGGCTCGTGTTTGTAATTTAAAGATTTTTTTGAGATTGGCTTTAGATGTTGATCCCCATAGCTCTATGGCATATGTAATAATTAAATTAATGAAAGCGAAATAGACTATCTTGGTAGTTTCAGCTGATACAAATTTTGATACATTACGTATAACATTTTCAAATCTAATTCGAAGCCAAAGCAAGCCGAAACGGTGCCAGAGCAAAGTAAGGGCAAAGCAAGGTATAATCTAAGGAAGGATAGTAAAGTGAAATACAGTTTTTTAAAGGGCGCTAATGACCATGGAGTTGAGCGCCCTTAAACATAAATCATCATCAAAATTAAAAGATTTAAATTATATTAATTTAAAAAGAAAATTAAAATTATTTCCTCAATAGATGAAAAGTTAATTCCCTTGCTCGAGACCACACCTGAATTCAACGTCTGGAGCAGCAGCCGTGGATAATATCGAAAGGAATTGCTCATCCTGAGACGCCGGATTTGAGCAAAGGCTCAAAATGAAACGACTGCGAGACCTGGAATATCGGCATCATCCCCGAGGACAGGACGTGGCAACAGCATCTTTTGTCGCAGAATCGCAGCATCTCCACATCCACTACACGTACATCACATTTTTGTTGCATATAGTCGCCGCAACGTGGGGCTACGAGAACACCATCCCACATCATCTCCACATCAACATCACACCCATATGTAATTACTGCTTCACAACTCTGCGATAATCCAACTAAACTACAAAAAAGTGTTGCCAAATGAGGAATTTCACACAAAAACGCAGACCTCCAAAAAAGTGAGAAAAGCATGGAGGTTTTAAAGAGAAAGACCGATTGCTTCATTTGTAGTGAAAATTTCAGTTAAGACAGGATCCAGTGGCCCCTATGCAAGCATTGGGTCCATTAAAACTGTACCACTTTTGAGGGGTATTCCCCTTTATCATAAATGTGACATTTGTCTTAAAAATTAACACAAGGATAAATTACAATAATGGAATAATCCTTAATATTGTGACTTTGTGGGTTCGTGAAATTAAAAGTCCAATTACACAAACTCAAAATGTTCTTTATTTCCACCGACTTACAGTTGAACACTTGCCAATTACACAGAATTACGTAATGCACACAATTACGATTCACCAGTTCGTCTGTTACAGTTCCACTTTGCTCTCGCAGTTACCTACAATCCTCCGATGCACGTACACAGTCTTCTCGTCCATACACTAGCACGGCGCTCCTACGCTGCTCGCCAAGAACTGACTCTTCTCCAGCCCAACGCGTTGCTTATATAAGACCAACTGGCCAATCTAGAAGGTTCCGGATTCGATGAAATATCCCGTAAGTTCGAGAAATCAAGGGGAGCGGAAAGAGACGGCACAGTAATGTTTTTCCAACCACCCCTCGTTACCGCTATAAGACAAATGAGTGGGCGTGTCCGAACGCCTCCGTCTCCTGCTGCTGCCGCCGGCCAGTCCTATAGGGAGTTCCAACGTTCGGGTGACAATATTTAGACTGTCCGATATAGTTTGCCTTGTTTTCAAATTGGGATTTATATGTGGTTTAAATATTCTCTTATTGCTAGTTACAGTGGCTAAAACATTTGCTGCAATTAAATATGTGCAAAACATGTGTTCAAAACTAATTTTTAATTTTAATTGTGCCCATTCCCATATTCATTATGAGATAAAAAGCTTAAGTGTCCAATACTAGATCACCTTCCTCTGGCAATTCTTTTGGAAAGAGTCTCCCTAACTTTAACAATATTCAAGGGATCATAATTTTGCAAGCTTCGTGTATTCAGAATTACATATTTTGTTTGGTTGTAGGTATTGTAACACAAGTCTTTGTCATATGTATATTCCTATAAAAATAGCCCCAAAGCTGTTAAGTTGGGTGAATGAGGAGGCCATGTAACAGGTCCAGCACGTCAAATCCACCTAATACCAAATTTTTTGTTTAGTAGATTGTGGATATTGCAACAATTGGTGGTGCACCGTCCTACTGATACCACAATCCTCTGCTCATATTGAAGGACAGTTCACAAGGAAGTTAGTTCATTTGAGAAAATGGCAATATTGACATGATTCACCAAAGAATCGTGTCAGTCAAAAAGTAAGGGCTGATGACAAATAATCAATAATTCCACACCAAACATTTAGTGACCAAAAAGTGCTGAAAGGCATAATTCTCATCCATTCAGAATTTTCATATGCCTAAAAAGGCACATTATGCCTATTAACATATCTAATATTTAAGCATGTTGTTCATCTGAAATTAAAATGTTCTCTAAGTATGAGCCATTCTTTGCAATAACATTGTGGAACCACTCTCAAAAGCAACTCAAAACTAAAAATCCCTTTGTATAGCTCTTGATTCACACACCGCTAATAAACATGCTAGTTTTGCAGCTTTAATATATGCTGTAGTGAAGTACAGCCAATTCCACTGTCTTTGCACAATTCACATTGACTTCCTATGGGCAAAGACTATCAGTAAACGTCGTTTCAAAACGTATTAAGTGCACTCTTTTTCAAAATACAGTTAGACACGATTTCCCCCTATATTTCATGTGCTCTTTAAAGCTGTGAACTCAGTACCATTCGTATTATATTCCTTATTATTTCAATGTTGAAATAGGTGCATCGGATCAAATCGGCCGCGCCATGGCTCAGTGGTTAGACCGCTTGGCTCTCACCAAGGCGGCCCGGGTTTGATCCCAGGAGACCGCAAAGTGAGATTTGTGGTGGACAACATGGCGCTGGGGCGGGTTTTCTCCGGGACCTCCAGTTTCCCCCGCCATCTCATTCCACCGGTGCTCCATTTTCATCTCATGTATCACCTGTGTCACCGCCTGCGGTGCCGTATGTAGTAAATGCGGGCGTTAAACACTAGAAATTTCGGATCAAATCGTATTAGGTGCACGGGAATGATCGGTTCAGAACGTATTATGTGCAACTTCCATCTAGTTAAGTTGTACAACCTGGATTCAACTCGCGCCTCTCTGTTGATATTTCCCGCTAATTGTTATGCTGACGTATCCATAAGCCTAGAAGTGGTACGTCAGTTCATTGTGATATCATGTAGGGAGGTGAAACTATAGTAGAACGATCCAAAGGAAGCACAAAGCGAACCAAGAATATAAAAACCAAACGCCAGCGTGAAGTGGAGGCTAGGTGAGTTTCGTTTCTATTATTTTATGACTTACAGTCAACGTTATAGCATTATTGTTTCTATTATAACCTTAGCTTTGGTGCGAAACTAAAGAGAAATATTTCTCTAATTATCAAGGAATTGCATAGAAAGTGCATAGTATGCTTACTGTTGCGTAAATTTGATAAGTATGATATGCTATATTTTATAGGTACACAAACCATGAACCCGATCTGGAACTCTTTGAACCTCCATGTTCTCACAAGGAAGGGAGATATATCAATGCCAAAGCATTCCTATGTACTTTCTCTTGAAATAAAAGAATATGGTATACGCAGTACTTAATAAGCTAGAGCAAGATCACCGATTAAGCTACCTACTTAAAGTCAAATCTCCTAAGCCACGGAGAACGTCAAAACATTATGAAGACAATCGTAGTCATACTTCCATTGTATCTTACGAGGTAAGTTCAAGAATTAATGTATTCTATGACTTCTGTTGTGCCCGAGTATTAAGTTGATCGTGTGAATGTATGCTAGCTGTTACTTTATACTTCCTCAAACGATTAAGCAACAAAAATGCAGCGCTTTGCACTAGCCATAGTACAGTCTACCGCAAAACCTACAACATACCGTATTTCTTGCACGGTTCAGCTTGAAATGTGTATGATGCTGCTTATTTAACATGTTATAACAACTGCAGCCGTTTTCCTTACTTTGGTTGTTATCTCCTTTCAGGTGAAAACAGGTGACAAAACACAACCAGTATGTTCAAAGTTTTTTCAGCATTTACTTGGGAAAAGTCAAGCCAGACTTAATAGGATAGCCAAGGCTGTAAAGGATGGCCGGGGCGTTAAGAGAGGAGAGTGGGGGGGATATAGAAAAAGGGCTCTGTTTACTGTAAAAAAGAGAAGTGTAAGTGAGTTTACAGCAAAGTTAAAGGCAAGAGAGTCCCATTACAGCAGAAGCAAAAGTCAAAGGTTATATCTATCAGCTGATTAAAGCATAAATAAATTATTCAAGATGTACAACTCGAGTGCTCCTGCCCAACTTAAGGTAAAAAAGTGGTTTTTTCCAGAATATGTTCCGCAGAAAATTTAACTTCGTCTTTGGGTCACCTGTCACTGACGCGTGTAGTCACTGTGCTCGCATGGCATTTCAAATTAAAATTGCAACAGATATTCGAAGAAAGAACCACTTACTGGCTGATCTGGGAGCACACAAACTTCGTTCCAAAACCTTCCACAAATGAATGAGGGAATGCTGTGCTGATGCAAGAAGTTTCTGCTTCGATTTTAACAATACAACCCCTTCCAAAGTTATCAATTGGCGAAGAATATTACTGCCGCCAAATGTCATTTTATGCGCTATGTGTCACTGACATCAGCAATAAGAATGCTACGTTCTTTACATGGAATGAGACAGAAGGTGGCAGAGGAGCAAACGAGGTGGCATTGGATGTACTTTCTTATCTGGAGGAAGCTCATTTTGAGGACTTGATCACCACTTTTAAGCTTTTCACTGATGGCTGTGGAGGTCAAATAAAAACATGCACGTAATTCATGCTCTGGTTTATTGGCTCCAAAAGAAAGCTCCTACACATCTCAGAAACTTACAGTAACATTTCCTGTTACTTGACCTGACTTAATTCCTCTTGTCCCTTTTGGGGCATAGGGCATCCATGAAACGTTTCCATTCTTCTCTACTCCTTGCAATGGCCTTGACTTCTTCCCAAGTTTTCCCTTTTTCTGTCACTTCTCCTACAACTGTTCTTTTCCATGTTATCCTTGGGCGACCTATATTTCGTGCTCCTTCCGAATTCCAGTCAAGTACTTCCTTCTCTATTGACCCATCTTTTTTTCTGATGCTGTGTCCTATCCAGTTCCACTTCCTCCTTTTAATTTCCTTCTCAACTGGAGATTGTTTAGTGATTTTCCATAGCTCTTCATTTGTAATAATATTTGGCCACTTAATGTTGCATATTCTTCTCAAACATCTATTAATAAAAGTTTGTAGTGAGTTTAAGATACTGTTAGTGACTCTCCATGTTTCACATACATATAATAGCACTGACTTAACATTTGTATTGAATATTTTTATTTTTGTTTTTCTTGCAATATTTCTATTCTTCCATACTGGGTACAGTTGTATAAAGGCTCCATTTGCTTTCCCCTTACAGGGCATTCTTATTTACTCGCAGATCGCTTGTTTGGAGTTGTAGAGAAGGCCCTCAGAAAATGCTCCGACATTCTCACCCCTGAAGAATATAGAGAAGTTTATAAATCTACGGGTAAAGTAAGATCACTAGGGAAAGATTGGGCTGTCAGTGATTAGAAAATGATTGCAAAACAATTCAGAAAATTGGATGGAATAAAGCATATGAAGAGGATAATTTTGAGGAAATGTATTGTAAATGGGAAGCCCCTCGTCAGAGCAAAGATGGAGCCAACGTATAGGTGTGATGATCGATCAAAAAATTTCACAACAATTCTGAAATGAGGAACAAATATGGTACAATTGTTTGAACCTCCTATAGTTGATAAATTGAGAGCTTTAACGGACGCAAAGAAAACAGATGTGGACAATCTTATGAAAGCAAAATTTGGTGATAACTGGAGAGAAATACCGAGTTTGCAGATGTATTAGTTAACTCTGAATTTTGATGCACTACCTGAATATTGTGATCCTGAAGACTGTGACTGTTTGCATGAAGAGACAGAACTTGCAAGATTGTGATATATTGAGGTAATTGTACTGTAAAATTCAAATTTTTTATTCTTAATGCTTTTAAACAGCATAACTGTAACTGTAACCTAATAAGGTAATTTCCCACTATGACCTACTATTGTTTACCCATGATAAATGTCATCAGTGTCATTGACACTAATTTCGTTCTACTTACTTAAAAGTGTACATATAATGCTGACAAGTATTTAAAATATTAATTAAATGTAAACTATACAGAAAAAATAATTTTAAAGGCCCTGTTTGATTTCCCCTCTATAAGTTTATTGAATAAACGGTTCAAAATATTATGTTCAGTAGATCGGTTCAAAACCTATTAGGTGACAGTTTCAAATTTGCAAATAATGAAAAACCAAATTTGGATTTTGAGGAATCTCAAACATTGCCCCAGTATCTAAACCCTGACATCTGAATTGTGCAGATAGATTTTCTTGTTCAGAAGTAAAACGTTTTTCTTCAATTTCTGAAAAATTTGCCTTCGTGTACTTAATATGTTTTGAAACAATGCTCCAATGATAATATAATTTTGAGTTAAATTAGTAGTCAATGCTCCATATATTGCTAGTGTTTACCTAGGATGTGTTTTGTTAGGACCTTCCTAACATTCCCAGCTAAGTCGACTGTCACCAAATCAACATTCATTATTTGTATGTTAAGTTAGTGTTATCTTAAGATATATTATGCATGGTTTCTGTATCGGTTATTTGCTATCACAGCACAAAACAGTAGCCATGTTATGTATCAATATTTTCATTACTAACCATCACATATTAAAATATGACATGCAAAAATTAATTCTTCTCCATATTACATCTGATGAACTGATGGTGACAGTGATGAAGTAGGCCTAAATAATGAAAGTGCACCCAATTTGGAGTGAGTGAGTGTGTGGTGTTTTAGGGCCCGTCGACAACAAGGTCATTTGGGCCCGCCCAATTTGGATGAGGCAATTGAAATGCTGAAATGTTTCTGTGACTAGTAATTATAAGTGAAAGTATGTTACTCTGGAATAATAAAAAAAAAAGAGAAAATTGGACTATTTATTACTTATACTTGTTTAATTTGTTGCTTTCTTATACCAGAACATACATAATTAGTTTAAGTAGTAATGCAATAATGGCTTCAGCTCCATATGAAACTCCACCTTCTATATTATAACATTTACTCATATATATTAATTTATACATCTTTCTTTGAAAATATAATTAAAAATTAACTGCACAGTGCAACCCCCATTTCCAGGGCAGGGCCTAAGGTAAGGCCAATGCTTTACCTACTTCTGTCCGCCACAGGCATCATGAATGTAGTACAGTACTGGAGGGTGAGCCAGCTCATCCGGTCCCTCCTGGACATTAAATGTGGTCATTGCAAATAGGTTTCCCTACTTCTTAATTAAACAGCTCCTTAATTAGGTTCTCATTGACTTAACAATGAAGCTTAATGCACCTTGGACCAGGTCTCCCAGTGGAAGAAAATGTCCATGCCAGCACCAGGAATCAAAGCAAAGTCTCCCACTTTGCAAATAGCAGTTCTAATGACCACCTTTGAAAATATGTAAAACCTATTTTCCAATGTGTAAGGACTATGATACAATGAAGCACAAAATTAATATAACTTTGAGTCGAACTATTACTCAATGCTCCACTTATTGCTAGTATTTACGTAGCCCCTATCACCAAAGGAGTCCACCAAACCAACATCCATTAGTCGATAACAGCTGATAATGTTAGGAAGATCCGTGTATCGCCCTGATGAGGTGAGCCATGTTGGCTCTTAAAAGCTTGGCAGCTAGTTCATCGCCATTTACCCGGCTGGTAGCCCGAGAAAAGTTTTATGGCTGTTGTCACCAGGAAAGTTTTAGATCAAGCATTAAGTACTAGCTGGACTTATATTAACATAAAACCTAGTTTATACATGTATGTACATTCTGAGGTATATCTTTGTGTTGAAAGTTTCATAGACATTTTATACATAGCATGCACTCTAAGGTATTAAAAGGCATGTTCTAAGTATTTGTAAGTTATGCCGAAAATCATTTGTAAGTCCCTATAATGAACATTTCAAAATCTCCCTTTAAAGTTCTATGAAAATAGCAACATTTTGTACTAAGGATGTAAAGGAATCAGTTTGCCTAACTTGTGATCTTTTGAACCTACCATTTTATTTGATTTCTTCATAAAATTGTTTCCAGGAATAAAAAACTGAATATCTTGTTTGTAACACAATAAAGATAGGCAGTTTTGTGTCTTTAATACAGCATGTGCTTGGGAAAAGGAATGCCTGAAAAAAAATTATGATCTGCAATGTAATGCATTCAAGTGAGACAGCAAAAAAGTAGAAAATATTGCTGTTGTTTTAAAGAGTACCTAAATTTAATATTTTTAGTACTCAAATGGTTTGTGAATATCATAATCTATATCAATACAAACTATCCAATAATAAAACCGCTTATGCTAGATTAGAAAACTAATGGGGTGCAAAATTATGCTTGTAAATGCAAGAAAGAAGTACTATGGCACCAAAAGCATTTGCAAAATCACTTCCAACGTAAATGCTTCCTGCTTCAGTTTTATTGCATTTAATTGCAATAGTCTAACAGCTAATATAATTCTGCTTCCACTAAAATACTATGAGAGAAAATAAAACTGACGGTAGGAATATAGTTACAGACAGATGGCCAGTAAGAATAAATCAGTCCTCATAGCTGTTAAAATGATATTAGATACTTTTTTTGCAGCTACCATTTTATTAACCTCAAAACGAGCTTATTTGCACTCAAACCTGAAGTTGCATTATTATTGATGTCAATATGCCAATGTGCTTTCAACATAACGGGGTATCATGCAGTGAGATTGATGGTGTGGTAATTGAAGTAATATTCTATAATTCTATTGGAGTTATTTAAAATACAAATATAACAGTTCTGTGGCTGTATCCAGCAGTCCAAAAATGGATTTGCATTCAAATGAACTTACCTTAATAGGAATCAGACAACACTACAGGCATTTCTCCCCTTTTTCATTGTTTTATATGTGTTTATTTATATATAAGAGCTAATGGAATTTTGCACCACCTCACTTAGAGGATCTGTAGTCAGGGAGAGGAGCCTTTACTTGGTAAACATCTTGCTTCCATTACACAACCAAAAATATTTGCCACCAAGGCTTCGCTTATCTTAAGAAATTGGTGTTGATACTTTTTTTCAAATGAATAATACTTATTATACTTTTTTTTCCATTTGAAAAGAAGTATCAACACCAATTTCTTAAGATAAGTGAAGCCTTAGTGGCAAATATCTTTATTTGTGTAATATTTATTGCTTCACTGTAGCTAGCTTCATTTTCTACGTAATCTTGCTTCTATATTTGGTCATATCATTTGCTTTCTGTAGTCAATCTTTATAATAGCAGAATAATGATATTTAAGTGTCACATTGGTAAAAAAATTTACATAGCAAAATGTCTAATTCTTTTGGTACTACTCATTTTAGAACACATAGCATTTTTTTTTTTTTTTAATAAAGTGCTTATTACAATGTAAGATTTGCAGCTTTCACTGTGATGATTATTAAGTAGAGCTTCTCAGGTTACCAGCCATGCGATATTTATAAATTTGCTCAGCAACTTAATGCATATTATATTTGCCAACTTTAAATGTGGAAGAACTTACCTTCTGCATTCATTTTAAAGTCTGCCCAAATTACCCATTTTGGCATGTAGATTTGCATGAAACAGCTATGCCAAAAGCTGATATATTTTTGTTGATATATATTGTTTTGAACCTTTGTGGTGATGTGATGCAAAGAGCTGTTAAGTGAGCTATGTATGTGAGTGAGTTATGTATTAAGTTTGGAGACAACTTTTGCCACACTGAATATGGTACCTTCAGGTGCTATAATTGCTAAACAGAATAAATGAGGAGGATGGAAAGTAAAATATGGGCATATATCCACAATGAGTAATGTTGGCATTTTGAAACAATCAGGTTTCTGGTTAGTGAACCGTCTGAAAATTGATGTATTCTACATAAGACAGATAGACCTATCCTCATAGCAATTGTCACAACTTTTTAAAAATAGGCTGGAAAATCCTTTTCTAAGATATTTTCCAGCCTAACAATGGTATGAAGATAAATAAATAAAACTAATTTTAATGCCAGAAAACTTAAGTTGCATAAAATAAGGTAAGTTACCCATTATAAACGAGTAAAGGCTGGAGGCATGTGCATTTTTTCATAGGTATACGGCACATGGACTACAATGTTTTTGTTTGTACATGTAAATAACTGCAGGTTGGTACAGCCTGAGCATGACAACCGGCTCACTGTGAGAAGAAACAAAACAGTCATGTTATACTATTCCCTGACCTTGCGTCTGCACATACTTGAAAGGCAATGCTTCATTAGTTTGCAGAATACTACATTACGTTGTTTTTGACATATGCACATTTGATGGTTGTATTGTACATCTGACATCATTCATACTCTGTGTCCAGCTAACTTTTATCACATATGAGCACGCATCTCTACTGCCTTAATAAATGAGCAAGGTGCTTAGGAAAGGGAAATGTTTTATAGAGTAATAAGCAGTAAGTTGTTAATAATTTTTCAGCTATGTATTTAGCTGAAAACAAGAATAACACAGAAATAAGAATAACTTCTCTTTATTGACTATTTCAACCAAATGCCAAATAAATATAAAATATTTTTTTTTACCTTACATTGATAGGAATGCCAAAATGTCTTTCTGCTCACATTTTGCTACATGTTCAAATGGCAGAAAATAGCTTCAAATAACAGCAATTTACTTACCTTTTTCACATGAACAGCCCATTTCATAGATTAAAATTTGTTTTATTTTATTCTAATGAAGGCAGTTACATGTTGTGGATATGACTTAAACAAACCAATTTTGAACATTTCTAATCCACTCAACATGCATACACTGCAAAATAGAGGAAATGTAGGTATTTTCTTTTCAGTTATTTAAACTTACAATTTGCTTTAACATGTGCAGGAGGTACACTGTTTACCATGAAAATGAGCACATACGCTTTGAAATGTTTGAGTAATTCAGGACAAACAATTATGACATATGTATTTGTATCTAGAATACAACAAAATAAATTAACATCTATTAATTAAAATAAAATATATGCACCCAAATTCTCATTTGTGTTACATTAAATTCTTGAACAAAATATAATATTTCAGTTAGTCATATAAGGAATGCTGAAGAAGGATGATATATTATACCACACATGTGTTGCAATAATAAAAAATAAGCTCATCCTTTCGGTTTTCAGTGCAATCAAGGATTCCGACATTTTTTTATACACATTGTGTGTCAAATTTCTATATAATACTTATAACTGTAGAAGCAGTGTCACTTTTGGACAGTAATTTTCTATATAAATATATGTACATTCTCCACAACATAACATTAAATGTTTTCCTTACGTTAAGTGTATTTCAAACTAAGGTATTTGAATTACTGACAGAGAATTGGAGAGGAAAACTTTTATTGAAGCTTATTAAAATAAAGTATAATTTTTAGAGTTTCAGCTTAGTTTTTCCTTCTTTACACACTGAAAAAATGTAATTTGCTCTGTAGGATATATAGGATAAGGTAATACTTAATAAGTTGCCACTATAATAGTTTCAGGCTACACATGTTTTACAGAGTCTACAAATGTACAGTCATCAATAAATAATAGTAAATCATGTTTCCTTGTAATGAATTCATCTATAAATATATATTAAATTACATTGTATGTATTTTAAATCCTGGAATGTTAGTTTATAACTTACAAAGTAGGACAGCTTGTTTTTTGTACAATAAACAAATGGAATAGCATGTACATGGAAGAACATTTCAATAGAAAGCATTGAAATAAAAAGTGAAAGTGTGAGGGAAAGAGAGAAAGATAGACAGAGAGTATGAATGGCAACGTTTTAATAATTTTTTTGTATCATTTTTAGTTTTGTAAAGGACCATTTATTCAGCACAAATAGGATATTGAATAGATACTTTAAAATTAGCTTTTTGTTTCATCAATGAAAGCTATAAATGCTTAGCCTTAACAAACATTATGTTTAACTGTGTTTCCAACTCCTATTCTGTTTAACCAGAATTTTTCATATAATTTATTAATATTATTATACTCATCCTTTTAAAGGCATCTTTGAGCACTGTTTCTTAAAGTTGATTGTGTTATAAAGCACATTAAAGCATTTTTGCTTCTGGAATTTTATAAAAAAAGAGCATTATATCTTATTTGCATCTGGATTATGTCTTAATTTGTTGGGCAGAATTTTGGCATTTTTTGTGAAAATGAATACTTTGAAGCCCATATGTTAAGAAAAAAGACAGAAATATATTTAGCCAAAACTTAAAATATATGGATAAAAGAAGTACGCACATAGAAAACTAATGATGTATACAATGTAACAATATATAAAATTACTGTAGGAATAATTAAGTTAATAAAAATGTTTCAAAAATAAATATTACCTTACAAAGAAAATATTAGCACAAGCTTTTCATACTTGTCATTGCCTGATTAGTATTTTTCCAACCGCCATTGGTAAAATTAGATAACAATATCAATGTTATGGAAAAAGGATCTGTTACATTAATAATGCAATGGTCAATTATAACAATTTAATTATACATTTCATTCATCCATTTTTCCGTTTTTTTACCTTTATTTTAGAATGAAATTAAGACAATACCTTCCCGTAGGGGATCTGTCCCCTTCAGCTGCTGTGGTGTGAGCGCTGCGGACCCTTAGCACTCGTGGTACCTCTGACGTTACTAGAGGAACCTCGGGCCGAACTGCCGAGCCCCTCCCAATGGGGAGTTGTTCGGATTTGGTTGGACTTGAGGGGGCAGTGTGTTCCCGACACCCATGGGGAATTGGGTACCTCCGGCCAGGCTATGGCTGCCTGGAGGGGGGAGAAGGGTTGCCTCATAAGTCCCGGGTAGTAGCCTGCTGAGCTAGTAGGTGTGCTATATCACCAGGCGGCCCCACCGAGGTTTTTCGGTAGTCTTCCCTGTGGAGTTGACGCGCGTAAGTGGCATATCCACTTCCATGCCATGTTGATGCTTTTTAAGAAATCAGGTATTGCCCTATGGAAAGACCCCCCCGGAGTTATCCATCGCTACCGGGTTGAAGGAGGCCAGGGTTCTAGGACCTAAGGGTCTTGGACTAATCAGGTAGAACCTCTGCATTTAAAAAAAGACAATACCCGATAATTGAGTGAAAAACAGTGAACTTAAAGAGAAAAATAGGTCAAAGGCATTAAATAAAACTTGTCATTAAATAAATATTCAAATGCTATCAATATTGTATAACATTTTTGTTAACTAAGAAGTGCTTATGAGGAGTACTTTTACGGAAGAGATATGGAAAGAAGACTATGTCTGATGCCATTTATTTTTCACTACAAAAATGTCCTGAAAGTTCCTAGACGCTTAGATAAAGCAGCCACTGCATGTTCAGTAAGCTTTCAATATACATCTGGTTAAAAGCTAGAAAAAAACATGAGCTGGAAACAAAGTTGAACAAGATAACACAGTTACCTTGCACTCTCTTTGCATATAACAATGATATACTATAAATAACATATCAAACCTCCAGGGTTTGGCTTTAATTTCTTCCAAATCAGAATACTACATGATCATCCACATAGAGCTCTGAATCTAATGATAATTTAGCTTCACATTCATAACATACATCTTGACTAAAGTGTTCCCATGTCAAAATTCACATTCACTGATGTTTAATTAGTATATAACAATTTAAATCTTTGGCATAAATAAAAATATCATGTTCGTGTGTTATATATATATAAGCCTATTTACAATTTAATGGAGATAATGGCATTACTATAGATTCCTTTTTTTATTCTTTTTTTATTTTTGTTAGTATTAAAAAAAATGTAACTGCTATGTCTTAATTATATTAATTATACAGATCATAAACACTTTACATGGATACATTAACTTAAGACAGTCAGAGTTGTCCTTATTATCTTGCACTAAATTTACGTTACTTGCCGGATGTGTTATACTTCAGTTTACTAAACTGAATACTGTTATGACTGCTTTCTGCGGTTACCTGTTACCCATAAACAAACATTGTTTTGCTTTTTGCAGTGAGACACTCGATTATGTGCTAACATACAGGACAATTAAAGTAATATTTGACACAGTTCATTCATAAATCCAGCAATAGAATAAATCTTGAAATCCTATAGTGTGAGTTATGTTTTCACCAGAGATAAAAACCTAGTGTATTAAAATTGATTAACAATGAAAGCGTTAGCTATGCAAATCACATTAGGACATGCAAAAGAATTAAGAATTTTCATATCAACTTTTTATAAAACCTCTCAAAATGCTAATTTTAAACAGAAAATTCATTCATACGCTGGAGAGCATCCATCTCATTTCTTATAGATATTTGGCACTCTATATAATAGGAAACCATTACATATAATGTAAATAAGAGTTATTATTTTATATGTTTAATAAATAGTGACAAACTCTTGTATAGTTTCTGTAATATCATGTTCCTTTACAATTTATTAATCAGTTATAGCACTCTGGTAAAAACATAAAATTTTTTCCCCTTTTCTTCAAATTCCAGAAGCAATTTATATAAGCACGCAATTCCTCCTTTACAGCCATTCCAGTTGAGTCATGTTTAGTACAGGACACTGCATGTTGTTTGCAACTGGCTGCCACTGTTGGTGCAGCTTTTGTTACTGAAGAACAGGCACAATGTTAACCGATCACAAACAACAGAGTATACCACTTTATCAATGTCAATGGAACAAAACATAAATATTGGCTTCCGATTAGGTTTATCTTCACAATTAAGTTATTCACAGTTCATCAAGAACCTTCTTTGAAAGAAGTTTCGAAGTACCTAATATGCTTTTGAACTTCACAAAAGGCTTTGTACCCTTCCAGTGAAGAAAATGCAATGTAGAAAAATAATGTTTATAAGCTGATATATTGCACCAGCAGATTGAAGATCTGAAGCATTATTTGAAGTATCAGTGACGGTTTCGGCTTGCAATTTGTGAGTAACATGGTCCATCTCTACTGAGAAATCACTCAATCCAGCAGCATTCCGGGCAGCGACACGTACAGCATATTCTGTGTCTTGACTAAGCCCTGTGATGACGTATGGCACAGCATCTAAATAAAGTTCAAATTATTTGATTAAGAATGAGTACATACATTCATCTACACATCTTTACATATGCATTTAAATATTGCACTAATAGTTGCCATTTCTTTTGAAGCAAATTTTAATCTTTAATTTTTAAGAAAAAGTTTTTCCAATAGGTAAGGACTATGATACAATGAAGCATAAAATTAATATAATTTTGAGTCGAAATAATTCTCAATGTTCCACTTATTGCTGGTATTTACCTAGAACACATTTGGTTAAGATCTTCCAAACATCATTGCTATAACAAGAGTTATAATCATCCTAACAAGAGTTGACAACAGCTGATGATGTTAGGAAGATCCTAATGAAACGCATTCTCACTAGCAATAGGTTTAGCATTGAGTATTAGTTCGACTCAAAATTATATTAAAAAGTTTTTGTTTAAATAATGTAATTTTTCTTAAAGATTTTAATATGTATTATCAAATATTTAGTTTTCCTTTTTTCATTTTTATTTCTATTATTCTGAGTCTTCTTTCAAATAGCAGCTTCTGGTTAACAGAAATCTTTATAGGATAGTAAATCAGTGACATATTGTGAAATATTGAGATTAGCTACTTATTTTTGTTTTTGTAAAAGTGGTAATTATGGTTTAACAAATTCATTTGCCATTATAAAGATTTCTGAATTGTCAGTATTTCATTAAAATTTGTATTTCACTAGTGCTTCTTAATTTCAAACAAAGAGAAACAATAACAAAATTTTATTAAATTTGCACATCAACTGATGCAGGATAAAGTATGTAGCGTAAAGTATGTACCTGTTAAGAACAATGGATGCCCTTGTTATCAATAATGGTAAGAAAGTCATTACAGTGATTTTACTTTATACAAATTAGTGAACCAAAACATTATATCAAAATATTTTCAGTAGCACATTCATTTATTTGGGAAGATGGATTGTCCTCCATGAAATGACATCATCTGTACTTGAACATCATCTACATTAGGAATCAGAATCTTCACATCACAATTAAATTTATAATTTTTGTTCTGCTCCTTAGTGTGGCACATTTTCTGCATTTAATAAGTACATATTTCTGTGATATGCTGTTTAACTCTCCTCCCCTCTGATAGCCAGCCATGCAGTATAAACAGATAACAGCGCCTCCACTGCCAAGTATCTTCTTAAATGTCTGGCAATACATATTTATCATGATTATAGTCCCTGAACTATAAAGTCCATAAACTACAAAAGAAATGCCTTCCTGATCCCAGAAAACAGTAATCATGGTTTTCCTTGCTAAAGTTTGTTTGAACATTTTGAGTTTTTGAAGAGAACGCATCTGCATATTAGGATTGTGTTCTGGATGTGGACTATATATATTTCTTTAAAGTTATAAGCTTTCACGGCCGGTGTCAGTATAATATAAAGTATTAACCGGGATTGTGGGCTGTGGTCTACTGGGCTCCTTCTTCATCTTCCCAGACGTTTCGTCTGCGGCTGCAGCAGACATCTTCAGTGGCAGTGCGATCGAAGTGTCCTGGTGGAAGTCTCAACAGCAACTGTTTCTTACGCAAGCCGATGTATGGATGTTGCTGTCCAGAAGACATGATTGCATCTAAAAGGGTGTACATACACTCAGTGGCTATGTATGTGCATAAACATCTCTGTTGGTGCACATTCCATCTGATATGTCACTATGTTTTGCCTTATAGTACATTTTCTTTGATGAATATGGTCCATTTTAAATTTACTTATTGTTTGGATCCAGAGCATGTCATAGTTCATATAGATCCTCTGAAACGTATGAAGGGCTTCTGAATATTTGCAAATTTCAATTCTCTGAAGTTCTTATTTTATGCTATGTTGCTATATATATATCATATTGTGACTTTGTGGGTTCGTGAAATGAAAAGTCCAATTTCACCACTCAAAAATGTTCTTTATTTCCACCGACTTACAGTTAAACACTTGCCAATTACGCAGAATTGCGTACTGCACACAATTACAATTCACCAGTTTGTCCGTTACAATTTCACTTGTACTCGCGATTACATCAACTCCGATACTCATATACAGTTACGTACAGTCTTCCGTTGCACAATCTTTTCGTTCATTAACACGTCACTGACTAACACTGCCTTCTTACACCAAGAACTGCCACTCACGCACACACTGACTAACTGACTTCACTTCGCTCCGGCAGCCCCTTTTTATAGGAATATCGCAGCCTTCTGGCTTTCACAGGAAGGTTCCAGTAGATGAAGGATCCCGTAATTTCCAGAACCAGGTGAAAGAGAAACAGACCGCACAATCATGTTTCTTTCCCCCAGCCATCCCTGTCGCCACTATAAGACGGATGAGGAGGAGGCGTGGCTAACACGGACCTCCCTTGCTTTTCGCTCTCAGCTGCTCCTATAGGGTGTTCCAACGCTCGCGTGACAATATATTCATATCTGAGCACTCATCTGCTAAAAATTAGTTAGTTTGTTTAGTTAACTCGTTTGCAGGTCGGCTGCCTCCTTTGACAAACCCTTATAATCGTTTTACAAACCTGGCCCTCCTTCTCACAGTCTGTTCTCGATACGTCATGGGTATCGTACGAGGTTTTGTCTAAATAAATTATCTTATGTCCATTACTGCAAATCTTCCTTAGTTTTGACTTATATATATTGCCAAGCTAGAATTCTACTGGATTCCATAATAACCCTTATCTTATTCAAAGTGCGGTATTTGAAACCCAGCTTGTTTAGGAGGCCGCGCAAAGTGCAGTGCCCATAAGGAAAATCACAAATTTCTTGCAAATGTGCAAGCAATTCCTCTAAGGTGGGCACTCTCCCTTTTGCTGGAATCTATAAATTTCTTGGCGAATTAAATCGCATGTGAAATTACCTACTTTAGAGAAAAATTTCCTTTTGTTTTCACAATTGATCGGCATCTTTGATATTCCTTTCGTCACAATATTTCTTAGTGTAATTTTGTGAATACCCAGAATTTATCATCAGGTTCATTTCATGACCCCTTGCCAAGATTATTTTTCACCACATATTTATGTGTTCAAAACAAGCGCTTGAATTTGCTTAGAAACAGTTCCCATCATAACTTTGATTTTTGAGGTTTTTCCAGTAACATAACTCGGCCCAGCAACGCTTTCCAATTTATTCACACTATTGTCTTCACTTTGATTATTTTCACTTGACTGAAAGTTATCTACTACTTCATTTGCATTTACCACTGCATTTCCCTCCCACGGTCTCCACATCGTGACACACAATGAATTTCTGCATGTAATGAAACATATCAACTGAAAGTTGGGACTTTGGCAGCTGAGACTCCACATGGAGTGAACATGCGGCTGTCACTTCCAGAAAATTAGGGTTGCTATTGGTCCTCAACGACAGTGCTCCATTTCTGAAGTGTGGAGATTTATGACGGTCATTAGTGGGCGGTAGGGTGTGTTTCCTTTGAGAGGCAAACTGCACTCGCATTGACTAGAAAGACTTTATCATAACAGTTTGAAGATATTTATTCTGAATCTCACTCTTTGAATATCTAAAGCATATGCGTATTGATATTCAGACTTTTGAACTTATGTAAAAATACTAAGGATAATAAAAGTATAACGTATGTCCTCATAGGATACTGCAGGCTTTTTTTCTGCATATTTGTGTGTGAAATGTGTAAACTTACCTTTATCAATGTCTAAAATAGTGGCAGCATCCCAGCCCTTATCATCAAGTTCCTGCTTTCTCATGTACTGTACACGGTAACCAAGTATGGGTAAATCTTCAGCTGGTGGTGCTTCAATTTCCAGTTCAAGGGAATCTGCTGTAGCATCCTTTATCAACACCTCAGGAATATCTGGTTTAGTACCCTCCTGGAGCTTTATAATCTGTTCCATTTTCCCCAGAGCATTTACTGCCTTGCACATGTACTCACCAAAGCTCTGATTATTGACAACAAGCTGTAATCACACGAGAGAGGACATTTAAATAGAACAGGAGAAAGATGTTATTCAACGAGATGCATATATGTTTATTTTATTTAAAAAGAAGACAGAATAACACTTCAGTAACTCCTACTGCTGGTAACTTTCTCTGGTACTTACACTACTTTCACATTCTATTTCACATTAGCTTTCACATGATTGATTTTTATCTAATTCAGTATTAGATAGCACTAGATTCCACAGAAGTAATAAAGCGAAATATAAAACAATGTACCAAGATCGGTATTAGCTCTTATGAGTTTCTTATTTCAAAACAGCACTTATATTTATATCCATTAAAAGCTAATAATAACAAGTTTCTCTTTTCAAAACAGCACTTAGATTTATATTCTTTGAAACTTAATAATGAAAGGGTAAACTTATTTGCATATTTTCCAATGCTGCATTCAGTATTGGGAATAGCTGAATAAAAGTAGTAGTTTACTTGTAACAACTACTTTGAGGGTAATATTTACTTATAATTAATATTGTAGCAAAAATCAATGATTATTGGATGATTTTTCTTCCTCTCCCCGTGGAACGAAGTTTAAGCCCGGGGTTGAAAAACATTTGGATCCAAATTTTCCAGATCTGATATTTTGGAATGAAATTATTTCTTACGACCTTCCATGTAGCTGCTACAGTCGATGCATGGAAATATTATACCTCAGGTGTGGTCTCAGATATAGGTCTGCAATAATTAAAAAATGATTTAGCTTCTATTAAAGATACTCCAATCTTTTGTGCACAATGATTTACAAAATGTGTTGTAATACAGATTGATACATAAATTTATCAACATCCTTTAATTAAACAATATTGAATGAGATATATTTATGTAAGTTTTACATTATAAAACTTCTTCTTTCATTTTAGTTAATTGATGGAAATTATTCATTTCTTCACACCAACCGTATATATTTCTTCTTTCATGTCTGTCCTCCGTCATGCGCTGACAGAGAAATACACTTTCTTCTGGCAAAAACAAAGTTTATTGACTTTACTATCACTATGGTAATTAAACACTTTCTTATTGGCCATGTCATCCTTAAAAATCAATACAATCATTCCATGTTTAATTAATTTTATAATTTCTCTTTTTAAACTTCTAATTATGTCATTAAAACAAACTAAGATAATTGATTTTTTTCTATTCCTAACTCACTTTATCACACGTCTTACTTTTACACATTTAATCTCATTCGCTTCACAAGACTTCCAACAACTTATGATGATTTCTTTTTAAATATTTTTAAAGTAACAATTATAAAAATAATAACTATGGTGTGGGGCTTGAATTTAAAACAACTGTTTCAATAGTTTTGGAAAAATGTAATTTTTACATGTAATTTACTTCTGAAAATAAATCTGCAACTGTCGTAATTGACAACTAGGTACCAAACTGAGGGCTTGGTGATGTTGGAGCACTTTTACTTTCAAAGCATCTTGCTTAGGACAGGACATGCCGCCTTACTCATAACTATTAATTTTTGCTAGTATGTGGTCCAATTTAGCATTGCTTTATTGTGGTTAAAAATGTACTTTTATCCAAAAGATCTAGCCTTAATAACTGATGAATCTTTGGAGCACCAGTTGTTTTGAAGCAATAGGAAGCATAAAATCATATGCATTAAAACACATAACTTAGTAACCACTATTTGGATTTGGATTAAATATTGTATTTTATGTATTCTTTACAAAAGCAGCAGATTGTCATAATAATAGGTTTACTATCTGTTAAAACTTCATGTAAATATTTAAGTGGTTTCTGAAAACATGACTTACATTTCAAAATATTCATTTCTGATGAATGTGGTTTAAACTTTTCAACCATAAGGATTCCTCTTTGAAGAACGGGCAATTTATATAGTCTGTTGGACTCCATTAATTTTGCAACAGGTTGCATTACTTTTACTTTCTCTATACTTACCAATATAATAAATAAGGAAGTATTGCATTTCACACAAAATTTTGATATTGAGATTTCAAGGGAAATTTCTGTTTTATAAAAAAGGAACACATTTTTAGAGAAATGTCCCTGCATATGTGTGCATGCATTTGTACATAGGATAGGATGGATTCTTATGGAGGGGATTCGGCATTGTGATAGTCTTGATCTATTATGTGCATCTCCAAGTCGGCATCTCCGGGAGGAAGGATGAGGCAAGAGGAGACAGAGGGTGGCTGAACCAAGGAGTTGAGGCAGTGCAAAGGATAGGGTCCCTACTATTGACCAGTTGGAAATTTCCTAGCGGACCTAGCATCCCACTCATGGTAGTCCTGAAATGGCCTACTAGGCTGGCCTGGAGACCATCCTCCAGAGTAGGAAGTGTTTACAAGAAGCATATCATCCTCCCATGCAGTGCAGAGACTTTCATTGACAATTTCTATCCTGAAAGGGACCACAAGATGAGAGATGATGTGAAATGATAATGAAGATGAAATGGAGAGACAGGAAATTTGGGGGATGTAATTAACCAGCATTTGCCTGACAACCTGGAAAAACCTTCACAAAAACTCATGGGTCAGGTAAGCCTGCCACAGGAGTCAAACCCAGACCTCCCAAATGCAGGCCATAGACAAAACTGAGCCATCCCACCTGGTTGTATGTGTACATACATGTGTGTGTGTGTGTGTGTGTGTGTGAGAGAGAGAGAGAGAGAGAGACAGAGAGAGAGAGAGAGAGAGAGAGAGAGAGAGAGAGAGAGAGAGAGAGAGAGAGAGAGAGAGAGAGAGAGAGAGAGTAGAGAGAGAGAAGAGAGAGAGAGAGAGAGAGAGAGAGAGAGAGAGAGAGCAGAGAGAGAGAGAGAGAGAGAGAGAGAGAGAGAGAGAGAGAGAGGAGAGAGAGAGAGAGAGAGAGAGAAAGATAGACAAAGCCTTGTGACTAAAAATGAAATCATTTACTAAACTTAATATTTCAGTTCAGCATCTTCCAAGGAATTGCTTGAAAATTTTCAAGAAACATTTTGAGCTACACTTTACATGGAGCTTTATCAAAACTGATTATTTCTTAGAAATGACTGTAGTGATTTTGGTTAAGGTGTTTATTAAAAATATTTTCATGACAAATAATATGCATAACTTGAATTTCTTGGAATAGCCTGTGAAATTGTTTTCATTCAGAGAAAATTAACTGACTAATGTTAAACAATTAATGGAAACATACTACAGAAAACATATATCGAGATTTAACTGTATTGAAACACCACAGTGAAGGCGAAATAATTATTAATTTTTAGATGAGTCATATTTATTACACATCTGCTTCACTTTCGTACCTATTTTGAGGATATGTTTCGCAAATCATCGTTTGCGAAACATGTCCTCAAAATAGGTACGAAAGTGAAGCAGATGTGTAATAAATATGACTCATCTAAAAATTAATAATACAGAAAACATATTTATAACACAGTTTATTACAAATGATATATTCTACTTCTTCTTTAACTGCCCTCTTATACCACTATGTAGTGTCAGGTAATTCTTGTTCCTCTTAACCTTACGCAGGTTGTGGAATGGAATCTCTGGATCAGTGACAGAGAGAATCCAGGATGGGTGATCAGTCCTCTCATACAAGGCATGAGAGTGAGGGAAGTGGATGACTGAATGAGGGTGAGATGAAATGATAGGATAGATTATGATGGAGCAATTGGTGGAAAACTGGTGGGAAACTAGAGGACCTGGAGAAAACACGCCCCTGTGCCGCAAATTTGTCCACCACAAATCTCACTTTACAATTGCCTGGGGATTGAACTGGGCCACCTTGGTGAGAGCTATGTGGTCTAACAACTGGAGCAGCGCATGGTCCGAAATGTAATTGGTCATGTAATTAATATTACTACTCCTAAATAAAAGTTTAGATACCCTGAAAGATTTAGTAAGTTTTATTTAATTACCTGTAATATACTCTTGTGTTTTTCATTAAAAATGATCATGTTATTATCTTTAGGAATGATTGTCTTATTAAATCGAAACCATTCAAATTCTGCTTCTGGTTCAGCAACAGCTTCACAAGTCAAATTTACTACACCACTTGGAAAACCATAAGCAATATCTGAGCCTTCCTTTCCTTGCCACTTGGGTTTATCTGTGAATAAATAAACATCAAGCATTAGTACATATATTATTAAAGTCTCTTGAGTGTGAGGGTACTGCTTTATAAGAATCATTCTATTGTTACATCATCAATATTGCTCATGAATATGTTCATTTTACAGACCAGTCAGTAACAGTAATGCTAGTTAGGGTAGTCTTTCTTACAAAACACTTATACATTATTGTTGCTACATGATAGATATAATTAAAGTATAATAAATATTTAGATTACTATATGAAAAATTCACAGTATTTTTTTCACTATTTTTTTAGTATTTAATTCAGAGTGAAATTCTCATTTTACAGTGGAAACCACCGCTTATAAAACTTATGACAAGAATATGATATTGCAGTGCAGTTGGTGTGAAATAATATCAAAACTCTTGAAAAGATTTTAAAATACTTTATTGTAACTAATTGTAGTAGGAGTACTTAGCGAGCAGTGGAAAGGAGTAAAGTGTAGCAGTAACATCCTCAAGAGGTGGAACAAAAACAACTAGAGACAATGGGCAACCAAAGTGATGACAGACATAGCAACAGAAAAAATGAAGGACGTAGGAGAAATTATGGCTGAAAGAGAAAGAGATGAATCGGAAGGAGAATGGTGAAAACAATCAAAGAAGAGGAAATATAGGATGGAAGGTGAATAAGTGCAAATAATTTTATATATAGTACAGAACAAAGTGTATAACATGTGTATCTCGGTTTGTCTGCTCACTAATAGCAATGTCACAAATGATTCACAAGGTTAAGGATACCATGTTTTTTGAATGGCCGCCCATATTACCTCAATCACATCACAATGATACGGAGGTAAGGTATGTCCATTTACTTCAGCTATGGAGTCAATTGTATACAGCTTGAACTAATCTTTCTTTCTCTTAATTATTTGTTACAACACCAGTTTTGATACCATATTTCCATTATTACCATATTTCACTATCAATATAAAGCACAGTTTGTAAATAAGCAAGCCTTGCACTAGTTGCAGCACCTATTGCTGTCTGACAGAGATTAGGCAGTTGCAGATATCACTAGCAAAGTGTTTACAAAACTTTTCACCTCTCCCTAGTCAGACGGAGCGGTAGTGCTAAGTAGGTCAAGTTTAAAGTTAAACCAAACAAACCTTACTTAATCAGAAACCTATTAGAGGGAATGCTAGCCATCCTAAAAACATCACAACATTTTCCCCTTGAGAATTAATAGGACATCTATTAATTTATATAATTAATATGTAACTATTAATATATTAATTAGATATCTAGAACATCTAGCATTAATAATTTATATTAGAAGATGCAATTTAATTTTTCTGTATAATATTAGAAATGTATAGTAATAGAGAAACCTATAATAGCAAGAAGCAAAATTAAATAAAAGCTGAGAATATCCATTTAAAGCTAAAATAAAATGGTTATGAGCAGTCAAAGAATGTAAAAGATCTGAGAAGCATAATATAAATCTATTGTGTTAATTGCAGTTATAAACAATTGAAGGGAACTGCTGTGAAATGGCCAGAGCTAAAAGCAGCGGGCTATCCAATCTCAATGTAATTATTTTGGTACTCGGTAAACATATACATTTATACAGCTTATGTAATCTGTTCTTATTGGACATGCTTAAGCATTTGTTTGTGTTGAATCAGAGAACAAAATGGCTAGGTAAGTATATTTTAGGACTCAAACCATTCCCTAAATCTTCTGTGGACATGCCCATTCAGCAGAGAGGACAAGTTTAGTTCACAAGTGCGCATCCTCTCCAGTGCTGCACTGAACATAAGTGCTTTACACCCTTCTTCATATGTAGTTTAAGGATTTCAATTGAACATTATTTTAGACCATACGGCAGATGCTATTATTCTTCATACTAAAGTCACATGCATTGCAATGGTTACAGTTATCTCACATTTCTGTAATGGGCATAGTTACTATTGTTAAACATGTTCAGTCTGTTATTGTTTAAATAGAATTCTGGATTAGGCAAGAAATTTAAGCGATATCAATTTAATTTCCAGACTCTTGTGCTACTTATTTAAATAATGAAGAAGTTTATGAATAACATGTCATATAATCCAGCATTTCAAAGTGTAAAGCTGCACATACTTACGTTGTATATTAAGAATGATTGTTCTCTCCAAAACACTGCTAATATCTGGAGATAACTGGAATGCTCTGCAATGATATTCTCCCTTATCTTCCATTGTAACATTCATAATAGACAAACCATCTTCAACAACCTTATATTTTGGCTCTGAAAAAGAATAATATAATTAATATATGCTCTATTACACATAGTTATTTACATTCAGAATACACATTAAAGAAGTATATTTTATGTTTAATAACAAAATTTTTTAAAAATATTTATAACAAAAGAAAGTTATTAAATGATTAATGTATTTTGGAAGTATTTTAGGAAGTCAATAAAACTGGTTCTGTGTAATCTGTACCACTATAGATAGGCTGAAGAAGTAGTCATTATAGAAGAGCAAGCAATAGTTAGATACACTCAAGTAGAAAAGAATCAGTCAATGATAAAAATAATGTAATAAATTCTCTCATGATGTAATAAATACAAATACATTAGAAAAACATGTGAGATAATATGGTATTTTCTTTTCTTACATGTTATCAGTGCTGTAGTTGGAAAAAAATGTTTAGGCAGTACTCACCATACTGGAAAAGACGTTTAAGTGGTACTCACCAAAAGTTACTTAAGTATCACGGTTCACACCACCTGACTCTTTAGTGTTGTACCAACAAGCTTTATAGCTAATATAAAAGTTGTTGCCATTCCAGTTTAGTACTAAGAACAAGCAATAAACATAATGTTTTTCTTTAATTCTATTGCTTCATGAATTTAGACGGTACACTTAGGTGTTCAAACTTTAGATGGTACAGCGTACTGGCGCATACCAGCCCAACTACAGCACTACATGCTACAATCCATAACTGCTAATGCACTGGCTAAAAAGGAAAGAAATAAGGCCCAAGATAATTTTTTAAGTAAAATTTCTTAATTCATTATGCACTTTGTGTTTAGTAAAGGTAACATATATCTTAAGTACCTTCCATTTGAAAAGATGAGTATATACAGTAGGATTGTGTGAAATGTATGCATTGAAATATGCTATACTTTTTTTTTTTTTTTTTGTAATTTACGTCCTTTTGTAATATTATGTTAAGTCATATTGGATGGTGAATGAAATAGGTGAAATGCTCAAATGAATCTGGGGTCCATGAAGCTTGGAGTTATCCGACATTCGTCTTTCAGGATATGGGAACACCCCAGAGAAACCTTATCCAGGTAACTCACCCTAACCGAGATTCGAACTCGGGACCTCTTGAACATGAGTCAGACATGCTACCATCTATGCTACCGAGGTGGGAAATATGTTATACTCTCAGAACTTCCAGGCTATTAGATATGTTACATGCAGTGGTACTTTATAACAGGTACTAGAGTCAGGCCAAAAGTTTTTAGTTGTTCCCAAAAATAAGAACTAAATTTCAAAATTCATTCATATTTTCTCAAAGTAGCTTATTCACAGCTGTTTTAACAACTTTTAAGGACAAAAGAACATAAAAGAATTCACATATTACCCATCGGAAACCAGAGAATTTCAAAAGGTTTTCAGTGAATTTAACATCAATCTGGCGCTAGTTAACAAATTCAATATCATAAATCTCATCAATGCACCAAAAATAGACAAAATTCCTATGGTAAAGAAATCTGGCATTAATAGAATTAATTGCTCAGATTGCAATAAGTTATGCATTGGAAAGACAAAACACATCAGAAACCAGATTAAAAGAACACTTTGGAAACATCAAGCAAAATGAAATAGATAAGTCCACAGTAGAAGCACATTTCTGCGATTATAACCACAACATAGAACGAAAAACCCAACTACCTAAATCAGTTCACTTGAATCAGGAATTAAACATCTGGGAAAACACTTTTTATTAACAAAATAAAAACACACATAATTAATTTTGACATTCAATCAGAAGAAAATACTTTAGTCAACCTCAATTGGATCATTGCCAGATGTCTCGTCTCTGGACAACCATGGTCAGCTAGAACCCCAAGGTTCTAGCCAGTTGACAATTTCTTGATAATGCCTTCAAGTGGAGGTGAAATGTATTGGAAGAAAGTTTGTGATATGTGTGTCTCAGTCAACTCACTGTATAATTATAACTATTACATTACTTCACAGTGTTAATTGCAATTTAAAGTTTTCAAATTAAGGATTATATTACTTTATGGTGTCAAATAATAGATTTGTTTGTTGAGACATGAACAATATCTTTTGCTAATTTAAGTTATTTTTCTACCAGAATAATTATGGAAATCACAAGGACTGTTTATGTGGATATAAAACTAACAATGCAAACAACCACGGCCGCCTCGGTAGCATGGTGTTAGAGTGTCTGCCTCACATTCAAGAGGTCCCGAGTTCGAATCTTGGTCAGGGTGAGTTAACTGGATAAGGTTTTTATGGGGTTTTCCCTTATCCTGAAAGATGAATGTGGGGTAACTCTAAGCTCTATGGACCCTGGGATTATTTGAGCATCATTTCACCCATTCCATTCATCGTCTGATATGACTTAACGTTGGAGGACGTAAAATTACAAAAATAAAGAAATACTCTGGGTTAAACATTAACCTTGCATTGAACACCTTCATCTTCATTGTCAGCAATATGTTCTAAATGGTAATTTAAATCAAAGTAAGATGGACTACAGTACTTATGTAAATTTTATATCAGTAAATTTCTTTTTTAATTATATTAACTTTGTTATCATTTTGACGCATGCAATGAACTCTAAATGTATTAGTCAAAGCAACTAGAAATTTTTAGGCACACTAGTTTCTTGCTGAAAAATAAGTAAAAAATTATCTTAGTCAGTTATCCAGCATTTTTCCATGTTTCTGTTAAAGTTTATATACACTTTTGTTATAATATGGATGTTCTTTACCTTGAACTACCTTGCCATTAATGCTCCATACGATAGTAGGCTTAGGATCACCTTCCACCTCACAGCGCACTACTGCATTGTCATGTTCACTGGCATTTTGCACTGGCGAAGTGTCTAGGAATGTGATGGGTTCTAAAAAGTACAAAAATATTTTAAGTTAGTAAACATTGAGCATATCAAAGGGTAAAGATATATGACAAAATTCCAAGCAAAAGGTATAACTGATGTGATTGCTTTATTAGCATTAAAAACATGAAGTTATAATCAACAACAAACCACACTATTTCAAAGAATATGATTAATAAATTGGGACATTGATAAGCTGTAAGATTAAGGCTTAAGAGCTTCCACTGAGGAATATTTGTTAAAAAATGTATCTATCAAATTATTATTTATTTAATTTAGATTTCATTTATACTTTTTCCTCATTATGCTGTAATAGTTTAACAACCATGAAAGCCATCATATTGTGCTATGTAATAACTGATAAAATAGTCTTTGAGAATGCTTTCAAGCGTGCTAATAATTTAGATATACTTTCTTATGGAAGCTTAAATATATCATTTAATTTTTATTTACTAAGGCATATTTTATTAGAAGTTGCAATATTTTCAAATGGTAAATCTGAAAATCTTGTACCTTTCTTATTTTCTGCTCTATATAGTGAGCTGTGTGCATATTACTTGGAGGCTATTGCTCTAAAATTCCTAATAATGAAAAATCATTATTTTATTAAAATATCAGTAATTAGTTAATATTTGTTATTAATTTTCAATAAATTAAAGGAAAATCATAAGCATTCCTCTTATGGAAATAATATGTATATTATATCGCAATATACAGTGACATATATAATTGTATATTAATATGCAAATATATCAGGTTGAAATATTCTTACGGCGGTCTTAAGTTTTAAGAAATATTTAGCATACTATGAGACTCATGGATGTTAAATAAATGCTTCGCCTAGCACAGCTCTAATGACCTATATCTTGACCAAAAATTTCATCAAATCATGGCTCCTCAATCCTAAAGATGCAAGAAGATGAAAGGAATAAACTTAAAGCTATTAAAATGTACATGATGGAAAATGCTTTTTACTCTGTAGAAGAGTATAAAATGCAAACAAATATTAAAATTGTAATGTATTATTATGCTACGCATATTTTTATGTTGACGTACATATGAGGGTCTGCTGATAAGTCCTGGGTGTCACAATAAAAAAAAATCTTTTTTTTTCCTTTTTCCTTAACATAATCTCCATGAAGCCTAATACATTTGCCATATAAGTGTCCTAATTTAATTAAACCATGTCTGTAGTGCTGTTTACCGCATCAATGACTTTCTTGTTAGTTTTAAATCTTTGTCTTCCAAGAAATTTTTTGAGGTTTGTTAACAGGTGGTAGTCACTGGGTACTAGATCTGGTTCTAGATCATCCTATTGGATGTATGTTCAAGCAATTCAAATTTTAATTCGCACATTTTAATTCGACTGAATGGGCTGATGGGCTAGGGCACTGTCATGAAGAAACAAGATATTTTTAATATAATTTTGAGTCAAACTAATACTCATTGCTCCACTTATTGTTAGTATTTACCTAGAAAATGTTTCGTTAGGATCTTCCTAACATCGTCAGCTGTTGTCGACTAATAGATGTTGGTTTGGTGAACTCATTGAAGGTGATAGATGTGTCTCTATTGGTATCTTGATGAACTTGAAGTTTGGATTTTCTTCAAAGGTAGTGTCAAAATTAAACAATTTTCCTTCATATTTCTTTATGAAGATTTTTTCCCAAGTGGTTAATGCAGCTGGACCTTGGACACTTTTTAATAAGTGGATTTCTCTTTCTATATCATAATTCTCCTTCCAAAAATGGTACGCTACCACTGATTTAACTATTTCTTTGTTCCTGATGTTCCTAAAATGCTCTTTAAGCCTAATGTTCAAGTTCCTTTTTGTTTTTGCAATGTAAAACTTGTCACAGCCTTTGCAGTTTCTTAACACAAACAGCTTTTCTTTGCAACTTTTGATCAGGTGTCAACAAACACGGTATCCATCTTTCACAGACCTTGTGAAAGCCCAAAACATTACTTAAAATATTACCTGCACATTCTTTTGATAAGTTTATAGCCTCTACATCTCAAACAACTTTAATCTGTGGTTTTCCAGTACTAAATGATGAATTTTTCAATGGTCTCTGGTGTTGTGACTTCCACAGGGATCCAGAGTGAGCCTTGTCACTTGTGCTCTTGTATCCCATTTTTAACTGTGCAACCCACCTTTTAGTCATTCTATATGAAGGGGCAGAGTCTTTCACTGCTCTGTCCATTTTCTCCTTGATTTCTTTAGGTGTTAAGCCATTATTTATTAAATTAAGAATAATGACAGTAGTAAACTTATACATCTATACCGTCCTAATTTATATAAAAAGGAATTTATCTGATAATGAAAGTATTTAATCACTGCTCGTTTGTCCAAACCCTCCATTTTCATGTAATATAAACAGTTGTCTTGTTTAAAATGCTGACATTCAAAAACTAAACAAGCAATAGACCTGTAACTGTAGATACAAGCTAGTCTAGAGTTAAACTATATGATGCCATCCATCAAACTGGCCCAGTGGCACCATCTCTATGTGAGGCCCAGAAGTTATCATCCAGCCCTCATATATGTATATAATAATAACTCATAGCGCGACAGCCCTTACGACTGCTGGCCTCACGCCCACTTATGCACGGCAGAGGTGGACGATCATCCAACTGATACGGGGCGGAGGTGTGGTTAGCATCTCGGCATCCCCCAGCCGGAATGTTGGTTTTCGTGACCAGGGCCGCTTGCCTAGCATAAGCTCCTCACTTTCCTCACGATGCTGTGTGGACACTGGTCCTATACCCGGGACCTAAAATCCCCACCACATGGGTGGGATCGAACCGGGGCCACTTTCTGCAGCGATGGACCAGGACGTGCTGCCTTAGCCCGCTATGCCACGGTGCAGGACCCTCATATATGTATACTGAACTCATATTATAATGTGGTAGGTATAGTTGTTTATCACCACTACTTAGAAATATCTTTTATATTCTTTATATCTGAAATTTGGTTATTCTTGTAAAATGCATTTACAACTAGTGAATAAAACAGATAAAGAATATCAAATCTGTTATCTAATTTAATGTTTTCCCATATATACAAATCTACCCATTTTCCTTTTATTGATCTTCCTGTCCCTATCCTACATCACTCAAGTAGAAGAGTTCAAGAACGAAAAAGTATTGTCGTTCAAGGTAATGATTGTGGATCTCTCTTTTATGAATGTATGAATATTGATTACAAGAAACATGTCTAGCATTTGGATAGATAGAGTCAGATTGAAAAATTCAGTGCAATGGCCAGGATTTGAACCATGCATCTCCCGGTATCCATCTGATTGCTCTTAACCATTGAGCTACCATGGCCAACGTGCGGTTGTGACATTAAACTCTCCAATTGACTCGTTTTTCCAGGTAACCATACGGATACCGGCAGATCCGTGGTTCAAATCCCAGCCATGGCATTGGATTTTTCATTCTGACTCTATCTGTCCAAATCTTAGCCTACACATGGCTAGTGTGTAAGAAAGATTAAATTTCTACATCTAGAACTGTTACAATTTAAGTTTCTTCCCATTTACTTTTATAAAATCTTTAATTCAGGATATTTATTGAAAGAATGTGTAGCTATTTTCTGTAAAAAACAGTAAAGGCCATAAAGAAACAAGAAACAATGTATAACTAATCTCTAGAAAGTGCTAGATGTTTGGTTTGAAGTTTTAGCTAAACTTCATAATCTCTAGGCTACTTATTAATAAAGTTAAACTTGGAAAAATATGAAACGCTTATAAAAGAAATAATTAAAGAATGTTTTCATATTCAAAAGAGAAGTAACTGGGGTGGATCTTGGGCACATAAAATGTGTGACGTGTTGAAGCAGATAGGTATGGGTCGTTCTTGGATAAATGCCGAGTATGGGTATAGAGGCTTCTGGAAAGAAGTTAAGCTAAGATTAGAAGATATTGACAGACAAGACATTTTCGCCTGTATGTGACAAAAGCTCACTGAGATTATATAGAGAAATAGAAACAACCTGGGGGAGGAAAGGATATATAGATATATGTAGCAAGTTAGGGCGAGAAGGTTTCGCTTGGGCGAGAACAGGAGTGAGAAACTTGAAAGGTATAGGTCAAGAGAGGGAGCTAGATAAATGTCCATTGTGTGGAGAAGAGAATGCAGATTTCCATTGTATATCAAATTGTAGTCAAACAAAGATATGGAGAGAGCAGGCTTGGCTACGTAAATGGGACAATTTGGGGGGTGAAGTAGTAATTAGAAAAATTTTGTCAGTAAAAGGGGAAAAGAACAGGAGAAATATAGGGAATTATTTACGGAAAGTTAAAGAGAGATGGCTAAAACAATTAAGAGAAAAATGTAGAGTGGGATAGGTGAAATGGCAGAGAGTGTAAAAAGGAGTAGAGGGCCTCCAATACACAAAAACCTAGGGTTAGGTGTATGGGGACCGAATTACTATTCAATGTTGGTAACATGATAGGATTTTCAGGATTTAGGAATATATGGCATATTTCAGTATGGGTTTTATAATTGTAATCTTGATTTTGTATTTCCATTTGTTGATGTAAAAGGAAAGATGAGAAATAAATTACTATCAATAATTACTATAAAAGAAGAATTTTCCCAACTTCTTTGAATTTAGCATTACTGAAGATATATAGAAGCTAGCAATGTTGTATGCTTGGTATAGTTAAATGAATATAGTTTAATTCAAAGACATAAAGTTGTAAATTACAGAGATTTTCCTCATGAAATAAGCAGCTGAAAAGCATAAATATAATACTAAGCAATTAAGAAAGATAAATATTAGTTGTATTCATACTTATGACAACCAGCCTAAAGGAAGCTTGAACTTTTTGACCAGCTACAGTTGAGGTGCATGTGTAGTTTCCTTTATCCTTTCTGTTGATGCTTTCAAACACAAGTGAAACTCCTCTATCTCTACGAGCTTCTTCAATGTGAACCCTAGAATTAAAAGGGGGAAAAAAAAATTAAAATGATGTTAAAAAGTAATTGTATATGTTTGCTGTAAGACAAAGTTCAATCCTCCCTCTAAAGAAAAGAAAAACATAATATTTTAACATAAGTTCCTAGATTCTGGTTTTTGGACTTATATCACATCTGGAATATGGGGCTATGTTATGGGGTACTGCTGGTAAGACTCTATTTGCACACCTATTTTCAGTCCAAAAGAGGGCTATTAGAGTTTTTGCTAAGCTTCCTCAATCTGAGTCATATAGACCATACTTTAAGAAATTAAAAATCTTACCCCTCTTTTGTATATATGTAAATTATGTTATTTTGTATGTAAAAAAAAAAAAAAAAAAAACACTCAACAGTATCCCCTTGCCTAAATACACAAACACCACACTCGTAAACAAAATGACTTTTTTTCTTCAATCATATAAGAGCAGGTTTGGAAATAAAAATATTATTTATGCTGGATAAAAATATTTCAACATATTACCAAAAAGACTGAAGTTATCGATAGACAGAAATACTTTTAAAAAAGAGCTCAAACTGCATTTGTTAACCCATTGTTTTTATAATGAAGATGAGTTTCTTATCCACAATGGAAATTAATTACATTTTAAGCACAGTTGAGTTTTTGACATGGTATGTACAGATTTACATTATCAATATTTAGGTTAATTTTATAAACTTATATTCTTTATCACATGACATACGTGGTCTTATGAAGAATTGTCTACATGTGTATAGTGTTATTTTATATTGTAATGTATTATAAACTGACATGGTCTATGTAACACTGTTTTTGTGTATACTGTAGGACTGAAAATAATGATGATGATGATGATGATGATGATGATGATGATGATGATGATGATGATAAATATGAGACCTATATACAAAAACAATATGCAGGAAAATAAATCATTTTAATTAGTGCTAAGTATAATACTTTTACAAAAGAGGTCACTAAGGAAAATGTTGTTTAAATGCCACAGTTTATTCATGAATTACATATTATATGATTACTACATTGGTTATTCATTAGGCAGTGATAAGCTGTTTACCACAAATGGTGCAAAACATATTGTAGTAATTATTACTCAAAATCCTGGACTGAATGAATAATTTAGAGCTAAGCAGACATTTGTTTTCATGAAAACGTTTCAAAATAGCCACTGGCATTGACACATTCTTTATTAGCCAGCTGACCATTCCTGTTGAGGTATCATCTACTTCATAGCATAATTTGAGAAAATAAATGTCAGCTTTGAACAGGTTCAAACAGGTTCTGTGAATTTTCTAAAGAATAACAAGATATTTCTTTCCAGGTCGAAAGCATGATATTGAACTCAAATGATTGTTGGTCACCCTGCTAGTCACTATCTGCTTTATTGCTTCAGAGAGTATATAACCACCAATATTTGGCCAGGCTTTAAGTTGCTGTGAATGTTCTCATATATTTTATTATGCTATAAGAATTCTTTTCTGAAATAAATTAATTAGATTACTCACCTGCCTTTAGTGGCTTTTATTTGTTCACCAGAGTGCTTTGTCCATATTGTATCCTCTCCACGAGGACTGTGACAGGATACAAAATATTTTTCATCAAATGAACGTACCACTTCTTCCTCTGCAGGCTTTAGGTAGATATCCTTCTGATGACTGCTGTTCTCATCTAATTGACTGAAAACACGACCTGTAATAAAAGATAAACAAGTGCTCAGCAATTTCCTTATTTAATCAAAATTACTTATAGTTCTTACTTAATGCATTAATAGGTTCTGGACACTTGGCTATGTAATTGTGAAACAAAATATTATATTGAATCATTAAACAAATGCATTAAGGATGAACTGTTACACACATTAATTTTTATATGCTTGAATGCAGTTGATAACATGTATGTGGATGAGTAGAGCCAGACTGAAAAATTTAATGCCATGGCCGGGATTTGAACCACGGATCTCCCGGGCTCCGTCCGGTTTCTCTAAACCATTGAGCTACTAACTGGAGATTTTAATGTCATGTCGGCATGTTGACCGTGGTAGACAACACAGACATTAGCACTCTAAAAAAAAAAAAAAAAAAAAAAAAAAAAAAAAAAAAAACAACTTCATAGAAGAAATTCACGACCAAACCAGGAAACTAAAGCAACGCCATTGAAACACCACCAAAAAGTAATTTTAAATAAATTACTGTGACTTTTGTCACTGAATATTTAAAGTATGGGTTATTCAGAAAAAGGATTATCAAGTATATTTAATAAACATTTTCAATCACATGCATTCGGCGATGTTTGGGTTTGTTAAAAATAGAGACCTACTTACTACTGAGCTGGCTATGTGACTCTGAAACTTTTCTGCTGGCTGGTTTGTTACGACCGGGAATGAAATGGCGATCTCTAGAATGTGAGTTGCACACTTTACTAAGGCGCCAAGTCAATTTTGTTTGCTGCAATTTTATGAGACTCTCTAAAATTGTATTTTTACAAATATTTTTGGAATATTTACTGTTAATGTATATTTATAGTGGTAATATTGGTCTGGATTTACTATGCTAATAAAAATATTTTGTTAGTTAACGGCGTTGTCCATTTCCAGCATCAGCGCCGCCTACTTGGGCGACGCTTTAAGCACACTTAAAAGTCATTGATATGGGCCGGACTGACTCCAGTCTGATTTTTAAAAGAACACACATATCAGCTGTCAAGCAAGGGGCGTAGAGGGTAAGAGGGGAAGTTCGTTGCTATGGAAATGTAAACAAAAGTTGCCACATTGGTTACACTATTTAATCACCTACCCCTCAGGTCAGTTATCGTTAGTTGTATGGGAAACGAATTTGCTTAAGCGTTCAATTCCATTGTGTGTCGTTAGCCTACTTTGTTAAAACACTATTAAAATGCATCGTTATGGAAGCAAGACAGTAGGCAGTAGGATTAGAGATAGACCGAGGATTCTGCATTGGCCACTGCGTTTTTTACACATAGCCACCTTTTTAAAAATGACTCTTTTCCTGTTTGCCAGCTCTGCGGAGCTGCTCTTACGGTCTCCAGCATGTTCTTTTTTTTTTTACCTGGCTCATCTTCGCGGGTCTCTCCAGCTGCCGGCCAGCTTGGCAGAGATACTGGCGGACGATCACCAAGCAGTGGCCAAAGTTTTTAAGTTGTTTTTAACCCTCATTGGAATCTAGTTTTTACATTTTTATCCTTAACTTCTTTATGGTTTTAGGCTTGTTTTAGAACTTCACGTAGAAGGGCGTTTCTTTCATTTTATGACGTCGTATTTTAGCCCTCTTTTTATCTAGTTTTAAGCACGATTTTAGCACTTTCAGGGCGCTAATAATCGCGCTGTTGAGCGCCCAAAAGCACAATCATCATCATCATCATCATCATCATCATCATCATCATCATCATCACCGAGGATTCATGGCCCAAGACAAAGATCAGCTTATGGTGGGATGGTACATTGCAGAACCAAGCTAGAGAACTTTTGTGTTCTCTTAGCGAATTCTATGAACAGGAAGAAGAGAATTATTTGCTCCTTCACAATGAACCGCTTATTCTTTTCAGCCAAGTGAGCAAAAGGATTGCATGTGTCCTTAAAATAAGTGAGGTGACTACTTCTAGAATCTCTAAAGAGAGGCAGCTGCAGACAGGTCCATCACGAAATGCAGCTCCTGGGAAACGAAGACCAAGTCCAGTCACACAGTTGGATAGTTTTCAATTAGATGCCATAAGGAGACACATCTGTGACTATTACACCCGGAGGGAGCATTCTACCATACTACGCTTCTTTCTCCTCTTAAAGAAGCAGATGTATATGAAGAAAGCCTTAGATCTTTGAACAGAGTTCTGCATGGTCCGTTCACCCGCCTCGGTAGCGTAGATGGTAGCGTGTCTGCCTCACGTTCAAGAGGTCCCGAGTTCGAATCTCGTTCAGGGCGAGTTACCTGGATGAGGTTTTCTCCGGGGTTTTCCCTTATTCTTAAAGACGAATGTCGGTTAACTCTAAGATCCATGTACCCTGGACACATTTGAGCATTATTTCAACCATTTCATTCACCGTTCGATATGACTTAACGTTGGAGGACGTAAAATTCAAAAAAAAAAAAAAAAAAAAAAAAAAATTCTGCATGGTCCGGGATCGGAGTTCAAAAAACTAAATTACAGAAAACTGATACTTGAAGGATCAGATATTTATGAATTATTTAAAAAATAACTCACTGTGAAAACGCTGCATTGCACTGAAAGTATATTGAGAGCAACTTATTTTTGTGCTTAAAGTTAATGCATATACTGAAGATTTTATCGGGAAACAAGCCAGGTGAAAAGACGTTTAGAAATCGATGTTTCGGGAGCGTGGTCCTTGTTGATTTTTGTGTTATATCTACTTAGTGGTTATAAAATTTCTTAAAATATCCTGATTATGGGAGCGATGTACGCTCGATTTCTAATCATCTTTTTTACCTGGCTTTTTTTCCCTCAGAAAATCTTGAGCATATTCGTCACCAGGAAAGCTCCAGGTCTTATTTTAGGTTAATACAAATTAAGTTAGCTGAGGTGAGATAAACTCAAACCATTGTTTATGTTTCGAGTATTGAGAGGTAAAGAGAAATATGCCTAACTTGCTATCTGCTTCTCTGCAACAGTGCAGCTCCCCACGTGGATAAACAAATGACCTTCAAGTCTTTTTTTAAAAATCAGACTTTATATCCGTGATAAAGAACATCACTAATCTTTATCAGTTCTATCCTCATGTTATGTTATCTCATTTCATAACTACATAGGAATTAAAATTTGTATCTTTCAAAATGCATCGCACTTGTTTTTCACTCTATTATGCCCGATTTCACCAACAGATGTTAAAATCGACGTTAACAAATGTAACGCAACAATTGTCACAGCGCTAAAACTAATGTTAAATTTCTTGCATTTCACCAACCTGTTTTCTTAAAATGTTAACAAGCCTGTGTTATCGCCAAGAAACTTGTAAATATCACAGCTATAGAAGGCTATGGATGATTTTATGAACGTACTCCGATGCGCTTTTGTTTTCATTTTCGTCTGCACAAATGGCGGACGAACAAAATCATAAATAAAGCCGTGAGACAATTTTCTCATCGATGGAGAAAGAATTGTTAATTGAAATGGTGACGAAGTGTACGGATATCGTGGAAAATAAGAGGACGGATGCAGTGAATGTAAAAGAGAAAGATGTCGCGGGAAAAATATTGGAAACGAATTTAATTCAAATGCATGTGTCATTACTACAAGCACCAAACAACTTGTCAGTATTACGTAAATTTAAAACGAGGTGCGAAGTGCCTTACACGTTTCAATACGGGAGGTGAACAATGTATTATCCACATAATTCAGTGAATTATAAAATCGCAAGGTTACTAATACTTGAAGCTAAAGCGAGATAGTCATATTCCTTTCGATGCATGTTCTAACTCAGTATTACGTAAATTTAAGACGAGGTGCGAAGGACAAGTGACTTGAACGTTTCAAGACGGCAGGTGGACAATGTATTATCCACACAATTCAGTGAATTATAAAATCGTAAGTTTATTGATACTTGAAGCAAAGGCGAGATCGCCATATTCCTTTCTATGCATGTTCTAACCTCTCTTGTACTTCCGCAGTAACCTTCATAGCAACATGTTTCGACAGTCTATACCTCCGTAAAACAAATTTCTTCGGATAGTTCCTCAAAATCATTTCTCCTCATAAGATAAGATAAGATAAGATGCTTTATTGTCACATACGCTTACAGATAGTGAGTAAAAACTCAGTAAACAGGTGACTCGTCAACAGTAGAAAATTTAAAATAATAATAATAATAATTACACAAAATAACAATAACACTAATAATATAAATACTAATAATACAAATAATATAATTACTAATAATATCAATACAACTATATACAAATATTGTTATAATTATGACATGCCCTTGGAATAATATTGTCAGAATATTAGAATTACAAAATGACAATAGGCCATACTCTATTATGAATGCCATTTAGACGGTCTTAAATATAGCAAATAGACATCAACAGCTGAGTTCATGCTCGCCATCTTGACTATTTACAATTGTTAAGGACTTAACATTAGAAATTCGTTTTGTTAGTTTAATATGAGATTTAACACGAGTGTTACGCTAACACAGTTGGTGAAATGCAATTTTTGTTTTAACTATTGCTAAACTCGTGTTAAGTCTTAAAATGTGTTGGTGAAATCGGGCATTAGTGTTGCTGTTAGTACGTAATTATTATTCACTGTCAAGAGACACTACTGTCTGACCTCTCGGTCCAAATTATACGGAGCGCGATGAAAGACAATAATACCCAGTTGTGGTTGTCGCTATGGCTTAACCGGTGTCCTCATGTTACATTGGTTTGACGTCACCTGTTCCATGGGGTAAATGCGGTTAACCGACCATGTGAAGCATCTATAGCCAACGAGGCATTGCAAATCCATTTTTCTCTTTCTTGACATTTACGTATGCTATATGCTCGTATGACGTATGCATTCCAGAAAGACTATCGATGAAAAGTATGATAAAATTAAATCATACTAAAGCTGTAGGGAGAATCTTAAACTATAAATATAAACAAAAAAAATAAACAAAAACTGATACACTGCCACTCCGCTAATGAGTAAAAACCACAGTTCCACTTGATTTATTGTTAGGAATGATACGTTTTCGCATATTTAGTAGCTCAAAATGCGCAAAAAAGCTCATACTTTTGTATATTCAAAATTCAGAATGGACTCAATATACGAAAAATATACTACAATGCAATACAACTGCGAAATCGGTGATTTTGTTTTTCAAAAGACACGTTTTTTCTTTCTATACTCGCTTCTTTTATTTCTATAAATTGTATGCCCTTAATATGTTAAAGATACACCAGACCACCGTTCTGTTATTCTTTAAATGTTGACACATTGAATTAATTTTACTTATTTCGTTATGACGGAGCAGGAATTCTTAAAAAATAGGCTTGAATTTTAGTTAATTGATGGAAATTAATCATTTCTTTACACTAGCCGTATATAGGCTAAGATATTTTATAGAGTCAACATGAAAAATTCAATGCCATGGCCGGGATTTGAACCACGGATCTCCTGGTTTCCGCCCAGTCGCTCTAATCCATGGACGGAAACCAGGAGATCCGTGGTTCAAATCGCGGCCATGGCATTGAATTTTTCATGTTGACTCTGTCTATCAATAGGCTTCAAGTTATCTGCACTCCAAACCATTTACACAACCAAGAAGGCAAAACAGACGCCAAGGATCAACGAAAGGGAGGAAATACCTTGCTGTTTGCAAGTGCAGAAATACTATACGAGGAATGGAGAATGGTTTGTTATTTGCACCTTGCTTGCCTTACGTCCGGTTCAATTTTCGTATTTATTTCCGATCGTTCTGGCTTTAACACTCAGAAATTCCTATGCTTATTGTAACCGACAAAAATCTGCAATTGTTGGAATAAGGAAGGCATGGAAGTTGCAGTCCTAATAAGAGTGATTAATGTAGGTAATTGAATTCAAGTATGTCAAACTAATATGGAGCACGAACTTAAATGAAATATGAGATTTCCAAGAAGTTAATATATTTGTGATCCTTTTACTGCTAAAATAATTGAATTATTTAAGTTAAAGCAAATGAAACATGCCATTCTGAGGAAGTTAAAATGAATATACTTGTTGAAGTATATGCATCTCGATATTCGAATTTTTGGTGAAATGCAATACTTCTGCTAGGTAATTGGCACGTAGTAGAGAAATTAAATATTGTACTGATGTTTCACGTATCTCCCCTTGCGCATGTGGGCGTGAGGCCAGCAGTCGGATTGGCAGGCTCTGGCCTGCTTACGGGCTGTTATGCCATGGGTCACTAAACTTGTGCTAGTCACACACACGCCCACATTCGCATCATGTGCATACGCAGGCACACATAAAGGCAGCCTTTTCTAGAAATGTATGCAAGGGAGCTCAAAAGTGGTATTTTCTTTGAAATCCCTTCTAGACAAGGGATTTCAAAGAAAATACCACTCTAGACAAGTGAAAGTAAAATATGTATTTTTGGTATATAACACCTGATGAACAATCAAAGCTCCCATGCACAGTGAAATGCGGGCATAGAGCTCCAGTCTTTGTACCTAAGGAGCTGCTTTCTTGGCTTCGGCCTCCCTGAAGATGTCAGACGCAGTTTTCGCCGAAACGTTGGAGAAGGAAAAAAACTGGACTACGACCTACAGGCTTGAAAAATTATATAATGAAGTTCATAACGCCGGCCATGGAAGCCTTAGCACTCATTTTGCCACTTATTAAATTGTATGCAAGTGTAGGTATGGTTAAGCTACTACGAAAAGAATACTAAATAACGTTTAGAATCTGTGACACAAGTCCAAAGGAAAGCACCAGCCAATAAGGGATTAGTAAAATTGTCATATTCCCAGAAGAGACATTATTCTAACCAAGGCAAAAAAATATAATTTGGAAGATAAACATTTCCGCCTTTTCCCTCGGTGGTAAAGCCGCATCTGTGAGCATTAATAATAGAGCACAGTAAAGTAGTTATTACGAGAAAATAAAGCCAGACAAAATAAACAAACGTGCAGCGATTGTGAAAAAAGTTCCACAATGCGGCTATTGTCATTATTTTAATGAATGGCTCGGTTTGAAGAGCAAACAATGCAACACATGTATTCATTGTACTTGTTAATAAAGTGAAACCAAGGGAAAAATGAAAAACAGGGCTGACCAGCAAGGAAGCAGTTTTATTCGCATGCGTTCTGAAGCTCTTCTCTGTGAAAACTAACAGCAAATAAAGAAAAGGTATCTTTACTTTTCATGGTGAATATGATCGCTATTATTCTTCTTTAAAATTATTTCCTTAATATTATTGGAGGCTTCATACTTTCTCGTCTAACTTCCTATCATGTTCTTTCCTTATTACTACATAAAGATCCACTACTTATTTTCCCCCCTTACCTTCACATTATTATTTGTGTAAACAATTGAGGCGCTTATAATAGTAACAACGGAATATCCCAATCAAAGTTCATTTTGTGATAAATGTCATTTTCTGTTACTTTTTATCAAAACATGGAAAGTAGTTAACAAAAAAACTTGATATCTTCTGGGTATTTAAATTAAGAGGTTTCAAGTCTATGTGCAAATTTTTGAACCATTGTGATTAATAGTTTCCTTGAATTTGTGTTCTTTATTAGAACAAAAGGTATACAAAAGAGAACAAAATGGTGTAAGATAGACTTTGCCTTCATTTAACATCTCCAAATTCCTAATCCAGCTCTATTTCCAAATTTTCACATTTTTCGTCATCAGATTTGTTATTTACTACCCATTCAGTTTCCTTTATCACTCGTTTATTCTTTCTTTCTCTTTTTTGGAGTCAGGTATAGTATCTGTAGATGAATATTCACCACGTTCACTACAATACCATGAATCCTAAAGCACTGATGGCTGTAATATGCTATTTTTATAGTGAGAATGTTTACTTTTTCACTACGGACAAATTTTAAAGGTGGAAAATGAAAGCTTTGACATATCACAATTCGTTTGATACTTCATTACAATTGAAGGTGGATGGCAGCTCTGCATGGTCATGCTTCTATCTCAAAATTCGATATCGCTTGGGATATGCCATTATTATTCTGAGCGTCTCAGTTGTTAGTAATGAAAGGTAGACCCACAGTGAAAAAAGATCAATGCCATATTCGAGATTTGAACCACGTATCTCCCGGCTTCCATCCGGTTTCTCTTAACCATTGATCTACCAGTTAAGTTAAAGTTGATGTTAGAGGAAGATCCGGAGTTTCTTTCAAACGTAATCACTGCTGATGGAACTTGGCTATATCATTTTTATCCTGAGAGCAAACAGCAAAGCTCAGTGTGGAAATCTCCTTCATCACCACTACCCCCCCCCCCCAAAGAAAGCAAAAGTGGTTGCTTCTGTAAGGATTTGGTCGAATAAAGTCAATGCAGGCATTAATGTATCAGGAGCTAAATTGAAAACTATGTTGTATGCAGATGATCAAATAATAATGTCCACAAATGAAGATGACCTGCAGAAAATGCTGTATAGTCTAGATAAAATTGCTACAGAATATGGAACGAAAACATCAGAAAATATATCCAAAACCATGGAATTTAAAGAAATTAATCCAGTATGATCAAAAATAGTGTTAGATAACATAATAATTGAGCAGAAATCACACTTTAAGTATTTAGGATGTAATGTCTCGTACCAAGGGGAAGCTGATATAATAGAGAAACTAAATAAATTTAACTACATAACAGGCACAATAAAAAGAACACTAAAAAATAAAGCAAGAAACTACTCTATAATAAAACTATACAAAACAATGGCAATACCAAACTCTGATCTATGGATCAGAATCATGGACACTAACAAAAAGAAATAGTACGAGAATACAGTCATCAGAAATGAAATTCATAAGAGCAATAGTTGGATATACCAAAATTGATAAAAAAAAAAAAAAAACGTAGTCAGGATATTAGGACAGAATTAAAAGTAGAAGAAATAAACCATACTATTGAAAGAAATAGAAATCAATGGAAAGAACATGTTCGGAGGATGAATAATAACAGAATACCAAACATAGCCTTAAACTATAAAGCTATAGGAAGAAGAAACCAGGGAAGACCGAAGAAAAGATGGGCAGACCAATTTGGAGCCAGAACGGGTTAAACAATCCAAAGCCGTGAGGTAGAAGAAGAAGAAGAAGAAGAAGAAGAAGAAGAAGAAGAAGAAGAAGAAGAAGAAGAAGAAGAAGAAGAAGAAGAAGAAGAAGAAGAAGACGGTTGCTTCTGTTGGGAAAATCTCATTATTTGATATTCATGGAATGGTTTATCAGCATGTTTTGTACCTGCACACATCAGTAATGGGATGTCCTGAAGACATTTCAAGTCCATATGAGGCATTTCCGTGAAGCAGGCTGGATGCTGCATCATGATAATGCGTGGCCGCATATTGCCAATGTTTTTGCTGAATACATTGCAAAATTCAACGCAAAGTTCATTCCTCACCCTCCCTATAGTCCAGATTTAGCCCCATGTGACATTTTTTATTCCCTAACTTGAAGAAACGCCTTCGTCGGAGGCATTATGCATCATCAGAAGCAGTGGTGAAGGCTGCGGAGGCGATTTTGAAGGATCTCTTAAAAATGATTTCCAGCATATCTTTGAAGACTGACAGAAACGCTGGGACAAGTACATCGCATTCAGGGGAGACTATTTTGAGAAGGACCATCACAATTATGAGGATGAGTAAAGGTACGTTGTCAAAAAAAGTTCTGATCATTCTTTATTGAACAGCCGTCGTACTTATGTCCCAAGCTGCCTAGTTTGCAGCAGTATTAGATTAATCGTTGGAAATAATTGAGCTTTCACACTCAATAGCTAAGAGCAGCCGTACAAAAACCGGGAGATCTGTGGTTCAATCCCCGATTATGGCAATGCATTTTTCAGTTTGGATCTACCTTTAGAAGCTTTGTCTACAAAGACTAATGTTAAAGTACAATTATTGACTTTCAGTTGTTAGAATTATTACATTATTTAATGTTTTAGCTAAATATTTGGCTGTCATGTATGGCACGCACGTTCAAAGCCATGTTTATTCTGCTCGAAAGTTGAAATATCGCTTTTAACTTTAATATAAACATATCTATTTTTGCATAGCTATAGAACGGTTCATCCTTCTGCTTTAATTTTAAAGCGAAATCATTTTCTGAAGCTTAGAAAACTGCTGGTGAAAAAAATAAATGAAGGGCAGTATAGGCTGGTTTTAAGCGTTTCTTTATTAAGCAGATAGACGCTTAGAAGACCAGATACAGACTCTAACATAGGAAGGGAGGTAAAAGCATAGGAGTGATGATTCATCCACGGTTTCATCTAAAAAGCAATAAATACTTCCCACATGCCAAAAATACCACCTGAGCTGGCTAAATAAAAATAAAGCACAAACATTCTACAGATGGGTTAAACCGCGCTTCGCCAAATATGTTGAGACCGCAATCAATATTTTTCGCTACAGTGCTTAAAAATGTTGGCAATAAAAACGAATAACAAGCGGAGTGATATATCAACTGTATTTACGCTTTAAATGAAACAAAGCTTCAAATACACTGACAGTTTATAAGCTTGTATAATAACTACGTTAGCAGTTTATTATTTAATTAGGTATTGGAGAAGTTGGAATGCAGGCAACTAACCCATATGAAGTAATTCTGACCCTTTTTAACTTGCAAGTGCTTTCTGGCTGGCTACTTATTATTTAACAAGGGTTTCTATAATGTTTTACATGAAATTATACTATTAATTTTTACGTTCTTCACCATATTCCGAAAAGATAGAGGAAGTATTGCATTATGCCAAAAACTTCGATATGGTATTTCAGTGGTAAGTTGTATTTTGAATCTCCTTTGTATAGAAAACAGCATTTTATAAAACAATATATCTTTGCACTTGTCTCTCTCTATGTCTGTGAACACTGCATAAAACAAAACATCAGAAAAATATCAAACTTAGTATTTCATTTCACTATCTAAAAAGGTCGAAGATAATTTTAAACACTAAAGTGTTAGAACATGTAGGAAAATTTAATTACTTAGGCTGTAGTGTAAATTATAAGCCAAATAACGAAGAAATAAGAAGTAATAAAATGAGTAAATTCCAAAATATTTGTGGAATAATATGTAGCTCGCATCTTGAAAATAAAAACAGGAAAGAATACAAATTGAAAATTTTATAAGACAGTGGCCATTCCAGTTTTATTTTATGGATCTGAGACTTGGACTATTAAAAAGAAAGATTGAAATCAAATACAAGAGGCTAAAATGAAATACGAGGGCTGTTCAATAAAGAATGATAATTTTTTTACGGTCATAATTCTTCGCACTGAAATTCATTCTTATTATATTCTGTTAGCTTAATGTGAAACAAACACGCCGTAGTAGTTTCATTGTTGGTGCTCCTGGTACCCACCTGTGAGAACCAGGCAAATTCAGACATGTTCAGTATCGCCTACCGCTGCAATGGAGGTAACACGCAAGGAACAATATGCGGCTTTGAAATTCTGCTTTCGTCTCAACAAATCTTCAGTTGAGGCCTATACAATGTTACAGGAGGCCTATGGAGAGTCTGTTCTTCCCTACAGCACAGCTCGAAGGTTTTTTAAAGTGTTTAAAGAGCGGAGACAATCAATTTCAAAGGAAGGTGAACCCGGTACTCCAGTTACTGCTCTTACGGAAGAAAACATCAACACTGCTGCTGCCATTGTGAGAGAGGATCGATGAATTACCTTAAGATCACTTTCTTAAATTCTGAATATTTCATTGGGTGCCACCCACACGTTGGTGACAAAAACATTACATATGAGACGTGTTTGTATGCGATGGGTTCCAAGACTGTTGATTCCCGAACAAAAGGACAGTCGCATGCAGATCTGCTTGCAGTTAAAGTTGATGTTAGAGGAAGATCCGGAGTTTCTTTCAAAAGTAGGTACTGCTGATGAAACTTGGCTACATCATTTTGATCCTGAGAGCAAACAGCAAAGCTCAGGGTGGAAATCTCCATCATCACCAACCCCTCAATAAAGCAAAAGTGGTTGCTTCTGCTGGGAAAGTTATGGTCATCTCATTGTTTGATATTCATGGAATGGTTTATCAGCATGTTGTAACTGCACACACATCAGTAACTAGACAATACTACAGGGATGTCCTGAAAACATTGCAAGTCCACATCAGGCGCAAAAGACCACATTTCCATGAAGCAGTCTGGATGCTGCACTACGATAATGCGCGGCCACATATTGCCAATTTTGCTGAATATCTTGCAAAAATCAACGTGAAGTGCATCCCTCACCCTCCCTATAGTCCGGATGTAGCCTCATGTGACTTTTTTCTATGTCCTAACTTCAAGAAACGCCTTCGTGGGAGGCATTATCCATCATCAGAAGCAGTGGTGAAGGCTGCGGAGGCGATTTGGAAGGATCTCTTAAAAATGGTATTCAGCATGTCTTTGAAGACTGGCAGAAACGCTGGGACAAGTGCAGCGCATTCGGGGGAGACTATTTTAAGAAGGACCATCAAAATTAAGAGGATGAGTAAAGGTTCGTTGCCAAAAAAAAGCGACATTCTTTATTGAACACCCCTGGTATCTCTGAGCAGTAAATGGATGTACAAGATAAAATCATGTGAGAAATTAAATAAGGAAGGAATTACGAGGGGCACTATTTATATTTTGAGCCTTGGCAACCCTGAATGTTGTAGGTCACACAGCTCGGAAGTTGTTGAAGGCCGAAACGGCCTTCGATTGTTATACCAGGATATTCTCCCTTACTGGTATATCATATGATTCTTTAAAAGCAGTGAGTAAATGGTGGCAATTTAATTCTAGTACTTATACATTTTATTTATTTACTTATTTTAAATACTTTTTTATCTATTTTTATGGTGGTCCTAATGCAAGCCTATAGGGCGCTTGTAGGTTTCTGGGTCAATGTCGTGCTCTCCGAGTCCACGTATAAGTTGGTTTGGCATTGTTTTCCATAATCTACTTCAGACATTTTGTCAATAGAGCATCATTTGTTTTGTCTACATTATCTTAAACATTGCGTCTCAACAAAAACATGGAATTAACCTCTGGAAATGTTCGTGCAATTATTTATTACCACTTTCTACGTGGATTATCAAGACAAGAGTACATAGATCACCTTTGGCGACTAAGTTACATACCTTGCCACTGTGAAACGTTGGTATAACGAATTTAATCGTGGCCGCCATTCTCAGAATTTAACTGTACTAGAAATATTTTCTATGTACTATGTTAGGAATATTTTAATGAGCAGCACATCTGGGTTCCTGAAGGCAATTTATTCGAAATGTTTTGTGTTACCGTTGGCATTTCCTCTGGAAGACGAGCGAATCGAGAAGAACAGTACCTGGATTGGCTTGTGAAGAATAAAACCTTGACCATGACCACAATGCGTTTTCATTCTCCACTACAGAATATCGGAAGCTATGAATAAATACAGGGAGAGATAGCGCAACTAGTGGAAGAGAATTATTGTTTATTCTGCTTTCGACATACAGTTCGCGGACTTAATATCCACTGAATGGCTAGGAATCACCTCGCTCCTTCTGTTAGCAGCAGAAGAAGAATTCGACAACTATTTTCAAGAAATTCCGAAGCATTTGTAACGCGTTCCACAAATAAAGACTTTGAAACAACATTTAATGTACATTACTAGGCTGATTTCGTTTCAAAAATTACACTAACTTGCACTTTTAATCACTATTAATCATATGTTTGAAGAAATGATTTATTTGTAATTCCATTGTTGGTTCATAAGGGTTACAGGAGGCTGAAATTCAGTCAACTCTTTAAAAGGAGGGTCACTATTTGGGCCTTAAAATTCCACGTCAACATGATATCACGAGAAATAAATAAATATTCACTAATTTCTTTAAAACTATAGGGTATAACTATAGGGTATAACTGCCTTACTCCAAATTGAACGTGAGGCAAACATGCTGCCATCTACGCTACCGAGGCGGGCATTATAGAACTTCTAATGAAAAAGAAACACGAGTTTCCCGAAGCTATCAGAACATGACAGCAGAAAATAATAGCAAAAACAATATTGGAAATTAATTGTTCCTTCACACTAGCCGTGTGTAGGACGCACTATGAAAGGACCGTCTGCGGTGCCATATGTAAAAAAAGCGGGCGTTAAACACTACACATTTCATTTCACTATGAAAGGGTAGAGCCAGACTGAAAAATGCAATGCCATAGCCGGGATTTGAACCACGAATCTTCTGGTTTCCGTCCAGCCGCTCTAACCATTTCATCTTCTATGAGCTACTATACTAATATGACATTAAATTCTCCAACTGACTCGTGTTTTTCCCGGTAAACCACCAGGAGTTCTCATTAACCTTAATGGCGACTTACTTTACTATAAAGCCCGGGCCTTAAAGTACTTACAGCATGGTAAGTCGCCATTAAGGTAGTTGTCTCATTTGTTTATGAGAACTCGTAGTGGTTTACCGGGAAAAATACGAGTCAGTTGGAGAATTTAATGTCATATTGGCACGTTGGCCATAGTAGCTCAAATGGTTAGAGCGGCTGGACGGAAACCAGAAGATTCGTGGTTCAAATCCCGGCTATGGCATTGAATTTTTCAGTCTGGCTCTACCCTTTCAAAAAAAATATTGTTTACATATGTACAGGAATATTTAAAATAGAGAGGTAATGATATGCTTTATGTTTCATATTTTTGTTTAGTTTTATCTAGTACCTTGGGCTTTAAAAGCTGTTCATATTTATCCATGTCCCCGATTTATTTAGTTACCTGTTTACATTTTCACGTTTTGCTAAAACTAATCTCGCATTGTGTAGGTAACTGCGGTAATTCCGTATTACATTAGCAAACTGTTTTGCATATTATGTCGACCAACCCATCGCAGATTGCAGTTATTGGAAGTATTAAGATGAGAGGAAATTGTGGCAAAAGCGAGATAATATACATAAAATATGTGAGTGAAGTTGGCAGAGCTTATGCAAGATTTTTCACGTTTCGAGCAGTCGTAGGAAGCTTCTACCAAAATGAAACATTTTTATGACTGGATCGTAAAATCCGACCGTCATCTTGCTGAGACACATCTGAAAAAAGTTAGAAACACTTTGGCTATGCAACGGATGCTCTGCTATAAACTGCTTCCTCTTGCTCATATTTGCATTCGTAAATGTGACACTTCCACCGCTTTGCTACGTGCATGGTGCTTCGTCTAGAATTTTAGTACATCTGGCTTTCCAACTTCGAAGGTTTCTGCATATTCTTCTTTTTAATAACTCTGGAATCACCCACTTCTTTGAACTTTCAGTTTACTTATATGATGTATATAGGTACGTTTTATCTGGAGAGTACTTTAGGAAAATTACGATTAGAGGTCTGCTTTGGTTTTTAATGCCCTAAGATTAAATTATGAGAGTTATATTTAAATTTTCATGTTCAATGTGTTTAAAAAGATCGAAATTCAGTAAATGTGCTAAAAAGATTTCAGGGTGAAGCATTTGGGGGCTCAAAACTGAAGGAAGTTATACAGTTTATTCTGCGGATTTCTGTGTGTTTGATTTTATTTTGATAGGGCTTTTAAGGGATATTAGGGTTGTTAGCACATTTGATACCTCGGATATATATTAAGGTTTTATATTATTTTTAATTCAGCCATATACGAGGGGGGGCCCAAAAGAAACCGGACTCCGAGGGCGCTGCCACTCATAGACTTAGTGCAGGGTTCTCACGCTAGATGGTGTTAGTAGAGACCTTCATGAAACAGCTGTGCAGACGGCGTCAGTTTAGAGCTAAACGTGCAAGTGTGGTATTGTGTTTCTCTGACTGTTAGCGAGTTACCTCTGCGAAGTCGTTATGGCAACTTTAAAAGAACAAAGTGTGTGTGTGTGTGTGTGTGTGTGTGTGTGTGTGTGTGTGTGTGTGTGTGTGTGTGTGTGTGTGAAATTTTGTTTCCTGCTTAAAAATACAGCAACGGAGACACCCAAATGCTTCAGGAAGCTTTTCAGGAGGACTCTATGAGTCGCACACAGGTTTTCGAGTGGTTTGGGCGCTTTAAACGTGGTGAGACGTGTGTTGAAGACCAAGTTCGTTCTGGACGCCCTTCAACATCGCGAAATGAGAACATTGAAAAGGTCCACCAAAAGATCAACGAGGATCGTCGCCAAACGATCGACCCAATTTCAGCAGCGACAGGAATCAGTTGGAGCTCGTGCCAGCGGATTTTGAGGGAGGATTTGCACATGAGACGTGTTGCTGCTAAATTTGTTCCGCGCCTTCTCACATAGGAGCACAAAATCATCCGCATGAATATGTGTCAGGATTGAAAACAGAGATTGCACGTGATCCAAAATTCCTGAACGAAGCCATTACAGCCGATGAGAGTTGGTGTTACGGGTATGACCAAGAAACAAAGCAAGCGTCAAGCCAGTGGAGGACTCCCAACTCTCCCAGATCAAAAAAAAGGGAGGTCAAATGTGAAGACGATGATCATTGTATTTTTTGATGTTCGTGGAATTGTACATCGGGAATTCGTACCCCCTGGCCAGACTGATAACCAGCACTTTTACTTGGATGTTTTAAGGCGTCTGCGAGAGGACGTGAGGAGGAAACGCCCGGAACTTTGGCGATCAGATGACTGGTTTCTGTATCACGACAACGCTTCAGCACACACGGTCTTACGAGTGACCCACTATTTGGCATCTCAGGGTTGGTCTGTCGTTCCCCACGCTCCGTACTCCGTTGCCCAGTGTTATGGAATGGCCTAAGTATAATTTTCATATATTAAAATCAATGCATAATGGAAGAGGCAAGAGTAAAGATGATCATGGGAAACAGGTAACTGGCGAGTTTCCTGTTAAGGAAAAGCTAACTGGTTAAGTCAATGTAACTAGGCAAATTAAGGAAAATAATATGAAATCATGTCGGAAAGCAAAACATTAGCTCAAGACGTATTTGGAAATAGTTAGTTTATTTCTAAAAATTAGAAAGGCTAAAAGAGATTTCCTTAGTTTAGCAAATCACAAGGTAAACACTGTTTCAAAGGCAAATTAAGGTCTTAATATTTGGTAAAGAGTAAGTCAGGAAATCTGGTAGAGATTGCTCTATAGATGGAACTAAATAGATGAAATAACCAGTATTTCTAGTATTCTCGCCTTTTCCTTCGTGATTTACTTCGTACATGTGTGTTTTGCTGTGGTCAATTATCGGCAGATTGTAGCGTCTAAGATCCGCGACGAGGATATACAGCTTGGCGGTCGCTACAAGAGGATTCTATGCTAATGCATCTCTACGACTTACGGGTCTTACGCTTCATAATGCTATCATGCAAACAGATATTTTTAAACCATTAAATGTTTAGCAGAATCATAGATACAGACGTGTGCAAATTATTAGACTCATTAATGTTTTTTTTTACTTTGCTTCAGTTTAACATTCAAAATAATAGTTATCTACCGCCGTAACCTATTTCAATTTGTCGCAATTCTTTTCCTTGCTATAATATGGAACATATTCAATGAAATTTCTCTCTTAATAATAGCTGGGCATTTTTCTTTTACTTATCGTAATATGGTGGTAGCAGCCATTTAAGAACAGCCATTTTCTCATGTCTGTTTATCCAACTGTTTGTTGATATTGCTTTCACTTGGTGAATGTAGTAACTGAAGATTGTTAATATTTGCCTTTATTGTGTTTTATGGCTAACATATCCTCAGTATTTATTATTAATTGATCTCAAGCCAGGTAACATCGTGTACCTAATCCTTAGCATTCACATTGATTCAAAAGTGAGGTTATGGGTAAAACTGCTGACTTATCCCCAAGGAAAGTAGCTATAAATGAGAGTCTTTTCAAGGAAACTCTTTATTCACAACGTGAAATAGCTAAGAAATTGTGTATTTCACAAAAATCTGTTAGTCGCATTAATCAAGCTTTAACATTCGGTGAGACGTTGACCTCACAAAGGAATGGAAAATGCGGGAGGAAAAGAAAGCTATCACCTAAGATGCAAAGAAACTTGTGCAGATGGCAAAACAAAATAGAAGAGCAACCAGCATTGACCTCAGTTATCAACTAAAGCATTACGGTACAGAAATATCAGCTTCAGTAGTTTGCAGAAGATTATGTGAAGCAGGTTTACCGGCACGCAGGCCTCGTAAAAAGGCTAAACTGACACCTGCAATGGCAAAAACACGTTTAGAATGGGCCAAAGAAATGCAGAAACATCCAGGGGAATTTTGGAGAAAGGTAAATAGTATGAAAATTGTATATAGCATAAAAATATGTACATGCAAAATTTATGGAAATGAAATAAACAGCCTAAACTTTGTTTCTCTCATTGCTGGTTTTGTTATAATATTTTTGAGGAATTTTCAAACTGTTTAATATTAATAGAGGTTTTACTGTTCCATGTTTGAATTATGTGAAGAAAGCAGCCAATATGTGAGGACACATAAAGAAGCATTTTCCCCTCAGTGTGTCGATCAAAGAGTAAAACACCCAACATCAAAAATGGTCTGGAGCTGTATGTCTCTCCATGGACCTGGAAGATTATACATAGTTGTGGGATCTATGGAGCAGAAACAGTACAAAAGTGTATTAGAAACAAGACTATTTCCGCAAAGTAAAGAATGGTTTTCAAATGGTGATTTTGTGTTCATGCATGACAGTGCTTCCTGCCATAGAGCAAAATCTATAATCCAGTTTCTCAAAGAAAACAATGTAAAAGTACTACCATGGCCGGAGAATAGCCCTGATTTAAATCCAGTAGAGAATCTGTGGGATGTTGTTAAACAGAGACTGAAAAATTTAAAATAACAACAAAAGTTCAGCTTATTGAGGGCCTGATAAGCATTTGGCACAGAGATGAAGAAATAAAGAAAAAGTGCTCCACCCTTGTAGAGAGCATGCCTAAACGCATCAAAATGGCAATAAAGGCTAAAGGAATGCATTCAAAATACTAAGAGTTGAAAAACATATTTTGTAATATTATCTATGTTAAATAAATAGAAAATAAACGGTATATGTTAAAAATTTCACCATTGAGTCTAATAATTTGTACACGTCTGTACTTCAGCAGCTACTTTCGAATGATAAGGTTCAGAAACAGTTTACTTCTATATTCAGATAGTCGATAACGTTCATGAGAAAATAGTGTTTCAAAAAGTGCTTCAAGTGTTTGCCTTCACTTCCCTACAATAGTTTATTGTATATATATCATACTTTAGAATCCTTTCTGGTAATGTTATCCTTTGGAGGCTTTATTGAAAACAGCTCAATCACCAATAACACTCTTAACTTAATGAACACAAACTTGTAAGTTTGTATACACAAAAATAAAAAAATAAAAAATAAAAAACTGTAGGTATAATGACAATTCACTGCGTTTTTGTTTGTTAAGTCATTTTAAAGCCTGTAAGGGTGTACAAAGTGTATTTTCACTGAAATAAAGGGCATTTAAAATTTCTGCAAACTAGACTTTTAATTGTACGAACCCACAAAGTCACAAAATTCTTGTTAATTGATGGAAATTAATCATTTCTCCACACTAGCCGTATATAGGCTAAGACATTTGGTGGATAGAGTCAACATGAAAAATTCAATGCCATGGCCGGGATTTGAACCACGGATCTCCTTGTTTACGTCCAGTCGCTCTTAACCTTTGAGCTACCATGGCCAACGTGCCGTCCTGACATTAAATTCTCCAGTTGACTCGTATATTTCCCCGGCCATGACATTGAATTTTTCATGTTGACTCTATCCATCAAATATCTTAGCCTATATACGGCTAGTGTGGAGAAATGATTAATTTCCATCAATTAACTAAAATAATTAGAGTTAAATGATGAAGCCTGGGACTTAAGTACTTACGATAGTAAGTCGCCACAAACAGTGTATCTCGGATTTTAGAGCCCCTAGTGGTCTACCGGGGAAATATACGAGTCAACTGGAGAATTTAATGTCAGAACGGCACGTTGGCCATGGTAGCTCAAAGGTTAAGAGCGACTGGACGGAAACCAGGAGATCCGTGTTTCAAATCCCGGCCATGGCATTGAATTTTTCATGTTGACTCTATCCATCACAATATTCTACTTATTAGAGCTTAAGTAGTAGAAAAGTAATAAACAAAAGCGGGTAGGGCGTAATACATTATTTAATATACCTAATGTATTTAATTAATAATATTAATAATGATGATGATTATGATGATAGTAATAATAATAATAATAATAATAATAATAATAATAATAATAATAATAATAATAATAATAATAATAATAATAATAATAATAATAATAATAATAATAATAATAATAATAATAATAATAATAATAATAATAATAATAATAATAATAATAATAATAATAATAATAATAATAATAATAATAATAATAATAATAATAATAATAATAATAATAATAATAATAATAATAATAATAATAATAATAATAATAATAATAATAATAATAATAATAATAATAATAATAATAATAATAATAATAATAATAATAATAATAATAATAATAATAATAATAATAATAATAATAATAATAATAATAATAATACGGGACAGAGAGTAGTTATATATGGGACTTGGGAGATAAGTTGATGCTTATTAGCGAGTGAAAAAATTGAACTCCCTAGTCACTGGCACCGAAAGCTTAAATTTCAAGAGCATGTAAACATCAAACCTCGCCAGTCTCAGTTACCCAAGAAAAAATCGACTTGAATAATAAAACTATGTATCTTATTTCTTATTTTTCAGATAACTAAAGAAAAATTGAATATCGGACTACACCATCTACGAGACAATCGGTAGTCAAAGAGATCATAATTCGTTGACGCTGTATTAGTGTAGGCGCTCCTGAAGAATAATACGAGATACAGTACGCGCAAGATAAGTTGAGCGCTGGATTTGCGTGTGGTGCGGGCTGAGAAGAAGGGAGAGCTCTTTTGTTTCTACAGTGTGGTCAGCCTTGAAAAACACAGTTCAGCATAATAGCATGTAAGATAAGCGAAGATATCACAAGTAACGTTGCATCCTCTGAAAACAGTTCTTCTTGCCCACACCAGCTCAATTGCATTCAGATCATAGTTATACGGAGGTAGACGAATCATAATGTGTCCCCTTTAGAGAGCCATAACATCCACGAATGTTCATACAAGTATAAATAATTTTCAAGTAAATGCTGATGTACATTACCACCACACTCGTAACAAGGATGAACTGGCAACTCGACCGCACCAAACGAGCCTTTATGAAGGAATCTATAACTACCAAGGGATAATATTATATAATAAACTTTCAAATTCATTTAAACAAGCTGCATCATTAAAACACTTTAAGAATAAGGTTAATAAATTTTTGCATGCACACTGTTTTTATACGGCTAATGATATTTTAGAACTATAAACATTTAAATGAGCACTGGGAGCATAGTACATACCCAAATCTGTAATGTCCATATTATGACATTTCTTGTAGTAAATTAGTCTATGCAAATACCACATGAAGCCATAGAAAAGCTGCCCATTGTGTAATCAATTTGAGTTTATGTGTAACATTTTGACGTGTATATGTTGCCAAGGACGAAATAAAATTCTAACTTTAACATACGATTGTTGTAAACTGGTTAGCAAATTAACCTCAAAATTGACCAAAAGGAAATCTGACGTACATGATAAAGCTTAGGTATTAGCCACTAGATGTCAGTGTATAGCGCATTTCAAATCACAAAGTTGTCATCTATGTTTACGGAGTTAAACGAAACTTACCGAATGAGGACTTGGAACCCAATCGCTCTTCTTATCGCGCGCATACTGTATTTTTGTCTCGCAAATTTTAACTTTATTGTTCTGCTTGACATGCTACATTTTATTGACTCTGGTAGAGATAATTCGACTCTTTGCAGACATGATTCATGTCTAACAGTAGAAGGCCTACCTTTCAGTGACAACGGTATCGCGTAATGATGTTCTTTTTGTTTTCCATACTTGATGTATGGTGGCGGATAAAATATTTACTTTACAAGCCAAAACTATATCCTGTTTATACATTCATGCTTATAGTAGCACACTATCCTTTTGTTGCTTCATTTGCTAGCACATCTGTCGAGACGTTTTGCTTTAATTTTGTCTTTGAGCATTTGCAGTTTCAGTGTACACAAATGTGTAGAAATTGCTATTAAAATTGAAGGAGTAAGTAAAACAATAGTCTTAAAAACTGGTGTCTTCAAGCTGAGATACAATAAATTATTTTCTACGTGGACAAGAAATATCTTGGACAGGTAAACATGCAATATATTACTATGACAACTGAACACAACCTTTTTAAACAATTTGCCGAGTTGACTGTGATAAATGACATTACGAAAAGAAGAAAGGAAACAGAACTCAAGGATAAATGTATCTTTTGTAGCGGAGGTGTTATAAAAAGCGTGGACCAACAGTAAGACAGGAAAAGTAGAACAAACGGTTGAAGAAATGAAATAACGCAACTGAGAAAGAGCAAAAAAGATGAAACTGCGATGAAGAGGCAGTGCTTGACATCACAAGACCTTAGATATATGTCTTGGGAGAAGAAAAACAATAGAAAGAGGAGAACATTGAAAAGATCTTAAACGAAACTTTTGAAAGAAGCAACTATTACAAGGAGAGAATTGATATGAATGGAAAAGAGAGCTGGTAGAGAGAAAGTGTAGCGGGAGTTCGTTGCTTATAAAGATATTCGTAAAATGGATGAAGATTAGGCAAGGAATATTCCGATTATTACTCCTTAAGTTGTCAAAAGTTGTTAATTATAGAGAAGATGAGACAGTATTATATGAGCTTACCTTCAGAGCTGACGGTATTCTGTCCAGAACTAACCCTCCCTTACTACAGTTCGCCAATATATTTAAGGACTTCTGTTTTGGTGGGAAAACTGCATTTACTTGCAGGTCTAGCAACGTTTGAGGTGAAACCAGGAACAAAACTGTACAAATACAACGGTTTTGCCACAAGGCATATTAGTGGAAGTTAAGAATTATAAACACTCATTGCTTTTTTATGTACTTTTGACCATAATTCTCTCAAAAGTGTTTCTCATTATATACTATACCTTGATGTTCGTGGAATTGCGCATCGGGAATTCGTCCCCCATGGACAGACTGTTAACCGGCACTTACTTGGATGTTTTAAGGCGTCTGCTAGAGGATGTGAGGAGGAAACGCCCGGAACTTTGGCGATCAGGTGACTGGTTTCTGCATCACGACAACGCTCCATCACACACGGCCTTACGAGTGACCCATTATTTGGAATCTCAGAGGTTGTCTGTCGTTCCCCATGCTCCATACTCGCCGGACCTAGCCCCGTGCGACTTTTTCCTATTTCCACGAATGAAAAAAAAAAACGCTAAAAGGGGAGCGTTATGAAGATGTGGAGCCGGTAAAAACAGCTTCGCAAAGGGCACTGGACAATATCAAACTTGAAGAGTTCCAAACATGCTTCCAACAGTGGGAAAAGAGACTTGACAAATGCATCGCATATAAGGGAGAGTATTTTGAAGGTGACTGAAATAATTTTGTAAACAGGTTCATCAGTAAAGTATTTATGACAACAATCCGGTTTCTTTTGTGTCCTTCCCCCCCTCGTAAATTAAAAAATAACATAAACAGTTTTCTTGCAACCATTATTTGCTTTAGGAACAAAGTATTTTTATTTTCAGGATATTAAAATGGGTTTATAATGTCAAACGTGGCAATAGGTGTGAAGAGAATCTAGCAAGTGTATTCCTTCTTGGCTATAACAACATTCCATATTATACTCACATCCCCATTAGGAAATAAGCTGCTTTGCAGTAATACTAAATCTTTTACAGATATGTTTATTCACTTTAATGGCACATTGAACTTCACTTAAAATCCTTTGCATTGTTAAAAACTCCTGTCCCTTCCAAGCGTTCTTTCCCTCCAAAAATAGGGCAGGTGGCAAATGTAAGAACAAGTAAGTTGTCACCAAAGAACGTGGACGGAATTATCTTAGCAATTGAAAGTGAAATACGCCTAAGACACGATGTAATCTTACGTATAAACCTCCGAGTACATGCAACATATTGAGAGTAGCCATTGTATTCTCCCTGCAGCATATGAGTATCTTAACCAACATCAACCATGGTGACAACTGAAGAGCGCCCGCCTCGGTAGCGTAGACGGTAGCATGTCTGCCTCACCTTCAAGAGGTCCCAAGTTCGAATCTCCATCAGGGTGAGTTACCTGGATAAGGTTTCCCCGGGGTTTTCCCTTTTGCTGATAGACTAATGTTGGGTAACTATAAGCTCTATGGACCGCGGAATCATTTGAGCATCATTTCACCCATTTTATTCATCGTCCGATATGACAACTTTGGAAGACGTAAATTAAAAAAAGAAAAGCTGAAGAGCATAACAGAGTTATGACTACCCTAGTGATCCAGAAACTGCATTTGAGTGAAAGTATACAAGTACATGTATTTAATACTTGAAAACATTCGATTAGCTGATCACCACTTGGTTCCTGTATTGTTTTTTACAAAATAAATAACAAAACAAAGACAAACACAAACAAGTTGTTAACATTGGTATTTTTTATTCTGAGCAGTTTTTATTTTTTTAATTTTTTTTTAAATAAACAATCAGGATCACAAAGAGGAAAGATAGAGTGGGAGGTCTGATTGTACTTTATGTATTCAGGTTTAGTTACATTTTGTTGTAACATTTTAGGAACAAACTACATGCACACCCGCGCGAAATGGGGAGGCATCGGTGAATTTCGTTAAAAATGACAAAAAACGACATTTTCCGTTTTTTTTTTGCGTTAAAATTATGTTTAAGCAGTGTAGTTTCAGAATCTGCCGTTAGTTAGGCCCTAGCGCCATTTAAAGAGCCGCTACGTCATTATTTAAATGCCCATGTGCGGGTGGAGGTGGCCATTTATATTGCTTTTGCTAGTGTGTCGTAAAGAAATTGATGAAATTCTCACGTTTAGACTACACGATTTGATTCCATACAATATGGTAATGTGCAGCGACATCTTCTGGATGTTTGTGGAAGCTACTGAACCTGTCTGCTACAATTTTTATATATTAATTCTCACTTACTTGAAAGTAAACAGACATTTCCAATGACATGTAGTGTTTGTGAAATATGGTTTGCATGCAATTGAAAGATGTGGATAGCAGCTTATATTAAATTACTATTGTTTAAAATAGGAATAAAGTCTGGTTTAACATTGTATTGCTTTCTTGTTGCAACAATAGGTATATGATTTATACCAGGTTAGGTTAGGAGTACAGTGGCTATTTCGAAGCAAAATATAACTAAACTAAGTGATTGCAGCTGTTAGTGAATTTAATATGGGTTATAAAGATAGACTAAATGTTAAGGCAAAAGTTTCAGCAAGCAAAGTAAGTCTTGCTAGCAACAAAATTAGCAGTATTGGGGATAGGTGAAAGCTAAAACAAAGTGCTCAAAGTTCATTGAGCAAATATAAATCTGCCAAGAAGCAGTTACAAGTGACTAAATTAAAAGAAGAAGAGGATAATAAACTAGCTGAGTGATCTTTATATAGTACAGGAGGGTTTTCAAAAATAGAAAAAAATGTTGTTTATATTTAGAGCTTCTAACTAGATTTTTCTTCATGTCCAACTTTTAGCATTTTAATACCCCTTATAGTCCAGACACTAAAGTTTTCCATTAACTTCTTTAAGTTTTGCATATATGTATATTCATAGATAAGTTTTCAATAAAATTGGTATAATTATGTCTGTATATCAAAAAGATAATGATTGGTATTGAAAAAAGAAAATTGAGAAAAATTCAAGAAAATTCTATCATATTCCTTAAATGTTTTCCTCCAGAACCATTAGACATGGGCAAATAAGTATATACATATATAGTTCTGTAATTATTATCTAAAGGAACCGCAATCCAAAGTTCCAATCATTTATAACAAAAATTGCGGAGAATGTAATAAGTTTCCCAATATAAAGAAATTGCAGCAAAAATTAAATTAATTTTTTTTTTTTGGTAAAAACTATTGTAGATAGAAAACTTATAAAAACTAGCCAAAGGTAACCAAATTAAAGTGAATGAAGGTAATAAGATAACTGTAAGGTCCGCATATGATGCACGATATTTAAATTCATTTTTCTCCACTTTCAATTTTTGAACATTTTTGTATTTTCAATATGCTCCAACTTCTGCAATTCTCAAGGAATTTGTATTAAACTTGCATACATATTTCCAAATAAATGTTCAACAGAATTTGGTGTTTTTTATGTAAATTAAGTAGTTCATCTATTATTGAATTTTAAATATCAAAATTGCAAAAAAAAAAAAAAAAAAAAAAAAAAAGGAAAAATTTAGTGTATTCACACATAAAATTTTTTTCTCCAAAAATACTTCATACACACTTTAAAATTATAGCAACTTTTGTAACTGATGTGCAGAGAAACCTGAATCTAAAATTTAAAGTTTCTAAAAGAAAAACTGTATGACCTGGGACTTTTTGTATAATATACAAAAATCATATTATAAAAAGCACTAAATATTTAAAAAAATTAAGGTAGAAAGATGAATTTTGAAAGCTTAACTAGATTCCTTATACCCCACCTAATGAAAAAATTTCAAGTAATTCCGATGGATTTTAGCATTTTTCACAGATGCCTCCCCTTCTCGGCCTAAGCATCATGAAATTTACGCATTTTGTATCGCTCTGCTCTGAGCCATTTTCTGAAGAAAATAAATTAGGATAATTGGTACTCAGGAAATAATGGTAGAAAGCGATTATAAACCACATTTGAGTCCGTGCAATGTTGCCTTTCTTAATATTCCAGGAGAGAATTACTGACACTGTAGTATGTTCCGCTCTAGATCTCAGATACATTTTTGCAGGTCTGTGTATCTGCGTGTCCACATTGCATTAAAATGTCCCTGAAAAGAATTAACACAATAGTCTGATTTCAGATAGATTAAATTATTGCCACTCGAAGCTCTGCATGTTCTGGCTAGAGGTCCAAGGAGTGCTTAATGGAGCGCGTCAGTGTCAGTCAACTGGATTCCGTACCTCACTTCTGCCATCTACATACAACGATAAAGACGATATCAAAAAGTTTTAAGTTTAGATGGCAGGCTTGTGATCTTTTAATATTTATTATTAAAATGAAACAAAAATTAAGCAAATAAAAGCGAAAGATGCATATAGTTATCACTTCATGTTGGAAATTGTAATTTCCTATAAATTTAGTAATTCCCTTGACCAATTTTTCTCATTTATATTAAGAAATAGTCATAAATCATAACATATTTTGTATTAGAATTCAATGTTATTATCTTTTTAGTGCAGTTTTTTTCCGAGTCTGTATGGATTACTTTTTGCTCCAGAACACCTCTTTTGCGAAACGGGTCTGTGAGATTATGACAGAATGGTCGGGGAGAAATACTTTGTGATTGACACATTTTCCTAATAGAGGGTTGTCATCTACGTAACTAATCATGTCTGACTTGGAAGTTGTGTTCATAAGTTATTGGTTATTAAAGTTATTGTCTTTAGCTATAAGTTAGGGTCCGAGATATACCACACGAACCACTGGCTGATTCAGAGGACCATGTGTCAATCAAAAAGTGAATTCTCCTTTACATTATTATTTATAGTGCACTGCGTATCGCCTAAGGTTATTTTTAAGATGGCCAGATAGATTTCAGTAGTCTTTCCTTTTACACAATTAATGCACAAAACCCAAACTGTACGTTTCTCACTCTTAACAAATAGGTAGTGTATTATAAAGTTTTAATTTTGGCAATGGCAACTAGCTGATTTTTGTTAATAATCAGCAAACATTACTTTCATTTTCACATTCCTTGCAAAATTTACATCAGTTTCTCATTATGAACTACCTTGTACAATTAAAAGTAACAACTTTCTGCCACAATCAGCTATCGTAAGTGAATGAGAAAAATTTTGAAATGTTGTGCCAGCTGCTTTCTATGGATATTTGTGTTACAAATGGTAATAGATGCCGATATGAAGATTAGAGACAGCCTATCGTATCCCGTGAAGGGCATTAGCTGTTGTCGTGGTATAGACTGTTGTGCGGTAAAAATAAATTCATTATTTAATATGTTTCTCAATATGCTCACTTTATTCTCGGGCAGCCAGCCAGGTGAAAAGATGATTAGATATCAACGTTTCGGGAGTGTGCATCTCTCCCATCATCAGGATATTTATAAAATGTTATAACTACAAATGACTTATTGGATATAACACAACTATAAACAAAGACAAAACACTATCAAAATTCGCATTGCTGAACAAAAGACTGCTTTCAGTAAATTAAAATCCAGGTCAGAAGATGGCGTGAGTATAGAAAATTATGTCAAAGAAACGTAACTACTGAACTTAATTATCAAGCTGTATTGATCTTTGCTTCTTAAATCGACGGATTTCCATTTTTAAGGCCGGTTTCCATGAGGAGCTGAACTGAAATCCAGCATCATGATTAAGCGTGCTGTTTTCAGAGTAAATCGTCAAAGCCTCCTTAATTCTCCGCTCCCACTGTTGCATTTTGCCAAGATGGTCGTCTCCCGAAAATTGGATCTATGGTCGTTATCAAAACAATGCTCCGCCAGCCCAGACTTCTCAGGTTGCTTTAAACGAATGCTCCGATCATGTTCGATTATTATGGTAGCGATGGTCCTTCCGGCTTGTCCTATATACGTTGTCCCACATTCACATGGAATTCGGTACACTCCCGGAACTTGGAATTCCAGTTTGTCTTTCACTGATCTCAACAGATGCTTGATCTTCAGAGGTGGCTTGTAGATGGTCCTGATGTATTTGGTGAGAATTCTGCTGAATCTGCCGGATAGATTGCTGGTAAACGGGATGCAGGCTGTAGCGGTAGGTTTATCTGACGCTTGCTGTTTTACAGGTTTCCCTTTCTTAGCTTTGGTGATCGAGGCTTCGATGTCATATTCGGAATAGCCGTTTTGACGGAAAGCGAGTCTCATGTGCTGTAATTCTTGTTTTAAGTGCCTGGGATCAGAGGTAGACAAAGCTCTGTGGGTCAGTGTATTGAGAACTCCCAGTCGTTGAGACTTATGATGGAAACTATGAGCGTTCAGATAGAGATCGGTGTGTGTTTGGCTTGCGATATACAGCATGCCCCAGTGTACCGTTGCTGTTTTTTAAAACAAGAATATCCAGGAATGGAAGAGTTCCATCCTTCTCCACTTCCATGGTAAACTGTATTTGAGGTCGAAGGCTGTTGAGATGCGCAAGAAATCTAGGCAAGTGTCTGATCCATGTGGCCAAATTACAAAAGTGTCGTCCACGTATCTGCAGAAATGAAATGGTTTAAGTGGAGCTGTGGCAAGTATTTCAAGTTCTAGGTGCTCCATATAGATATTAGCTATAGCTGGTGACAAAGGGGAGCCCATTGCTACTCCGTCTACTTGTTCAAAGAAAGTACCACCAAACAAGAAGAAAGTGGACGTCAGGGTAAGACGGAAGAGCTCTATTATATCAGCTGGAAAATGCTCCTTCAGAAGTTGGATGGGTTCCTGAAGTGGTACTCTTGTAAATAGAGGGACCACGTCAAAGCTGACAAGAAGATCAGAAGGGCCAATGGTAATGTTCCTAAGTGAAAGTACAAACTGTGTGGAATTATTCACATGATGTGGGCTACCAGAGGTTGTAACAGATCAGCCAGGTGACGTGCCAGCCGATATGTAGGGCTGCTCCTGGCGTCCACAATGGGGCATAAAGGAACGTCCGTTTTGTTGATCTTCGGAAGTCCATACATTCTAGGAGGCCTGGAACCCGACGGATCATTTAAGGATCATTTAATAAGTTGTACAGTCCGACGTTCGATGGAAGAGGTAGGATTTTTATTGACAATCCTGTAGGCCGGATCATCTAAGAGCTGCTTCATTTTCTGCATATATGATATCCATATGTATACATGGGCGGCAAGAGAATCCAAGTGTGTGATTGACTATTTTCTGGCAAATAATAAAAAACAGCTACTTTATTTAGAAATGTTCGAGTGCACAGAGGCTATGATATAAATACAAAAGAATCAATAAGGAATATCTATCAAGAAAGATTAGATCAATTTTTGAAGAAGTACCCAATTGTATATAATATTGAAAAAGAATGGGAGAAACTACAACAAGTAATAACACTAGCAGCAACCAAGACTTTAGGGAAGAAGAAAGCTCCCAAAGTAAAAAAAAAAAAAAAAAAAAAAAAAACTGGAATATATAAATGGACAGATGAACTAAAGACACTAGTTCAGGAGAAAAAAAAAAAAACACAATATCTTAGATATCTCCAATGCCATACTCAAAAGGATATAATTGAAAACAAAAGAAGGCTGAAGTTAAGAGACAATGTAGAAAAGCACACAAGGAAGGATGGAAACATTTCATAACAAACATTGAAACAGATATACATGGAAGACAAGAGTTTACATATAAAATTATGAGACACCTGAATAGTAAAGTTAAAGATATAGCTAATCTAAAGATCTTAAATAATAACCAATTTTTAGAATACTTCAAAAATTTGTGGACTGATCAAACAAAATGTGATGAAAAGGACATAGAAGTTAATAGCAATCCGGGCCTAATAATTTACGAGGAACTTAAAATGATCCTGAAAAGCTTAAAAAAGGTAGTGATGGAATAAAAAATGAATTATTAAAATATGCGTCTAAAAATTTTAAAACAAGACTCCTCAATTTTGGCTAAGTAGAACTATACCTGAAGACTGGAATATACCTATAGCACTGATTTTCCTTATGGGCACTGCACCTTGCTCGGCCTCCTAAAGGAGCTGGGTTTCAAATACCGCACTTTGAATAAGTTAAGAGATTATGGAATCCAATAGAATTTTAGCTTGGCGATGTATATATGTATATATATATATACATCGCCAAGCTAAATATATAAATATAAATATATATATATATATAATTTATTTAGACGAAACCTCGTACGATACCCATGACGTATCGAGAAAGGTGGCAACCTTGCAGAAAGGACTGGAAGAAGGAGGGCCGGTGTTGTAAAACGATTATAAGGGTTCGTCAAAGGCAGCGGCCGACGTGCACACCAGTTAACTAAACAGACTTTAACTGTTGAGTTGGTACTGCTATTACTAGGAGGAGAAAAAACTCACTTATTTTGATTAATTTGTTTGTTTCTTTTTCTAATTCACGCCTCTTCTTTCTTTTTCGTGCACCACTTAGGTGTTTGTACTTAACTTTAAAAGGTTTCATTTTACTGAAAAAGTACACAGTTAAATAGAAAAATTAAACTTTTAACCAGTAAAGTTTTGAAAATATCACAGCACTTTGTAATGCACCTAGTTCCCGTGAAGAAAGCTCGTCTGAAACTGAGTTGGCTTTTGGCTGACCTGCCAGTTATTCACATCTTAATGTATAATTGACATTTGTGACGAATGAGAGTGTGACAAGAGTTAAATTGTTAGAAAGAAATGTGCATATGTCGATATCAGGAACTCTACACATCAATAAAGAATAACTTTCTGCCTAATGTGATATTTTGGCATTCATTTTCATTGTTGTAACTATGCGCCACTCGTTTATGACGACAGAGAAACATGATGCAAAGCAGTGTTATCAGAGAATTTGTAGTGAAGGACAAGCATTGTTAACACACACAGCTGTTATAAACTCAACTAAACGTTGACCGATTCTAGGAAACCGTTTGGAATGACCTGACCATTAACTTTCTATTCAGACTGACATTAAACTTTACTATTTATAATATACATATTTCAGAATTTATATCTCTATATATTCAAATTGTTATATTCATCAATAAGATTATTATGCTTTTATTCTACGGGCCCCTAAAATACCGGGTCCACGCGCATTGCAGGCCCTTCAGGCCCAAACGTTACGCCCCTGTACGGAGCGTAAATTGCACCAGTCAGCAGTGCCACACACTATCATGTGTTTCAAATGGGAAGAGTTCTGGAGTCCAGCTAACCAGATGCCGTATCACACTCAGCGTTGCCAGCTTCTTACGCCACACCTTTTATATTTCTCTCTCTCTCTCTCTCTCTCTCTCTCTCTCTCTCTCTCTCTCTCTCTCTCTCTCTCTCTCTCTCTCTCTCTCTCTCTCTCGCACAGTCATACAACATGCAGGTCTGCTTGGCACTAACGTAAGGGTAAGCAAATTATATTTTGCAAACTTTTACAATGATGCAGTTGCCAAAATCAAAATTGGAAAAAACATTTTCGCAAATTATGTATATTTTTAAATACTATAACTATAATTATAGTTTATTAATTACCTGTTTTTCTAATCCAATGGAACTGCCAGTGGCTCATCCATATCGCTGTCAACGTCACTTCGTCATTGTCATTGTCTTCAACGTCTGAGTCTTGCAAATTTATGATTATAGTTTCCAAAATCTCGTCACGTGCTATTTCTTTCTTAACATCGTCTTCTTGAAGGCTCTTTGCATGCCTTACGCAGTTTTCCCAGTCCCGTTTTGTTACCTTGTCAATTTCTTCGTGAACAAGTCGTCCAACGTCTGTCAGTTTAAAAGTATTATTTGTGATTGCAGTCCCCCTTTTTATTTGAGCCCACACCAACTCAATTGGATTATATTGGCAGTGGTAAGGTGGGAGCCGTATTACCTCGTATCCCATTTCAATTACAAGTTGATCCAGCTGATACACTTTTTCCGTGTTTTTAAACGGAAATGCTCTTTGCAATAACGCATTTTTAGTTTCTCTTGCCGAAAATTTTTTGAAGAACGTGTATGCCTTAAAAATAATACTTCGATCCTGACTAACTGGCCACTAAATTCACCGCAAGAAGCCATTGCACTATTTAACTCCTACGCTACTGTTGTGTAAAGAACAACTGAATGATATTGCTCTGAACTCTCCACAGTAAATAAACACTTCTTATCCCGCATTCATTCATAAACATAAGCATACAGCATTCCACAGGCTAACAGGAAATTAAGTGTTTGCTCTTTCTCGAATTTAAAACCTTTACTTATTCACAGTAATTCTATCACGTCATGTCAGAAGTTTAAATTTCATTTCTGAGTAATCAAAAGTATATGTACATATATACACACCAACCACTTTGAACCCTCTCGAGTAAATAGACATTACGAACCATTCATAAATAAAGATATAATGTGACCAGAAACGTTCTGCCAGGGCAAAATGAAATTTGTTTCCTCTCGCTCGAATTGGCTTATTCAAAGTAATTCTTTTATCACGTCGTGTCAAATATTTACGTTTCAGTTCGCAGAAATTACAAATATACGTACACGCATACATGCCAACCAATAATGATATTTATACAGTGCTTACGTCGTGATTTATTGCCATAATACAGGCATTAGTGGTTTATTTATTTGTATTAGAAAAACTATTTGAGCTAAAAATATGGGGTTTTCATGGTTATGTTAGATACATTACTCTCTACCTTCTACAAGGATCAGTTTTGGTAAAATCTGAATTTTTGTCAAACGCGAATACTATTTCATACAAATTGATTAGGTTGGTGCTCCTCTCACACCACTTAGCGGGAATGCAATACAACACCGCAGTACTCTGATTGGTTGCTCACCTAGTAGTGCTCAAGGACAAACACCTTCCCATTTGAAACATATATTAGATTCTTAGCCGACATTTTGTATCCGAAAAGACTGAAATTAATTGGAGAGACTGGGAGTCGTGTAAACGGAAGTTACAAAACCAGTATTCGCTTAAAATGTCCCTGAAAAGAATCGATACAATAGTCTGATTTCAGATAGATTAAATTATTGCCACTCGAAGCGCTGCGTGTTCTGACTAGAGGTCCAAGGAATGCTTAATGGAGCGCGCCAGTGTCAGTCAACTGGATTCTGTACCTCACTGCTGCCATCTACATACAACGATAAAGACGATATCAAAAAGTTTTAAGTTTAGATGGCGGGCTTGTGCTCTTTTAATATTTATTATTAAAATGAAACAAAAATAAAGCAAATAAAATCAAAAAGATGTATATGGTTATTACTTCATGTAGCGAATGCGAATATCATATAAATTTAATAATTCCCTTAACCAATTTTTCTCATTTATATTAAGAAATAGTCATAAATCATAACATATTTTGTATTAAAATCTGTTATTAGATTTTTATTTTAGGGGTTTCACTGGGTTTTATTGTGTGTGCTGGACTATTTAGCAATTAGGAACTATTATTTTTTGAAACGGATCTGTGATATACTTGGCCGACATAAGTATCCTAACGTAAACATATTTATCACTTATATTATCTAAAACTACGCAGGGTAAGCATACGTAAATACAACTGGTACAAAATATACTTGAGTTTTCCAATAAACATATAAACTCATAAATAGCAACTGAAACTATTTTGCACTACAAGGAGAAATAAAACGGTTACTTTACATCTGGACATAAGTATTCGAACAGAGAACAGCTAATATTTAGTTATCATCCCCTTCCTTTGAATTACTGCTGATAATCGTTTGAGCATTGTCTGTGTGTGTTCTTTAGTGACTGCAGAGTCCATATTTCTCCACTCTGAAGAAGTTCTTTCAGATGGTCCTTGCTTCTGATGTGATGCTTCCTCACACGCTCCTTGAGTTCCTTCCAGATGCTCTCTATAGGATTTAAATCTGGAGATTGGGGAGGTGTCTTTAAAGTGTGAGGAGTTTTGTACATGATCCAAAGCCTTACAATTTCAGCAGTATGCTTCGGATCATTGTCCTGCTGGAAGTAGTATTCATGCCCTTATCCCAGCTTCTCTGCACTCTTTTTAAGATTGTGTTCAAGAATCCTCTTGTGTTTAAATTTGTCCATGATCCCATCAATGATCACCAATTCCCGAAAGCCAGATGAAGCTGTACAGCCCCATACCATCACACTACTGCCACCATGTTTCACTGTAGCTACCATGTTCTTATGTTTCCATTCTGTATTTGGCAGTCTCCATACTTTAAGACGTATAAGCAGAATTTGCTCTCGTCCGTTCAGAGAACCTTATCCCAGAATTCTGTTGGTTTCACTACATACTGTTTAGCAAATTCTATACGCTTTTTGTTATTGACCTTATTAACATATGGTTTGCTCCTAGAAACGCGAGCATTGTACGCAGTACTATTTAAAACCTGTTCAACTATTCTGGTGTGAACTACAGTGCCAGAATATTGCTTAAGGCATCCTCTAATCTCAGATGCAGTGAGTGACTCTCGAATTCTGCTTCACTATTTTTATTATTTGCTTCCTGTCTTTTAAGGGGAGTTTAGAAGGAGCGCCATATCTAGGTTTATTTACAACAGTATTTGTCTGTTTGAAGCGTTGAAATATGCAGAAAACTGTAGTTTTGCCTCTGTTAATGGTTTTGGCAATTTCAGAGAGAGATTTGTTTTGTTTGTACATATTTTTCACGATATTCCTCTCTGTCACCGTTGTCTCCTTCCTTACCTTTACGTCCCATATTACCTGTGAGTTCACAATTGGCTTAAGAACTTTGAGCACATTGTCTCGAGGCATAGCATAAACACAACTGTTATGTGGTAGGGGCGTGTAGGGTACCTCCAACCACCTTTCTCTCTGTTCGATTGGGTACGTTCGAATACTTATGTCCTACAGTAACAGGGACAATAGAATAAATACAGTATAGATTGTGTAATAAATAGATTCAAAGTGACATTTTAAATATTGTTTTCGAGACAAAAAAGGTTAATGTTTAACAATTAAATGCTGCCAAATAAATATTACAGTATTTATAGTACGTGCAGTGTTACATGTAATATTATTCGAATACTTATGTCAGCCTCTGTGTATACCAGAATTATCATTTATAGTTCACTGTGTGTTGCCTAGGGTTACTTGCTCTTATGCAACGTGGCCAGATAGAAGTGAATTAATTACTCAAGTGGATGCTGTAGTAACATAATATGAAAATTCTTGAATTTCCACTCCCGTCCTTGTACATAATTAATGCATCAAACCCTAAATTGTAGGTTTCCTACTTTTAAAAATTCGACAAAGTATTATAAAGTCTTCATTTTGGTAATATATGTTAGCTGTATATTTAAATAATCAGCCAATATTACGTTTATTTTCAGATATCTTGTGAAACTTCCCTCGCTTTCCCATTACGATCAACCTATTATGTGTTTCAAATAGGTAGGTGTTTGTCCTTGAGCGCTACTAGGTGAGCAACCAATCGGAGTCCTGCGGTGTTGTCATATTGCATTCCCCCTAACTAGTGTGTGCCGAGCGCCAAACTAATCAATCTCTAATAAATACTATCCGCGCTAAGACAAAAATTCATATTTTACAAAAACTGGTCCATGAGGAAGAAGTGAATAATGTATTTAACATAACCTTAAAAGCCCCATATTTTTAGCTCAAATAATTTTCCTAATACAAATAAATAAATAGATACCATTACATTATAACAACGCATTCTGACGTAAGCTCTGTATTGAGCACCATTATTGGTTGGCATGCATGCGTGAACGTATATTTAAAATTACTCAGAACATTTGACATGACGAGATAAAGAAATATGTACTTTGAATAAGCCAAGGTGTTTGTTAAATTCGATGAGAGGAAACAATACACTTCTTGCTAGTGTGGCAGAACGTGTCTGATCACATATCTTTGTTTATGAAGAGAGAGTTCAAAGCATCATTATTCAGTTACTCTTCCATGAAAAAGTGTATCAACGTGTGGACGTGATCCAGCTCCCTTCTCCCTTACTACTGCTAGAACAATGCATTAGAGTTAATGTGGGCTAAATTATGTTGCAAACAGGAATAATACTTTTAAACTGACTGAAGTTGAACGATTTATTCACGAAGAATTTGACAAGGAACACAACAAGACTGAGAAAACTGTGTGAGACATTAGATAAACTACAAGAAGACGAGTTTTGGAAAGAAATAGCAAGTAACGAGATTTTGGAACCGATCATCATAAATTTGCAGTACTCAGACGTTGAGGGCAATGAAAATGACGAATTATCTCTTAACGTGCATAGGTAACATTCACAGCTATACGGATGCACCGCTGGTATTTTCGTTGGATTAGAAGAATAAGTAATACATAAACTATAATTAACTTTAAACTAAATATTTAAAACGTTTAATTATACGAAAATCCATGTTGAAATTGTGACTTCAACTGCATTATTATAAAACTTTGGAAAATTCAGTTTGCGTTCCTTACGTCTAGCGCCACGAACACTCGCAAGTGTGCGAGAGAGAGAGAGAGAGAGAGAGGGAAATATAAAATGAGTGGGGATAACGAGGTGGCAACGCTGAAGGCTCTAACGCAACTGATTCGCTACAGGCGAGAACTCTTTCCATTTGAAACACAGAACTTTAGATTAGAACTTTAGACACCGAAACTAATAAGTTTGCAACGCCGAGACCATAGAATTAGGTTTGTTTACAAAGAACTGAGGGTGGGAGAAGGACGTCTGTAGAGCACACTACACCTGATTCCGACCTTGGGTACATAGTACGACAACAAGCAGAGGCTCCTGGCTAAGCGCGTATACATAAATAACATGAGAAAGTCCCTAAGCTTATTCATTCTCTCTTTTGTGAACAGATACATAGGCCTATTGAAATAACATTGTTTAACTTTTAATTATAGTCATTAATTTTATTGCAATGTATCACTACGTACATTCGTAAATTCTCAAATTTGAAACTTGTACTACTGTCTGACAAAATATTTTTGCATTGAGAGACTGTTCTCTCTACATCGCATGATGTGATTGGGGCCACGCCGTGGCTCAGTGGTTAGACCGCTTGGCTCTCACCAAGGGCAGCCCGGGTTTGATCCCAGGCGACCGCAAAGTGAGATTTGTGGTGGACAACACGGCGTTGGGGTGGGTTTTCTCCGGGACCTCCGGTTTCCACCCACCATCTCATTCCACCGGTGCTCCATCTTCATCTCATGCACCATCAGTGTCACCGCCTGCGGTGCCGTATGTAGTAAAAGCGGGCGTTAAACACTACACATTTCATTTCATTTTGATGTGATTGGAGCATACAGTACGCGCAAGATAAGAAGAGCGCTGGACTTAAGGTGTAGTGCGGGCAGAGGGGAAGTTGCGAGAGCTAACACTCTTTTTTTCTGCAGTGTGGTCAACCTTGAGAAACACAGTTCAGCAAAATAGCGTGTAAGATAAGCGAATATATGCACCGCAAGTGTGAGATCTGTGGACAAACATTAACTTGAACTCGATCCTATAAGCTGTATATTTGTATACTCACTATTTATGAAACACATAAAAACAGTAAACAAATATTATGACAGCTATAAATACTCAATCATTCGCTTTGTGATTCTTCGACATCTGAGTCCACTGCATCAGTTTCATCGCTAGTATCCTCTGATTTCATCAATCGCATTTTCTATTACACCATTATTTATCCAATATTTCATTTCCAGTTCTTGGACCTTCTTGCCGTATCCTTCCCAATCCGTCGCAGTTACAGAAGAGAATGCTTCTATAGCAAGTTTCTGTAGAATGGTGGCTGACATATCACCAGCAACGTTGTGTCCTCTGAAAACGTTCTTTATTTTTGCCCACGCCAATTCAATTACATTCAAATCACAGTTATACGGAGGTAGACGAATAATAGTGTGTCCCCTTTCGAGAACCATAACATCCACAACATAGGTAAGTCTTGCTCCTAGGTTTGTTGGCCTCTGTTAAATACCGGTGTAGCTTTGGTAATGGAGGGAAATACAAAGCTATGTTGAAATATACAAAGGGCTCAGATCAAGATAAGATAAAACAGCAAGATATAAGGAAAAGGAGGAAGCCAAAAAGGAAAGGATTGAAGGGAGAAGAAGAAGGAAAGAAAACATCACTATTAGTCATTACCGTACACAGATCACAGCCTTACCTGCTTTTTCTTGGTGTTTTTGGAGATTCATTGGGATGAGATATACAAAACGATTTAATACGCCTGACAGTGCTGACGCTGTTTCCTTTGTAAGCAGCAGCTCGTTCTACTGATTTGCTGAGTGGGAAATTAACTGGTTGTTATCCTTTTCTATATCGCAAGTTTCCGCTTTTGTATTTGGAGTGATGGGTTGAGCATATTTGCGATTTATTTTACGTCATGTTAAAAGAAAATAAAGAAAAGTCTCCTTTGCGGAACCGGTGACTGGAGCGCTGCCCTTGTTAGGGACTTCTGCGCGACTCTGTTCTATATACGTGTGATCCAGTGGGCTCCTGCGGTTACCTCAATTTGTCATTTCCTCTTGGGGTTGCAGCCGTAACAGATCTGTGCGGAGGTCATGGTGCCGTTGTCTACCTTTACTCCTTTATTCTTTTTATTAATCTCCTTTGTCTGAGTATATTTTTAGCATCTCGAAAAACCAAACAGATCTTCCTGCTCTTATAAAAGTAATATTTATGAACTTTTTTTTTAATTTGACAGTTGTCGGTTCATTAGGAACTGAATCAAATTATTCACTTTAATGGCGCTGCTGTCAGAAATCCACTCACCATATTAAAGTATACGTAACGCATGGTCAGTGAACTGCGTTAACTCCAAGCTCGTATTTCAAAGATGCATGCCGGAAAACACAATCGGAACTACACAAATCAACCGTGAGGAAGAATAATCATAAATCAGGCGCTTACTCGGTGGAATTTCCAGATCTCACTCCCCCGCAGTTTAATTTTAAGACAGTTTATGTCATTCTGTAAAGAGATTTCGCAGCTCTGGGTCATATATCACTGTCGGACAAGTTGGCCAAACAGAAATGTAATAAGCAGAGGAAAACAGTTGCTGCCTGTGCTGTTATATGAGGGCGAAATGAGGAAAAGAAACAACTGGTTGCCGAAAAAGTTGGGCTATAGGGTGTTTAAATACTTCCTGCAGTTTTATGTCCGTTAGCTCTACAATTAATATTAAAACAAGTACATTTCTATAAATAAATGATTTTATATGATTGCAAATAGATTCAATATGAAAAGTTTAAATTTGACAAGTTTATAATCAGTTTTATAATTAGACCCACATCGCTACTAAGGCGAAACCAACTCCTATGTGTGATTTCCTCTCATGGGAGAAGACATTGTGATGTCTCTGAATAAACTTGCATATGAATTGCTTTCACCCAGTAGAAATCCATTCATATCTAAGTGTATCCAATCAGAGACAAAATATATTCCCCATGTGGAGCAAAAACGTGATAGGAGATGGTTTCACTTTAATGTTGTGAACAACATTGTGTTTGTGGCGACTTACTATCGTAGGTACTTGAGTCCCAGGCAACATCATTTAACTCTTATTATTTTAGTTAGTTGATGGAAATTAAAACCTTAACCTATATACGGCTAGTGTGAAGAAATGATTAATTTCCATCAGTTAACTAAAACCCTATATGAGTTCAAATACGTCTGTCATAGGTGTTATTAGTGATTCTGTAACTGCGTATTTTATAGTTTGGCACATGCAATCCGCAGCACGTCTGCACGCTGCAAGAACAACAAGGATTTCATGCTGTCACGAGCATGCTGTCAAAATATAGAAAAAAAAATGAAAGTGAATAGATTAAATGGAAGTGTTGTGCTCATCCTAACCTAAAATACAGAGCAACTGTTACCACCAATTTCTGTTTGTTTCTTTTGGTTTGTTTTGTTTCGCAACATGAGCAGCACTGTAACAATGACTGAACTTTAAGTGTAATACCATATACTTATATATACGGCAAAATATAATACAGTTTTTAGTTCACATTATCGCTAAGTATTATAACACGTTTAAAAGAACATCAGTAGGCAAAGATAAAGAGGGCTCTAAGCAAAAAATTGAGGGTTCTTTCACGTGCATTGTAGAATGTAAATTAGCCACTAAATCAGCAAAAAGTTTATTTTCCTTTATCTCTCAAAGCCAATAAATTTTAACTTTAAGTGTCGTCGTCGTCATCATCATCATCGACTTTTCACTGTTTAAATCATCAAGGACCGTTCCGGTCACATAAATTTTAAAAGTGTTTATGAATCTTTTTCTTGGTCTACCAATATTTCTTCTACCTAATGTTTTGTAATCTAAAAGTAATTTTGGAATGCGGCTATCATTCATTCTGTCGATATGTTCCTTCCAGTTATTTATATATCATTTTATTCTATCTGTTGGCTTACAAGTATTCAATTCTTTTCTAATGTCCTCACTTCCTTGCTTATCAGTAGATTATATCAGCTGCATTTCTTAAAACTTCACTTCCGCTGTTTCAATCACTTTTTTTTGTTAAAGTGCAAAATTCACTGCCATATAGCAATATAGGAATTGCCATCACTAAATTTTAATTTAGTCTCTCCTCGTATTTTTCTTAAGGTTCTGTTTATGGTGCCATATATACCATTAAATTTGTTGATTATATTTAAAATGTCACTATTTTTAAAATAAGAGATATTGCAACCAAGGTAATTAAATCAGTTGACTTGTTCAGCGGGTTTTCATTCTAATAAAATTTCGGCTTTTATGGTATTGGAACCCTTAAGGCTAAAACTTTATTTTTGTTTATAGATATTGTTAAACTATATTCACTGACAAGTTATTTAATATATGTAACGCTTTTTGTAGACTATTTTCTGAGCTAGATATGAGAACTTGACCATCTGCAAATAATAAAGTATCTAAATATCTACGAGGGCTGTTCAATAAAGAATGATCACATATTTTTTTGACAACGTACCTTTACTCATCCTTATAATTTTGATGGTCCTTCTCAAAATAGTCTCCCCTGAATGTGATACACTTTTCCTAGCCTTTCTGCCAGTCTTCAAAGACATGCTGGAAACCATTTTTGAGAGATCCTTCAAAATCGCCTCCGCAGCCTTCACCACTGCTTCTTATGATGGATAATGCCCCCCCTACGAAGTCGTTTCTTCAAGTTAGGGGATAGAAAAAAGTCACGTGGGGCTAAATCCGGACTGTAGGGAGAGTGAGGGAAGCACTTCATGTTGATTTTTGCAAGATATTCTGCAACAACATTGGCAATATGCGGCCGCACATTATCGTGATGAAGCATCCAGCCTGCTTCACGGAAATGTGGTACCCAATGAAATGTTCAGTATTTCGGAAAGGCATCTTAAGGTAATTCGTCGATCGTCTCTCACAATGGCAGCAGCAGTGCTGATGTTTTCTTCCATAAGAGCAGTAACTGGAGCACCGGGTCCACCTTCCTTTGAAATTGATTGTCTGCCCTCCTTAAACATTTTAAACCACCTTCGAGCTGTGCTGTAGGGAAGAACAGACTCTCCATAGGCCTCCTGTAGCATTGTATAGGCCTCAAATGAAGATTTGTTGAGGCGAAAGCAGAATTTCAAAGCCGCACATTGTTCCTCGCGTGTTACCTCCATTGCAGCTGTAGGCGATACTGAACATGTCTGAACTTGCCTGGTGCTCACAGGTGGGAATCAGGAGTACCAACAATGGAACTATTACGGCGTGTTTGTTTCACATTAAGCTAACAGAATATAATAAAGCTGAATTTTAGTGCGAAAAATTATGACCGTAAAAAATTATGACCATTCTTTATTGAACAGCCCTCGTATTTCTAATTATAAAATACGAATTTAATTTTGTCTGCCAATTAATGATAATATATTTTAATGAATATACTCGAGGTATCTGAAACAGCAACCTCTGCCTGGATGCGAATGATGCAAAAGGCAACTGTTGAATAGCAACGTCCGAAAGGATGATAGACTCAGAAAGCAAGCAGCGGGAACATTCGGAGAAATGTTTACAGCCCATTGCTGTTTTGCAATACATATTTGCGGTAGAAACTGTTTACACATACAAAGAGCAAGTGCCGCGAGGTAAACGGAATGGAAACCCAAACAAGGGCCACACAGTAAATCTCTCGTTCTCCAGACTGCACATATCAACAACCCTTTGGACCAACAATCGCGAATTCCAAATATTTGGCTTTGAACGTTTTCAAGAACACATCTACGCTAATGAGCTCTTTGAGCTGCTCCTTCATTCACTGAGCGACCTATTTGCCTAGCTATGTGTGCAGCCGTTAATGTCTCTAACTACTGCTGGATAGTTAAATTGAAATTATTTAATATGCTTTTAATAACTTATACATTTAAGAATTGCAGGTGCATTTATTACAACTTGTTATAGTAAAATTTATGTCCATAAACATACATAAGGTGACAAATTGTACAAATATTATACTTTATCTCACGCTAGTTTAATCCTGCTTTAAACAAGGCGGAGCTGACTCTGCTCTCCGCGTGTTAGACGCTACATGAACGCACATATGTTTTGCGACACTAGCAGTATATTGCAATATATATACAATATATATAGACAGTATTGTGACTTTGTGGGTTCGTGGAATAAAAAGTCCAATTACACCACTCAACAATGTTCTTTATTTCCACCGACTTACAGTTTAACACTTGCCAATTACACAGAATTACTTGCTGCACACAGTTACAATTCACCAGTCCGTCCATTACAATTTCACTGTACTCGCGGTTACGTAAGCTCCGGTACACATTCAAAGTTACGTACAGTCTTCCGTTGCACAACCCTTTCGTTCATTAACACGTCACTGACTAACTCTTACACCAAGAACTGCGACTGTCTCCTCACTCACTGACAAAACCAACTCACTGACTGACTAAACCAAAACCAACTCAACTCACTAACTAACTCCGTCTGTCTGTCTGTAGCTCTCTTTATATAGGAATATCGCCGGTTTCTCGTGTTTACAGGATTGTTCTAGTAACAGAAAGATCGAGAAACAGGTGTAGAGAAAACCGGCGACACAGTCATGTTTTTTCCCTGACCACAGTCTGTCACCATCACAAGACAAACGAGGAGGAGGTGTGGCTAACCGAACCTCCCCTACCTTCCGCTGCCAGCTGCTTTACAGGGTGCTCCAGCGCCCGCGTTACACTGCTCCCTCCTCAAAGCTGTTCGCCCCGAACAGCCCCATCGTAGCGTGCGAGGCGGTCCAGGTGTACCACCAGCATCTGCTCGGAGTCTCAGCCAGAAGTAGCGCTGCCGTAGTTTGTGAATCATTCGGTTCGCTCCCAGGTGTCCTCCTGAAGTACCGGCGTGCACTTCCTCCAAGACTTCCGGGACCTTGCTCCGGGGAAGTACCAACTGTCCTCTCTGCGCCTTCCCATCGGGTGACTCCCATACCCGGAACAGCACGCCCTCTCTGGTCTTCAACGAGTCCCATTGGGCCCAGTGCGACTTGTAGGTGGCGCTCCTCGGTGCGATGTCCTCCCAGGTTGGTCTCGTCCCTGCGTCCACTTCCCTCAAGAGTGGCCCCAAGTCTGCGTCCGCCAGCTGCTCCCTCCTCAGGCCTGCGCTATCCCAGCCTTCAGCAGGCACTGCCACAACTACTCGGACTGCTGCGGCACGCTCCTCCTCTTCCACTCTTGTGCGCTCGTGGCCGTCCTGGATCTGCGATAGGACACCTCCAATGCAATGGTCGCTGGCGTCGGTGTCCACAATGAAGGCGCCACCCGGTTGTGGGAAACCCAAAATTGAAGCACTGCACAGGGTCCCCTTCGGGTGCTGGAAAGCGTCTCCGGCGTCCTCCGTCCACACATAAGGCCGGTTTTCCTCCGTCAGGCGGGTGAGGGGTTTTGCGATGTTGTCGGCCTTTTCCTCTAAATCATTAAGGCGGTCGTCTACTTGACCCTTCCGCTTGCCCAGGTTCGCGACGTCATCCCTCACGCCGGCCAACCGTCCCTCAAATTTTGCGGCGAGAGCTTCGTTCGCCTCCTTCATTTCCGTGGCCAGACTGTCGTTCGCTGCCCTCATTTCTGTGGTCAGTTCAGCCATCTTTGAGGTCATTGTCGTGGCCTAGTTGCTGTTAGCCGTTTCCGTCTTCGCTGTTAATTCGGCCTTCATTTCTTCCATCTTCCCGGTGATGCTGTCGTTTGCCGCTTCTGTTTTTGCAGCGAGGTTTTCATTTGCCGTCTTCATTTCTGTCAGTTCCGCCTTCATTTCCATCATCTTCTCCAAAATTTTCTCCAATGCCGCGTCCATGGTTGTAATGCTCGGTGATGTTATCTTCCCGCTTCCTGACACCAGTGTGACTTTGTGGGTTCGTGGAATAAAAAGTCCAATTACACCACTCAACAATGTTCTTTATTTCCACCGACTTACAGTTTAACACTTGCCAATTACACAGAATTACTTGCTGCACACAGTTACAATTCACCAGTCCGTCCGTTACAATTTCACTGTACTCGCGGTTACGTAAGCTCCGGTACACATTCAAAGTTACGTACAGTCTTCCGTTGCACAACCCTTTCGTTCATTAACACGTCACTGACTAACTCTTACACCAAGAACTGCGACTGTCTCCTCACTCACTGACAAAACCAACTCACTGACTGACTAAACCAAAACCAACTCAACTCACTAACTAACTCCGTCTGTCTGTCTGTAGCTCTCTTTATATAGGAATATCGCCGGTTTCTCGTGTTTACAGGATTGTTCTAGTAACAGAAAGATCGAGAAACAGGTGTAGAGAAAACAGGCGACACAGTCATGTTTTTTCCCTGACCACAGTCTGTCACCACCACAAGACAAACGAGGAGGAGGTGTGGCTAACCGAACCTCCCCTACCTTCCGCTGCCAGCTGCTTTACAGGGTGCTCCAGCGCCCGCGTTACAGTATATAGACAATTGAGTGCAGAGGATGTACTATCATTAGTCCTGGACCCGTAGGACCAAGGACCCGGGCCTCTTTCACCAGGGAGTAGCCGAGCTGTCCCAAAGGGCGCCCGGCGTCATCAGTGGGGCTTTCCATAGGGCAAGACCTGGGTTACTAACAACCCCTCCCCCCATCTGGTCCAAGGACACAAGACGGGATAGAAGTGCATACGCCACTTACGCGAGCCAACACCAAAACGGAAAGATGACCGATATGACCTCGGAGGGGCCGCCTGGCGATCTAACGCGCCTTGTACTAGCTCTGCAGGCTAGTAACCGGGAATATCAATGGCTTCCCTCAACCCCGTCCGGAGACGGGGGGTATCGGGAACCACTGCCCCCTCGAGACCAACCCAATCCGAACAATTCCCAAAGGGAGGGGCTCGAATGTTCGGCCCGAGGTTCCTCTAGTAACGTCAGAGGTACCACGAGTGCTAAGGGCCCGCAGCGCCCGCACCACGGCAGCTGAAGGGGACGGATCCCCTCCCCTAAGGGAACTTTTAGACAATAAATAGAGTTGGGTTGCACATAAACTTGTTAAATCTATGAGTTTGTTCATTTTTTTTTTTTTTTTTAAATCAAGAACTTTACTGCGTATAGTACTTTTCGAAAAATCGTCGTATTTCTCGACCGCGATTTTCCCGGTGTTCTTAAGAATTCTAGATGCTTGTTGTTCCATTCTAACATTATGTACACTACTTACGGAAACACCAACTTTTTAAACGTTTGTCTCGATTGTGTTTCATTTCGGCTGAAGCACCGGCCTGCACCATTATGAAAAGCTTACTGATTTTAAATTGCATATACATTGTTCATGGGCTTGTGAGGTACGCGGTACGCGAGGTAATCAGCATTCACCTCAATACAGACCTCGTTTTGAGAGAGCTGCCTGCTATAGGAATGCAAAAAATATTATACGAGGGCTGTTCAATAAAGAATGATCACAATTTCATTTTGACAACGTACCTTTACTCATCCTCATAATTTTGATGGTCCTTCTCAAAATAGTCTCCCCTGAATGCGATGCACTTGTTTCAGCATTTCTGCTAGTCTTCAAAGACATGCTGGAAACGATTTTTTGAGAAATCCTTCAAAATCGCCTCCGCAGCCTTCACCACTGCTTCTGATGATGGATAATGCCTCCCACGAAGGCGTTTCTTCAAGTTAGGGAATAGAAAAAAGTCACAGTGGGCTAAATCCGTACTATAGGGAGGGTGAGTGATGCGTTTTACTTCATTTTTGCAAGATATTCAGCAATAACATTGGCAATATGCGGCCGCGCATTATCGTGGTGCAGCATCCAGCCTGCTTCACGGAAATGTGGTCTTTTGCACCTGATATGGACTTGCAATATTTTCAGAACATCCCTGTAGTATTGTCCAGTTACTGATGTGTGTGCAGGCACAACATGCTGATAAACCATTCCATGGATACCAAGAATGAGATGTCCATAACTTTCCCAGCAGAAGCAACACTTGTTTTTTTGGGGGTTGGGGATGAAGTAGATTTCCACACTGAGCTTTGCTTTTTGCTCTCAGGATCAAAATGTTGTAGCCAAGTTTCATTAGCATTGATTAGGTTTGAAAGAAACTCCGGATCTTCTTGTAACACCAACTTTAATGCGAGTGTCCTTTTGTTCGGGAATCAACAGTCTTGGGACCCATCGCGCACAAACACGTCTCATGTGTAATATTTCTGTCACCAACGTATGGGTGGCACCCAATGAAATGTTCAGTATTTCAGAAAGTGATCTTAAGGTAATTCTTCGATCCTTCCTTTGAAATTGACTGTCTCCCCCTTTTAAACATCTTAAATCACCTTCGAGCCGTGCTGTAAGGAAGAACAGACTCTCCATAGGCCTCCTGTAACATTGTATAGGCCTCAACTGATGATTTGTTGAGATGAAAACAGAATTTCTAAGCCGCATATTGTTCCTCGCGTGTTACTTCCATTGCAGCGGTAGGCGATACTGAACATGTCTGAACTTGCCTGTTACTCACAGGCGGGAACCAACAGTACCAACAATGAAACTACTACGGCGTGTTTGTTTCACATTAAGCTAACAGAATATAATAATATTGAATTTTAGTGCGAAAAATTATGACCGTAAAACAATTATGATTATTCTTTATTGAACAGCCCTCGTATAATAGCAGTGTGCTTTACTAATTTTTAAATAAAATGCAGCTTAATTTAACATAATAAGTTAATAGTGTGTATAATTTCACCTTCTGTCTAATCTGTATATAGTATACAGAACACATCTATGTGATACGTGAAGCAGAAGGATAAAATGTGAGACTATTAAGTGTATAAGAACCCAAACATTTGCATAATTTTCGCTCTCCGAAATCAGCTCTCACAGAGAAATGATCAGAAAACTACTTACAGTATTGTACTTAAAGGAGGGGTTTATCGTATGCATGCAAATAAAAGAAAACACCAATTAACTTCTCTAAACCGTTAACAGCCTAACCGTTTTCGGTCCCAATATCTCTGTCTCTTTCTCTCTTCCCACCCAGATGTTCACAGCAGGATTAACCTAGGTTGAGATAGATTATAAATGATTTTACAGTATATTAATAAAACCCTTTTAAAATTTAAGCAATGAATAACCACAATGTATTTGAAATAGAAAATTATGGCTTTCTGCATTGTGATTTTCATCTCAAAACGTTTAGTATATTTGTGGTTACTTTAATTTGAAATTTTCTCGTTTACTCGTAACATTTTCAGACGCTAATCACATATCTAAGCTTATGTATGACCTTGGTAGTGAAGGAATTGCAGTGATACTCTGCACTGGATCTCTAACTCTTGACTTAGTAACCTCAGTGTTTGCCACCTTACCATACGTGTGTGAGCTAGGCTACCGCAGAGTGAAGTCATTCAACCTGACACCTACTACGAGTCAGACTCAACGGCCACTAGTCTGCATCATTGTTACAAGTTTTTCTTTAACGTTTGCTGTGATCAATGCTTTTAAATAAAAAAATGTTTGTAGAAATCGCAAAAATGAATCTTTAACTCATTATTTATTAGATTCTGTGGTAGGGATCATGTTTACATTTTATTTTTCGCTCCCTTTTATAAAGATAAAACGTACAATAATTCAAAATTTAAAATCTCCTAGAAATATGCATTTGTCCTTTAATAGGTAAGGGTCGATTCTTCTTTAATAACATATCACGTAGTAATCAATAGTGCTTGGCTTGACTTGAACAAACATACCTAACGTATACATGAGTGGTAGTAACTGAGAAATTATTTTTTTTCCAGTTCCTATTTATTTAAAGCTCTACAGTACCAATATAACAGGTGGTCCATTAGCGCCGACTAAAAAGCAAAACATAATTCAAACGAAGAGATGACGGAAGAGTTATGTGTTGAAGGGGCAATATCAGTGAGGCTGACGCAATATCAGAGAAAATCGATAAATGAAACTCTTCATGCTTTTAAATTCGTCAACTGTTTAATCTGATCTACATATTGAAAGCCTAAATGGACAGCTGTTGGCCCAGTGACCCACCTATTAGAATAATTACTCAGTACAACACTAAAATATATACATTAATGCCCGATTTCACCAACAGATGTTAAAATCGACGTTAACAAATGTAACGTAACAATTGTCACAGCGCTAAAGCTAATGTTAAATTTCTTGCATTTCACCAACCTGTTTTCTTAAAATGTTAACAAACCTGTGTTAACGCCAAGAAACTTGTAAATATCACAGCTATAGAAGGCTATGGATGATTTTCTGAACGTACTCCCATGCGCTTTTGTTTTCATTTTCGTCTGCACAAATGGCGGATGAACAAAATCATTAATAAAGTCGTGAGACAAATTTCTCATCGACGGAGAAAGAAATGTTAATTGAAATGGTGACAAAGTGTAAGGATATCGTGGAAAATAAGAGGACGGATGCAGTGAATGTAAAAGAGAAAGATGTCGCGGGGAAAATATTGGAAACGAATTTAATTCAAATGCATGTGTCACTACTACAAGCACCAAACAACTTGTCAATATTACGTAAATTTAAAACGAGGTGCGAAGAACAAGTGCCTTAAACGTTTCAAGACGGGAGGTGAACAATGTATTATCCATATAATTCAGTGAGTTATAAAATTGCAAAGTTATTAATACTTGAAGCAAAGGTGAGATCGGCATACTCCTTTCGATGTATATTCTAACTCATTTTTACGTAAATTTAAAACCAGGTGCGAAGAAGGACAAGTAACTTAAACGTTTCCAGACGGGAGGTGAACAGTATATTATCCACATAATTCAGTGAGTTATAAAATCGCAAGGTTACTTATACTTGAAGCTAAGGCGAGATAGTCATATTCCTTTCGATGCATGTTCTAACTCAGTATTACGTAAATTTAAAACGAGGAGCGAAGAAGGGCAAGTGACTTGAACGTTTCAAGACGGGGAGATGGACAATGTATTATCCACATAATTCAGTGAATTATAACATCGCAAGGTTATTGATACTTGAAGCAAAGGCGAGATCGCCATATTCTTTTCGATGCATGTTCTAACCTCTCTTGTACTTCCGCAGTAACCTTCATAGCAACATGTTTCGACAGTCTATACCTCCGTAAAACAGTTTTCTTCGGATAGTTCCTCAAAATCATTTCTCCTCATAGGCCGTACTCTATTATGAATGCCATTTAGACGGTCTTAAATATAGCAAATCGACATCACCAGCTGAGTTCATGCTCGCCATCTTGACTATTTACAATTGTTAAGGACTTAACATTAGAAATACGGCGTGTTAGTTTAACATGAGATTTAACACTTGTGTTATGCTAACACTTGTTGGTGAAATGCTATTTTTGTTTTAACTATTGCTAAACTCGTGTTAACATTTGTTGGTGAAATCGGACATAAAACTTGTAGCTAATCTACTGATATATCTATTTATACAAAGATAAAATATACAATCACTATTATAGAAGTGCCCTTTCTGTAATGTTACTTACCTATGAAATACATGTGTACTGCCACGAAAAGCATAAAAGCTATTCAACCTTATTTTAAGAATTAAATATTTCACTTAATGAGAATAAAAGCAAACTAATATACGGCAATAAATAAGCTGAATACTTACTATATTTAAAACTACGTGACAAATGGACTACATGTGTCAATTAAACATAAACAAGAAAATTTCAAGGGAATTTCTGAATGAATACTAGTATACTTTTGTACGAATACACTGCTAGAATCGGGGACACGTATGAAGCCCTGAGAACAGATTGCGCAGTAGCATTATTTGGGTCACGTGACCTAGCAACGCTTGGCGAGTGAGCATGATAGAAAGAGATAGCTTACTGCCTCTCTCTCAGTAGCTTCTCACTGGCTGCATGTGACGGTTATAGAAGTGATGGAGCTAGTAGCTATTTACCCACTGAAGTCAACAAAATCAACGAAAATAAAATAACTAGTTACTCAATAACCATTACCAGAGTATCAAAGGTAATGACTAGTTATCCCATTAACGGTGCTAAAGAAATAGAAACTGTTACTGAGTCTAGGTGATATTCACAGCATGTGCACTGGTATTACTTATTGGGAAATAGTTATTTGAACTCCTCTGGAAGGGACAAGAAATAACTGTCACATTACTATTTGCTAGTAAAACATTAGTACAATAAAATGTTACTAATATTTTACAACAGTATCTAATAGATTTCAATATTATAAAGAAGATGACTTCTGTGAGGCGATGTAACTATCACTTGTTACAGATCGGGTAGTGAGTTTTTTCTTTTCACTTTCATAATTATATATTACAATTTAACGGACTCAGTTTTTCTAATACTCTTCTCTCCGATTAGCTAAGAAGATGCGTTACCAAAAGCAAATTAAAATAGCTTCATGTCTTTTTTTTTAAAAAAAAAAGTTTCATTTACTCTTTGTATACACTTTGAAGAACTACATACACTACACCTATCACTTTTATTGAGACTGCAAACACGACATTTAATAATGTGTTAGTTATCAAGGAGTCCATGCCTTACATGAGTGGCTCTGAATACAATTATTATAACCAACACTATTAAAAAGATATTTAAATCTGCAGCTTTCAGCAATGAAATGTGATTTGCACATAATGTTTGCAATATTTAAAGAAGAATTTACAACTTATTAAAGTGTGTATTAGACGAAAGTTTGCATAATAAAGTAATTTCAGAGCAAAGACAAAAAAGCAGGAATAAAGGATATATGAGCAGAACACATATATGGTTTTATTATTCTCTATATAATTATGGTTATTATCATCATTACCATCATTAACATTATCGTCATCATTAACCACGTATGTGTTTCTAGTGAGATTTTTACGTTGCCGACTTCTGAAGGGTATTGAGTGCCCAGCAGATGCGGCTGCTGTTTAGGAGCACAAGAGCACGTGAACCCCCAATATTTGTCTTTTAGAAGCCCTTTTCCTCGTTTCAATCGTTATTTGTATTTAACGCGCACATTGCTTAATGTGTAGAAAGTAGACGGCGATAGAATGAGTATGTAGCAACGTTGCAGGTAGCACACTTCTCTTGTGCTAGCTCCTTATGTAACGTTTAAAGCTCTGCACATGCGTAGACTGCAAATGCTACAGACAGGCATTGGTTGGGTACGCTCAGATCATAGCACAGTTTCGATGTGCACATTAATTCACATTGGTAACGCCAGAGTTCTGGTTATCTCTGGGAAGTACTACTATCTATAAAGTTTAACTGCAACTATCTCCAAATACAAAGAATGTTTACAACTCCTAGCGCTCTCAGCCTTTGCTTTGTTGCTTTATGTTGCTTTGAATACGGCGTATTATTACAGTCCAGTTTCTAAACAGATGTTTTATTTTAAACACTGTGATAAACTAGGAATCTGTAGATAATCAGCAGATGAGACAATTATGAGTTTCCTAGTACATCAAGTACAACTAGTGCTTTAGCGTAAAACAATTACTGTTTGTTGTGTGCAGCGACCGATCGCGAGGTTTTCGAATCTTTGTGACTGTTGAACTTCTCTCAAGAGGTAGCTACGAACACGGTGGATTCCATTTTAAGAAATAAAATAGATAAGGTGACTTACAAAGAAAAAAATGTAACAAAGCGACTAGGCAACCTGTAAATGGCTATGCGGTTGCAGTATTAGAAATGTGCTTTTTTTACATTGCGTGCTTTCTGTTTAGATCTGAAGTGAGTAATTGGACAAAAGAAGTAAAGCGACACAATAAGCAAGGTGATAGGAATAGATACGTTCTTTCTAGACTAACAGAGTTTATACAATTTTGTGGGGCGTTTGAGCTAGCACTCATTAGTAGTAGCGGTGGTAGCAGTAGCGGATAGTGATAGTGTGCATTTTAAGTGTGGGTCTTGTGAACACCCACTTTTTTATTCTACGAGCCGCCACTGGTGTCCAGATTGATAGCAAGTGAACGTCAGAGTAAAGATACTGAAGTATTAGAATAGAGTGTTGCCTTCCATTTCAACGTTTAATATGAACTTTCCTAAATAAAAGTGAGAGATAATATTACCATTACCTTGTGAAAGCACTGCTTGGCTCAGCCGTTACCGCGAAAGTTTAAATTTACTGTCTATGAATAACTAATAATTTACTGTGACGCTACGAGAATCCAGATAAGCTTCAGACCGCGGCGCTAGATGTCACCACTGCTGCCTTTGCCAGTTACCATACAGGCGTGCATCTGTCCGATAGAGTTGGATAAAATGGTTGTTATTCTTAAAACTTCGTTCAGTTGTTTTTGCTATCACACTCGAACTTCTATTCTGTGCCAAGCTTTGGAGGTGAAAAAGAATAAACGCCTCAGTAACATTATGCCACAAATATAGGTTTTGTCTTAAATTCCACACAACATACCTTAGGATTTGTGGTAGATAACAACTCCTTGAATATTAAAAGAAAGTCGGGAAAAACCTAAGCACTTTATTTTGAACGAAGTAACATTGGCAGTGCGTAGCTGTTACAACAGAAATCAATATATAGGAATTTAGATTTTGTAAGTAATAAAACACCTGATAAATGTATCACTAAAATTATCAAAATGAATAGCAAATTCCCTATAATAGCTTTTAGATTTCCCGTAGGCCACATAATTATAACATAGCTGGTGCTTCTATCACTAGTAAGCTACTCAATACTCAATCAGCGATGGTGCTGTAATTATAAGGTTAATACCTTCTAAAATGTATAAGTACATTAACTGCAAATATTAAATCGGATCATATACTGAGAGGAAAGCAATAACTCTGTATTACTGAGGTATCTCATACGTGCACAGAGATGTTTACGGATTTAATTCCAATTGGGGTTTAAATAAATTTTTATTTCGGTTGCAAAAATAGGGAGTTATTCGATGCAGATAAGACTGTCTTCATTTCATGACTTTGCTTTTCTAAACTAAAAGAGTTACAGAACGCAAAGAAACGTTGAATATTAAGTTAATTGTAGATTTCTGTCATTACTGAACGATCACAGGTAATGCCAGGATTGGATTTGAATTTATCTGCGGAAGGTAAAACCACGAGTTGCATTTGTAGAGACTATTTCACAGAAGAAAACCTTTGAAAGCAATAAATCAAGTTACTTGATTCCCTAAATCACATAGGCCTACATCAGCACATGAATGAAACTTAACCTCACAAGTCACGGCATACAAACCTTTCAGCCATTTTGACATTTGAAAGTCGCGCTAACAGTCGACGATCTGTGAGATGTATAATCCTTTGCTTGTCCGTAAACATGTAGAATTTGTTGTTATCGTGTAAGTGGGTGCGATAACAAAATAGTTATCGATATTGTGTATGATTTCATGAATCTGATTGGTTGACTTTAACAGCGTCAATATAAGTTGACGTCATATGAGGGAAAAGTCGCTATAAATTTATCGTTTTTCAAGCATGTGGAGTTGCATGGATAATCTTATTTGTTTTTAATTATTAAATTGCTGATATAAATAGGTATATTTTAAAATTATTAATTTATTTCGTAATGCATATATAAATATCGGTTTTGTTATATAAACATTAGTATGTGTTTTTATTCTGATAAATCCCAGAAACTTCCTTTAGGTTCTCTTATATTTGACCTGAGGCATTACGGTTTTTATTATCTTCAATAACTCATTACGGCGTATTTTCCAATAACATAACATTTATTTAAAGTAAATATATCTATTTAATTTACGTAATAACAGCAGCTATCATTTACATGTTTTATCACACCTTATTGATAAAATAAACCAAATGAATGTCTCTCGTGTTTTAATTTTTCTCTGATAAATTTTCTGGTAGTCTGATCTCTGATTTGTTGGTATAATATTACTGAAATAACTTTATATTTTTATAAGGTTTTCCTGAACACTTCTAATATTAATTAGTAGCTTTAAATTCTAAAATTTTAAGTGTGACATACATTTAACTATAAAATATGACACAGTTTAACTTACATGCTTTACGTCTAAAAGACGTTAGTGAAAAATATGTAAGTAATGGATGTAGTGCATATAAGGGCGAAACATATTTAAACGCAGTATATTAAAACACCACTTCAACCCTGGCAGGTATTAATTATGCTTATTTGTTTCTTAGCTGATTGGTTAATAATTTCAGTGTAAAAGGCATTTAGCTTCATTCATAGGTTTTCATCAGAGTGTACTCTTTAATAAAGTAATAGATGCTATTTAAACTAATAATACTTGTGATATAAACATGTGGATTATTTCGCTTGATGTCTAAGCTATAAGTATATATTATTTCTAGTTTACACAAAAAGCGTAATTTACTTCTGTATTCAAACTTCTGCTGATTTGTCTTGGCACCTGTAATGCATTTAGTTAAAGCTAATATAGACAAGGTGTATCATTTAATTGATAAAATCAGTACACTACAGATAATGATAAACTCAGAAAATAAGTGAAGGTGCACAATATTCGTTTATGTAACTATACTAATTCTCCAGAGGTATATTAAATGTTTACTTATATTCTTTACATACATTTTATTTACTAGTATTCCACCATCCAGGAAATATTTCTGGGGGTTTATTGAAAATACTATATTATATGCTTTTGAAAAATTGAACTATCCGTGTATATATAATTTGTTTTTAATAAATAAAACTACTGCTAAATTGCTTCTGAACTAATTTCCCGAAAATTAAACAATATTGTTCTTTGGGCATGACTTACGTGCATTCATATGTTCAGTCGTGGATTCTGGAAGGTTGTATAAATTCCTCTGTTTTCGATGTTCGTCTGTTTTAGATACAGCTGGTGAATGACTGCAATTTCTCTAATGAACATGTTTGTTTACTTTCTTTATGAGTTTATTATTACACAGTGGAGGTTATATTATTTGCGGTTTTATGTGCTTTAATGCACAGGAGAAACAGAGTATAAATGTGGATATTATAAAATAAACTTGTAGTGCCGTGTAATAAATAAAGTAACTTAGTGATATAAATTATGATTAACTATGAGGTGGCAAGATGTGTATGAAGTGAGAAAAGCGTCCTGAGAATTCTATGACTTTTCTTTTACTTTTCCTTCCTGAGTTATATAGGGTAACAGGAGCCTATTGACATCATTTAGGCGAACAAACATTCTGGTACCTCTCAGTGGAGCCTCACATTAGCTACAACAGTAATTTGCAAGTTCGCTTTGGAGGTTAAGCCCGTGAGACGCCTAGCATATCTACACGCTTTAAAGACATGCTTCTACCAAGTAACGTGCATGGAAATGGCTAAAACACGCCACCCTATTTGTTTCATGTTTGCCTTTAAATTGTGTGGAGTATAAATTTGAGATACATTTGAAGAAATTGTTTACATCCATCTGTGACAGACGATGTGGTTAGTTCACAGACAGATGTACATGTGCATGACAACACTGGCCTTTGTACATTCACTTTATTACACACACAAAGCTCTAAAGGAGCTTGTATATCAAGAACTTAAGATTTTTATTGGGAATTGAAGCTAAATCTGGGGGTCAATTTATGAAGAAATATTATATGTAGCTATTATGTACGAGTATAACATTATCATATTGCCTAGTGTCAGTCGATTTGAATACAAATGTACATTAGTATCAACTGTCGTTTAATAAAAAGGCAAAGTTAATTTATTGAAGCACTAAGATAATATAATCCATTTTATAATTAGACTGACACCGCAATAACATCTTCTCATAAGTAAAGCTATCACGATATTTACTCCAAGTAGGGTAGATACTCTGATGTTTTGGCTTAAGTTAGATATGAATCGATTCCCAATAGATGGAAGCTTAGTAGCAACGAATTCTACCACAGTTAAAGCTGCAGTCGTAGTCTAATTTATTAAATGGACTATATGTTGATAGTTATTTGGTCCAGCCTACTATTGCAATAGGCAGCCCTTTATAGGTTACAAACATATTACGATATGCACTAATACTTTTATTTGATCATTATTTATCTGCACACAGACCAATCATCTTTATCTCTTATAATATCCCATTTCCATTACTTTTAACTTTTCTTTAGATACAACGGTAGTCTGAAAAGTTTCCGACTTAATAAAGATACATTTTTCAGATTTTTTGTTTTCATTTTTAACATAGTCTGCTTGTAACTCTACACTCTTCTCCCAGCGATGCTTCCATATCTGTAACCCGCCCAAATAGTATTCGGCGTTTTTCTCTCTGCAAAATAATTGTTCACGAAGGTGATTGCCTCTTCATTTGACGAAAATCTCTGTCCTCCGAGCGAAATTTTCAGATAAGGGAACAAAAACAAGTCGTTTGTGGCTACATCTGGTGAGTAAGGTGGATGGTCAAGCAGTTCAACCCGTAGTTCGTGGATTTTCGCCATTGCAACCGCTGAGGTATGAGACGATGCGTTGTCTTCGTGAAATAGGATTTTCTTTTTCTGCAAATTTGCCTTCAGCTTGTCAAGTAATGATGCGTAGTATGCTCCTGTAATGGTTTTTCCTTTTTGAAGATAATCGATTAAAAAAACTCCATGACTATCCAAAAAAAAAAAAAACAAAAAAAAAAAAAAACAGTCGCCATCACCTCCCAAGCCGAATAAAACAGTTTTTTTTCTGCTTTTTTGAAACCGATTCCCCCTTTGTATTAGATCGTTTGGACTGTATTTTTGTTTCGGGCGTATAATGGTGTATCAAAATTCATCTACAGTAATTAATCGGCGCCCAAACTCGGAATTTTTGTGTCTAAACTGCACCAACAGAGCGTTGGAAATGTTCATTCGAACATTTTTTTGGTCTGACGTGAGCAAACACGGCACCCAACCTTCGGACAGCTTTCTCGTGTTTAAATGTTGATTTAATATGTGACAAACACATTATTTTGACATGTTCATAGCCTCTGCTATCTCTCTCAGTTTAATTTGGCGGTCGTCTAGCACCATCTGGTGAACTTTTGCGATGTTTTCGTAGGTAGTTGCAGTTTTTTTGGACATCCCGAACGTTCATCGCCTCCCAAGCTCTTACGGCCACGTTTAAATTCAGCTGCACAAAATTTCACTGTGGCAAATGATGGTGCAGAGTCCCCATACACAGAATCCAACTCATCTTTGATTTGCGTAGGCGTATTGACTTTCAGAAACAAATATTTAATGACAGCTCAATACTCTATTTTATCTATTTTCATAAAAACACTCCCATCAACTCACTCAAACGAATGTTACATAACAACTGAGCGTTCCGAAATGGCTGAAACTTTGGTGAGTAACTCTCAACAAATGAACAACAAAAACACGAGCTTTTATTTACCAGCTTTATTAATTAACTTTATTTATTCACTAGCTTTTATCTTCATGTTGAGGTCGGAAACTTTTCAGACCACTCTCGTATTTCCCTACATTCTTGCAGTTTTTGTCTATAATTGATTTATGTCAGTTTTCCTTATTATTTTTTAACCATAAACGTTCTTTTCCCTGAAACTGGGCTTTCTTGCAATCCAAAGCTATATGTTATATGTCTTCTTTTCCACCACATAATGGGCAATCATTTTTTACTTATTTGTTGACACATGAAATTCGATACTCCTATTCTTAACTACGCTATACCCTTTATTTCTTCATTACTCGTATTATCAACATACTTTCCCAGCTTATTATGCATTGAAATGTATAACGCAAATTTCCCTTTCTAATCTAAAACTTGAAAAAAAGTCTTCAATACTGTTTAGATACTTTTGAATGTTGTAAGCTTTGCGTAATTGAAAGTGGCGCTTAACTTAATGCTGTATAAGGAATAATGGAAGTAGAGTCCTAAAAGTTATTGCCTCACACATATCCCAAAAGAATTGCTGAACCATATTTCTTGATAGACCTGCGCTATATTTTCCACGAGTGAATGCTACATTGCATAGACCATTAATTCTAAATGAAAACATGGAAAACAATGGGGAAGAGGTAAAGGTATTCATGATGCTTTAACTGAGCTGTAAATGAAGCTGGTATAGCTAGAATACTAAATCATGACACTGTAATTGCCTGGCTTGATGACTCGCTCACGGCTATTATATTTACCTACTTCGGTGAAGCCAACAGAAACAAAGCAGAACTTAGGACGTGAAGTAATACAACAGCTTCTATAAATATTTTGCTTCATAAATTTACAACAGTGATATTAAATAACGCATGACTGAAATGTGGAACTATTTTGAAGTACGCCCTACTAACGATATATAACAGTCTGTAAAGTATGTAGAAAAACATTTTAATATAGTGGTAAGTCATAAAACAAATTTAAAGAAGCATGTTACATTCCTAAAAGTGAAATTTAGAGAACATCTTTTGAAAAAGAATGCTCAAGTTACCAAAAAATATTGAGCTAAAACAAAATTGACGACAAGCACGGAAAACTACTAATAATAAGTTAATTTGGTGAACAAACTGGCGGGTTTATACCTTTTCAAACATTGAGTATCAAGTGTCGAATATCGGTGCTTAAAAATAGCATCCAAAATAGTTTTAATCCTAAGTACGTAATATCATTCGAAATGATTTTACCTGCAGTGATAACGTTAGTCTCTCATTAATTACCTATTCTACGAGGGCTGTTCAATGAAGGATGACCACAATCTTTTTTTGACAACGTACCTTTACTCATCCTCATAATTTTGATGGTCCGTCTCAAAATAGCCTCCCGTGAATGCAATGCACTTGTCCCAGCGTTTATGCCAGTCTTCAAAGACATGCTGGAAACCATTGTTTGAGAGATACTTCGAAATCGCCTTCGCAGCCTTCACCACTGCTTCTGATTATGCATAATGCCTCCCACGAAGGCGTTTCTTCAAGTTAGAGAACAGAAGAAAGTCACAAGGGGCTAAATCCGGACTATAAGGAGGGTGAGGGATGCATTCTACGTTGATTTGTTTATTCAGCAACAACATTGACAATATGCGGCCGAACATTATCGTGGAGCAGCATCCAGCCTGCTTCATGGAAATGTGGTCTTTTGCGCCTTATATGGACTTGCAATGTTTTCAGGACATCCCTGTAGTATTGTCCAGTTACTGATGTGTGTGCAGGTACAACATGCTGATAATCCATTCCATGAATATCAAAGAATGAGATGACCATAACTTTCCCAGCCGAAGCAACCACTTTTGCTTTTTTTTTGGGGGGGGGGGGGGTTGGAGATGAAGGAGATTTCCACACTGCTGTTTGTTCTCAGGATCAAAATGATGTAGCCAAGTTTCATCAGCAGTGATTAAATTTGAAAGAAACTCCGGATCTTCCTCTAACATCAACTTTAACTGCACGCAGACGTGCATACGAATGTCCTTTTGTTCGGGAATTGACAGTCTTGGAACCCATCGCTTACAAACACGTCTCATGTGTAATGTTTCTCACCAACGTGTGGTTGGCGCCCAACGAAATTTTCAGTATTTGTGAAAGTGATCTTAAGGTAATTCATCGATTCTCTCTCACAATGACAGCAGCAGTGTTGATGTTTTCTTCCGTACTGGAGCACCGAGTCCACCTTCGTTTAAAATTGATTGTCTCCCCTCTTTAAAGATTTTAAACCACCTTCGAGCTGTGCTGTAGGGAAGAACAGACTCTCCATAGGCCTCAACTGAAGATTCGTTGAGACGGAAGTAGAATTTCAAAGCCGCATATTGTTCCTCGCGTGTTACCTCCATTGCAGTGGTAGGCGATACTGAACATGTCTGAATTTGCCTGGTTCTCACATGCGGGAACTAGGAGTATCAACAAAGAAACTACTACGGCGTGTTTGTTTCACATTAAGCTAACAGGATATAATAAGTTTGAATTTTAGTGCAAAAATTATGACCGTAACAAATTATGATCATTCTTTTTTGAACAGCTCTCGTAGCAAAATTAGTATAATATGAAAGATACACTAAGAAAGCATGCATATTTGAAACGTTGCTATATGTACTTATCAAAAGCAACAAGTGTAAGAAGCGCTGCTCCTTTAAAGCGCAGATATAAGAATGCCCCTGTAGAAAACAAGTTGAATGAGTAAACTACTGGATAAGAAATGCTGAACTACTTCAAAAATACCATTTTGTTCAGAATCGCACATAAAGCTATTTACTACATAGCGAAATTACACAGTTGTCTAATCGTCTTAGCGTTGCTTACTCGATAATTACGTGACAGTAAGCTAATTTCTGAGCGAGCGGCACAAACTACATAGAGCAGTAAACTGCTACAGATACAGAGCGGAAATACATGAAGCGGCTGCCGTACAGTTCGCGCAACAGCAGGGTTACCTGTAAACCAATCATCAGCAAAGGCATCCCAATCATGGGTCCTTGATCTGGATCTCATCGCGACGGCATTGTCGGTCAGCAGGGCTAGAACAGCAAACACAGCCATGTAAACAGAGCACTCCACTTAATAGCGAAGTTGATTGGAACATTCTCACAACATAAAATTGAAACTTATCTGCAACTCCTTGTTGAAGGAGTACCTGAAAATCAGTTAAGAGGAATAGAGAGGGTAGAAAACAGAATTCGTGCATTTTAAACATCTTATAATCGATTTACTCACACAAAATAAAAAGTGTATTAACAAAATTGAGAAAGGATTACGTTTGCTATTCAAAATGTATAACTAAAGCCATATGACACCTTCCCTAGAAAATTAGAGACCTTATATACAATTTCCTTCAATGTGTACTGTCTTCCTGCTCCTGAAGGTTCGCTGGGGCGGTTTCCACCAGTTTCGAATTCCAGAAGGTTCGGTATGTGTTAAAACTCTATACAAGGAGCTGACCATTAACTAGTAGTGTCATTCACAGAAATTGGAAGAATTTAATCGTAGGTATCATTTGAGTGAAGTGGAGCATTTTTCAGTGGTGCGTGCAGTTCAATTGTAAGTTGTGACTAAGCAGTTCAGAAGGGCCCAGTTGTATTTTGTTCGTAGTGTGTACAACAATATCACAAGTGTAACCTTTGTCAGCGACCAAGTGATTGTCTTTTATATTAAACACTCTAAACGAGTTAGCGAGAACTAACTTCGGTATAAAAATTTAAGATAGTAAAACGTGGAACTGCATGGCTCTTTGCTCGTCTGTCACACCCAAACACAAGACATATATGCTTGCCTTTCATACTGAATAATGCGGGCTCTTTCCCTTAAAAGGCCCAGGGCTATATGTCACTTTAGTCAGTAATATTCTCAGGCCTTTCCCATATAACTACATTTCTCACTTGTCATCTCTTCATTAATGAAAATTCTGACACTTTAGGCTTAGTGTGTTTTGTATAACAAGTCTTCTCCCATATAAAACAGATATATGAAGACAACCGCAGCTCTGAGACATTGTGACCGCTTCTCTGAGAGGTGAAGTTCAGTTTCTATCATTATATCAGTCTTCTGTTACATTCTAAGTTTGTAAAATTTTAACTCTCTAACATACATATGCTAAAATTAGTATTTCACTTATTAGGCCTCCAAGAGAATAACATGAGGTGAGAGATTACCGAAATTGGCCAGATTTGATTGAGATAGGCTTACCGGAGAGGGTTCTAACGTTTCCAGCTTTTATCGTCACTGGCCGCCACCATTGTGCTTCGCTATCTTAATAGGAAGGTTTAGGCCGAGGCCCCAAACCAGGGCAAAACATCAGTGCAAAGCCCGCCTTGGTAGCCTAGATGGTAGCGTGTCTGCCTTACGTTCAAGAGGTCCCGAGTTTGAATCCCAGTCAGGGTGAGGTTTCTTCCGGGGGTTTCCCTTATTCAAAAAGACGAATGTCGGGTGACTCTAAGCTCTATGGACCTCGTGCTCATTTGGGTATCATTTCACCCATTCCATTCATCATCCGATATGACTTAACGTTGGAAGACGTTGTTTGGTTGGTTACCAACACGCCCCATTTGGCAACCTTGGCCTTCGGAGTAACCTCGTCCCACCACGTGATGTCTGGACCTATTTCTCAGGTGGAGGTACCTAGAGGGCGGGCCCATTACCTCCAATGATAGGGTGATAGTGAAGATGACGGTGAGGCGAGAGGACCTAAAGCTTATACCGTGGACTCCGAACCAGTTGGGCATAGGGGACACTTCACATGTGCTAGACAGAGGTGAAGGCGTGGATAAAGCCGACTTAAAATTTTGGAGGACGTAAATTATTTAAAAAAAAAAACGGCAGTGCAAAGGCAGGAACATGACTCTTAGACCACGTGTGCTTGTTTAGCCTTCCTTCTTTATCTCTCTTTCGCTGTCAGTAATCAGCTAGGAAATGGAGCTCATTGGAGCTCAATGAGCTAGCTTATTGATGGGCTTGATGATCGGTGCAACTTAATGATCACTAATGTCTTCTTTCTTCTTCAGATATTAATAGTTTGGCTAGGCGTCTGTGGTGTATATCATCATGCATTCGAATTATTCATTCTCATTATATTAGCGGACTCGCAAAGAGATCCAAAAGCAATATCTAATCTTTGAAGATGCATAGATTCCTGAGTTTTTCATTTCACGAGTATTAATAGAGTTATATCACGAATTTACGCTACGAGCAATTCAAAACGGAAGCAGTGGAAGATAGAAGCTGAAGGTAAGGTGAGTGGTGCGGGTGACCGAGAACAGTTCCCCTTTCAGAGGAGTCATCGTCCCTACTTAATTTTTCTACTCCCTATTGTATCGATCAAATATTCTATGTAGCAGTTAACATATTGGTATTTAAGATAATAAAGGCAATAAGAGCAAAAATAACGACCACCCGTAAAGACAGATACCGTAAAGTTTGCTTTCGTTTAAGATTGACCGCACGACCTACAAAAATAGGTAGAACGGCTGGTTTTTAACCTTAGCTAAAAGTGAAGATAATTTATTATCAACTGGGAAGCCTGAGACAGAGTTCAGACGTCTTATTTATGTAGATATGTGGAGAAACTATGATATATAGTGGAAATGAAACACTAATCATATAATAAAGAAAGGTAAATTATAAATATTTTGGAAAACATTTGTGGAAGTCGATGAAAACGCTTGGGGTGATATGCGTGTACGTTTAAAATAAACGCAGCAACAGTGCGCTTGCGCGAGTGTGTGTGTGCACGCGTGCGTGTGAAGCTCTATTGAGGAAAAAATGGCTTTTTATTATCTCTGAGAGCAAAGATCCCTGAAACACCGAGGAAGAATCGAACCCAGAACCCATCCTAAGCTAATCTAAGTGGCTAAACCAACACATCTCGTCTTAGCTAAAACTGGAACACAAACATTGAATTTATTACCTTCTTTATAATCCTCAACATAATCCTTCTGACACATTCTCTTAATCTCGACGTCAGATACATGATTTGAGGTTGAACCACTGTGCTTTAAAATGGCACATCTTACAGACCTACACCTTTAGAGAGGGAGAGAGAGAGAGAGAGAGAGAGAGAGAGAGAGAGAGAGAGAGAGAGAGAGAGAGAGAGAGAGAGAGAGAGAGAGAGAGAGAGAGAGAGAGAGAGAGAGAGAGAGAGAGAGAGAGAGAGAGAGAGAGAGAGAGAGAGAGAGAGAGAGAGAGAGATAAGGCACTATAGACGTAGTGCTACATTACGCTCAGCTTCCACACTGTTATCTCCCCGTACGAGGCTTTAATATCCTGTCATTATCACTCACATGGAGTCGTAAATGTCAAATCTGCACTAATAGCTCCACGTCAACTTACAGTGTAAACTACCAAGATTCGAATTCTACTGCTCAATCACTTTGTTTCCCATAACATAGCTGCAATGCATAATAGCTACTTGATAATACGTATAATTTCTGATTGGAAAAGGCTTACCGTTGATTTTTGCAATTTTCTTGCCATTGTTTCTTTGTCATTTAACTATGAAAGTGAGAAATTATAAAGAGAGAAATGAAATGTAAGATATAAATTAACTTAATTCCTCGTGTTTTCTTGCATTTACTCTTAAAATAAAATTATCATTTTGCTTGTGTTGCAACATGTTTACCTTACAATTCAAATATAACTTGCCTATGAAAGATATACTACATTCAAGCATTACACGTTGATTTTACTTGCAAAATTAAAGCATAAGAAGGACGTGAACTGTACTGGTCATAATAAAGAGCATATGTTTCATAAAAATGAATGTGGGAAAGCATTAAACCTTTGGACGTGCGTTCTTGTTTGTTCCTCTTCTTTCCTCCCCCTCATAAAGATGTATGTTCTGAATATCCATGTTGGTTTCTTAATACGTGATTATTTGCAAGTATTATCCGCTTTTTAGCATCATATATTATTATCAGATTGTATTACTCTTGTGTTACATGCCATTCTTTGCAAAACGTACAACAGAATAACCCCTTGTTGTTCCCACACGATGTTAGGAATAGAAGTCAACATGTATTTTAAGCAATTAACAAAACATTTTCTTTCGTTTTATCTGGATATACCTCAAATTCTTGGAATGACTGTATTTTATACAAATATCAGAAAGTTGAATTTAGAGATTTGAATCTTGCCTAAACAAAAGATGTACGAAATGTTTATTTTTATCTTATTCCCAAAGCAGACTCTCTTCCTGCGCTAACATTGCATTACAAAAGGAGTTATATGTGTATATGAGTTTCTCTAACCATTATAATTTATTTTTATGCAGCCTATAAAAACATATTTTCTTTCTACTTCATGTTAATCTATATAAATATTTGCCGAAACATTTTTACAACACACATTGTTGTGGTAGGAGGGGGCTTCAGGAAACTTATGCAAAAGTCAAATGTTTAAATGCCGGTAGCTATTTAGTAGCCTTGAAATTCTATACTTTTCCAAGACATCATGAGAAAAAACTGAATGGTAGTACCTCAAACAAACAACAGTAGCTATCCATGACATGCTTGATGACACAAAATACCTATTTTAAATAATGCGTTTTACAATACCTAGTGTTTACCACTATGGTTTAGATTATTGTTATTGTTTTCAGTTTATAAAAAAGTGTATACGAGAAGCCTTTCCGAATGAAGATGACTTGAAACGCTATTTCCATAAATATTGCATTTTTCATGGAAGTATAATCAAATCCGAAATATATAACATTTTAGTCAAAGTTATTGGAAATATCTTTGAGAAAAATATACAGGAAAATAATTTTCTATGTAATTTGGTTTAAGGTGGATGCTTTTCTTTAAAATCTTACTTGCATGTCTTTAGAATACATGAGCACATTACTGTGCTTTTTAAATACTAAAATTGTTTTTTTTATACTAAAAGTACCTTTTTTCAACACCGAGCAGGATAGCTCAGAAGGTTCCGTCTGTTGCCCGCATTCGGTAGGTCTGGGTTCGATTTTCGTCGCCAATCAACATGATCCCTACATGACCTAATTCTTCGGGTGTTTTCCCGGCTCGCCAGACGAATTCTGGGTAAGTTAATTACATCCCTGAAACATCATATCTCATCTGGTGGTCTCTTCCAGGCTAGAAGTGTCAGCCGGAGTCTGCATTGAGTGGTGAACACTTCCTGCTCTGGTAGGACGGTGTCCACCGTGGATTTGGGGCGACCCGCATACCCGTTGCACTAGCTTGTCAGGGAGTTTCTATCTGGTAAATTGTAAGGCCTTGCTTTCGTGACTCCTTGGGTCGGCCACCCTCTGTCTCTTTTCACCTCATCCTTTTCCCAGAGATGGTCATTTGGGGTATATTGTCTGCCCACCACAAGAAGGCAAGGCACAGGAATGTGTAACGTAATAACTTTTGCTGTGTGCATGATGTTTATGCTTGACTTCTGGATATGATAAGGACGCTAGGGTCATTTAAAATACTCAGTGTTGTCACATAACTCACCCATACATAACACCTATCACAGCAATTACTGAAAAAAAAAAAAACCATTAGATGTGGCAGAATGCATGACTCATATGCACTCTCATACACTCATTTCGTAGTAAACATATCCACTACCAGAGCAGAGAAACAGTTCAAGCCCCTCTTCCTCTTCAGGCCCCGCTTGCCTTGTTGTGGTGGACAGACAGTAGGTTCAATAGATCAAGACTGGTGCAATGCCGAAACTGCTGCGCACGATTCTATCCCATCTACTTTTTATCAATTAAAAGTGCTCGAAAGAGTATATACATCCGAATATTGATATCCAATGATGCAACTATTAATCTGTCTTACTCTATCTGTTAGATACATGGTAGAGAAAGATAAAGTAGCTGATAGATCTCTGACAGCAGTTTATATTAAGGCCACACCACTATACCGTAAGAGTTTTTAATAACTAAGAGTTTATTCTGCAACTTGCTGAATATACCTTATATCTTCATAGAGTTCTTAAATACCCTTAAATAGCAATAGTTCTTAGATGATATCTCTAAAGCAATTTCATTACCAGTATACTGTGTCTATGTGTGTACAACAAATTAACAGGAATGATAACTATTCTAACCATATTCAAGGTAGCTACAAAACATCCAATATCACTGTCTACTCTTCTACAACTATTCTTAGAAAGGCAGGTTATTTTGTTTGCTTAACTGAGACAAACTTTTGTAGTAATGGAGGGTATATTTCATTGTAGACACAATGGGAATGTTTTAAACTTAAGGTAGTCAGCTATTTTAAAAACTAAGAACCACTTTGAAATATTTTTATATTGTATGAATTAATAGGAATTAGTGTATGAAAAAATACGTATTTGACAATTCAAGCCAATAATAAGGAATAACTGAAAATACTTAGTATTTTATTTAACATAAATCTATACTGTGACAATTTTGAAGTAAGAATTTGTCTATTATGGTTTACCATTTATTCTAAATTCATTTAGAACAAAGAGGACTTCATAAACTTTAGGAAATCCTTAAGACATAATTTCGTAATTCAAATATTTTTATAGTGTACTAATTTAATCAAACTCGTCAAATAAAAATTAGAGGACATTTTCTCACATGAAGTGTTTTTTGATATAGGGAGAGTTTTTTTAAATCTCTTCTTATCGTATTCTTGGACAAAATTTAATATTTAACTACCTTTTATTTTTAACTTACGCTTTTCGCAAACGCGCGCTTACGCACTCTCACATACATACACACCACACAGACACGCTTACTTGCATATATACAGGAACCACCTTTTTCAAAATGTTATTTTTTTTTTGGATTCAAGCAGTATCAAAAGCCTCTTGTCAAAGCCAGGTATCGAAATTTTGTGTGGAATGCAATATTTACATATAAAGTGTAAAAAAAAGGAAGATAAAACTAAATTCTGCAGTATGACAAACAGATGTGGTTCTAGGACCAGGCTTCCGCATCCTCCGCCAGATAATTCTTTCACTCGTCGTCAAATATCTGTGTATCCCTTAACAAAATGATAAAAGAAATGGCGTGGGTCAGGTTCTACATTATTTCACCAAATTCCATAATGTATTTTTGAAAATATTATTTTCTTCCCTATATCAGCGTATTGAATGCAAATTGATTTTAATTTTCGACTTCTGTAATAAAATAAATACTTCAAGTAATGTAATATTTTTAATATTGAAGTAAATACGAATAGCTTAATAGTAAATATGACTATGTAATAGAGAATCTATGTAAAATAATCAGTATTTATGAAAGGAAGGAAAGACTGGAAAGTTAGTGACATCAAAAGAGAAATAAAATATTTCAGTGATGTTCTGTAATTTTTTTTTTATTTTTAAGCAACGTCCATGGCATTTGTCTTTTAAGCTAGAGGGTAATTTCATTTTCGTAATTACCACATTCTGCTTAGACGGAATGGAGCTATGGCTGGAATTTTCTCGCGTAGTTCATTTCAGAGCTTAGCCCAAAGGTTTCGTTTGGGAGAATGTGGAGATGAAGTATTTGATTCCGAGTGACTGCTGCAGAAAATGGAGCTACTGAATACAAAGCCGCTGAATTGCCGATAGTACCTATCCCAGAACATCTGTATAATGGTCGTACAAGAGCAATTGTTTCCAACTCATAGGTCAGGTATTCTGCTGTAAGGATGAATGTATGATTTTAATGAACAAAAAGTGCAAATTACGTTCATAGAACGAATTAAACTATCCGAAAAAGACGTACTTTATAATAATATTTTTAAAATAGCCGTCCAATTTTTCCACACAGACAAAACTATATATTTAGGCTCACCTCATTAAAATTCTCCAAGCAGCCAGCAAATCTTTATGGCAGGTACTTGATAAATATTCATTTTTGAATAGCGAGTATACCCAAGTCATACTGAATTATTTCGAGACATGAATGCAACTACAGATTGTGGTTGGTAACTCTGAACAATGTGATATTCTGAGCCATATCACCGTCATTAGGATCAAGCTGTTCATGGCTGCTATATATTTTTTTGGTTTATCATTTATGGTTCTTAGCATTCAAAATCTTTCAACTTAGCACAAGGTTTATTTTGCTTTCTTGTGCATTAAAAGTACTCAACCGAACGGGATGTCTCAGATGGCTTCGTCTGTGGCCCGCATTCGGGAATCCCGGATTCGATTCCCGTGGCCGACTTACCTGTCCCATGGATTTTTAGGAGATTTTTCCGGGTCGTAAGGCGAATGCTGGGTATGTTAATTACACCTCCCGAATTTGCTGTCTCTCCATTTCATCTCCATTATCACTTCACATAATCTCTCGTCTAATGCTCTCTTTCAGGGTAAAAGTGTCGGCGGGTGTCTCGGCGGTGCATGGCGGGATGATATGCTCTGAGGAGAACTACTTCCTCCTCCGGTGGGTCCTCCACTGGGACCATTTTGGGACGGCCAGCCAGGGACGTTTAGGGCTCGGATCGCCTGCCTGGGACCGTTGGATCTCGGCTGCTGGGCTCATTGCCATCCCGCGGTAGGAGAGCGTGTCCGTTGTCCTGGCCTGTCGGGGGAAGTCTTTTTTTTTTATAATTTTTCATTGATCGATCAGCAGTACAATGCTTTACAGACCAGAGTGAAAAGAAGGTAACAGTACAATAAGAACAATAACACTCAGGGGTAGGCTAACAGGCCACCCCTAAGTACATTAAGTTAGAACTCCAATAGTACTCTCTGAGAAATTATGTTAATATTGAAGATGTAAGACAGACATCAAGCACTAGATTCACTCGAATCGGATGTAACACTTAGAAGCAGGTCCTGTGGTAATCTCCTCCTCAGGCGTGAGGGCTGGCGCGTGCGGACGCCGATGTTATATTGCACAGCTCCTGGAACTTCTTGCTGCGTGGAAAAGAAACGACGAGCGATCCTGCGAATGTAGTCGTGAAGAGGTAACAGTCCTAGTTCGTGATGGAGCTGCTGATTACGGTTGAACCATGGAGCGTTGGTAGCGTTGTGCATGAAGCGATTCGGTATGGCCTGAAGACGATGCAGATGACCTGTGTGTGCGGCCCCCCACACTTGGCAGGCATAAGTAATAAGCGGACGAACGAGTGATTTGTAGAGTAACAATGAAGGCTGTAGGCCGAGGCTGGAACGGCGATGCAACAGAGGTGATGTGGAAGTCTCTATCCAAGTAAACTGTAGGGACCCTGCCCTCTGCACTGTCGTGGCTCCTTGGTTTGGCTGACCTCTGTCTCTTTCGCCTCATCCTTCCTCCTGGGGGTGCCCCCACTTGGGGGCACAGGAACAATGGGCCCAGCATGGTGGCCTACGTACCAAATCCCCTCTGTAATGAAATCCTAATCCTAAAACTATTCAAGTAGAGCTAACTGATGTGAAGTAAATACACGCCTGAGCAAATAACGCTCCAGAACAAAATTAAATGAGTTATGTAATTTTTATGGCATTTCTGTTTTTACAACAGATATAAATCTGAATTCTCCAATTTAAGAGGCAAATTCGATAGTGCCAACCCACGGAGGGGAATCCAAAGCCTTATTAAAAAGTAAGACTCTATTTCGAATTTTGAATAATACTCTAGAAGAGTTTTATAAAATGTGACGTTAACTTAACACTCTTTGAAAAAATTATTCATTTCAAAATAAAGGTTCAGGCAAATATTGTGAATTACTATATATATAGTTTTTAAAATTCCGCAGCCAGTTTAATCGCACAAATACATGACGCAGAGGGAGAAAGAGAGAGAGAGTGACATTTATTATTTACTCTTTGTTTTCACCATGTTCATGGCTAGGCTTTAAAAACCTGAACAAACTAAATATTTTTATATTCCGGAACCACGCACTGTGAAACAACGAGCATATCCGTTACAGTAAAATTATCATCAAAAGCCTGTGTCGAAGTGGCGGACACACAAAGAGAGTATCACATTCATTATGGAGCAAGTGATGCGAGCTCGGGCCTAAATGAAACTAACCAAATTGCAACGGCATAGCGTGGCCTTCAACAACCGTGGTCCCCGCTAATAAAATGTGGCTGGTAGTTTGGTGCAGAATTAACTGATTTTCCTATCGCTGCCTCGGGAATTACCTCTGCAGGTACGTACAGCGTTCATTCTAATGTTTGTTTTGGGAAACTAGCACGAAGATTGATTTCGTTGTCCGTTGTGGCTCAGGTGACATTTAAAACGCTCGTAAAACAAGGCGTTAACCGAACAGCATCAACCAATATAGGACTACAAGGATAGAGTTGCTAGGAAAGGTGTAATAACTAAACAGTACTTAATGCAGTGCTCACTATTAGTTAAAGGAATTGCGATTCACCGAATGCAAAACCAGGGTCCATATTTTAATTGATCAATCATAGGGATTACTAACCTGCACCTAAGTTCTTATCATGCAAGTATATAATATAAAAATACATGTTTCTTGGCTCAGATTTGGCAATTTTATATCATTTTCTATTTTAACGTAATTTCTTTCTTTTGAATGAGTAGAGCCAGACTGAAAAATTCAATGCCATAGCCGGGATTTGAACCACGGATCACCCGCTCTCCGTGCGGTTGCTCTAAACCACTGAGCTACTATATCCACCATGCTGACATGATATTTAATTCTCCAACTGATTCATATGTTTCCCGGTAGACCACTATTCTCTGTTTCATATAACCTTGCCCCGCTGACATATATCACTCCGCGTGCAACTAACTTCCCCCTCATCCTAATTGGTTAATGCTTTCGCGCCATAGGCCATAGGCGGTGCCTCACCGTCACATTGAAACCTGCAGTAAACGTCATAATAATTGCCGGGAAGATAGAAATAAGAATATGAAGGCATGCAAAAATAATGAAGTTTATAATGAAACTGAGCAAGTTGAAACTGAATGAATGAGCAATGAAACTGGAATATGTTTACAATGAAAGGCCTTCGGCCTTTTCCACTGGGATTTTTTAAAACCAGCACACATACCTTGCAAAAATGCTTATCTTCAAGTCTTAAAAGTCGTGTAACGCCATACTTGTCGTGTGTCCTTCATTCACCCAAATCTCGTCAAAGTAGTATATTCTGCGATTTGGACAATCTGATTGTCCTTAAATAACGTCTTCGCCGCACAGCAATATCGCCCCTGTAGTGGTAAGTTTTCCCGTTGTCTTAGTTTCATGTCGCGATGTTCCTACGCATCTAACACTCACACCTGTAAGTTCAGAGCACAGCTGTTCGACTTCTCTCACTGACAAAGACGGATTCTTCTCTGTGAGTGCATTAAACACATGCAACACAATTATTTTTTCGCCGCTTTCTAAAGGTTTTCCCTTGCGATACTTCAGCGAGAAACTGGCGGTAGACTCTGTCATTATACATATAATAAGTACACGCGCAATAAACGATCAATAAAATAATTTAGCTCTCGCACTCGGCATAGCACGCCGTCGACTGGCGATATATGACTAATCCAGTTCAAAACAAGGTCAGTGATAAAAGTCATATAAAAAATATGTCATCACTACCGCTAAATCACGTGCTATCGTGTCATGTGCCTGAGAGCAAAGGAACCTCCTATTTACTTCGTTTAAGAATTAACATGCATTTCAGATAAATCAACTCTGATGCGTAATATATTTAATTAAAACACTTACGAAAATATAAATTTGACAATTGTCTTCCAACATATAAAGACATATCACCATGTTAAATAACGAACTAATTTTTACCGCACAACAGTCTGCACCACAACAGCAGCCAATGAGATGCGATATTTGCCGGCCTTCGTAGCCATGGTCGCTAAAGCGTATGTCTCTAGTGTTCCGCCGCGTAGAAGGTCGCGGGTTCGAGTCCCGCCTTGGGCATGGGTGTTTATGTGTATAGTGAATATTTTTGAAATTAAGAAAATAAACGGAAATAATGAAAAATCGGTTAAATAAGGAAAAGAGAAAAATATATATCTATATATACATAGATATATATTTTTTTGAAAGAAAATAAGGTCACGTGACAGTTAAGAGATACGGGGCAAGCTTATGTGAAACAAGGATTAGGAGTTCTCATATGCTATGAGACACGCAAGTACTTAGGTACTTGCATCACAGTAAGTTGCCACAAAATGTACGTGTGTTATAGAATTTAATGTCATGTCGGCATGTTGGCCATAGTAACTCAGCCGTTTAGAGCAATCACACGGAGAGCGGGAGATCCGTGGTTCAAATTCCGGCTATGGCATTGATTTTTTCAGTCTGGCTCTACTCATTCAAACCTTGGCCTACACACGGCTAGTGTGGAAGAAATGATTATTTTCATCAGTTTATTTCTATTTTACTAAACTTATTTGCCAATGTTTTGCCCTTTGCGACTTTACTTAATCATGCACATTCCATGTGTAAGCAGATGTATAACCTTTCAAAGAAAATCATAACTATCCAATTTAGAAGGAAGAGTAACTTTGTAGATTCTCTATATGCATTCTTCAAAAATGAAATCACATTCCTATTTTCCCGCGTGGTAGCATATCAAATGATGGTAGCGTTTCTGCCTGATGTTCAAAAGGTCTCGAGTTTGAATCTCGGTCAGGGTGAGTTACCTGGATAAGGATGTTTCCGGGAGTTTCCCTTATTCTGAAAGAGAATGTCGGGTAATTTAAGCTCTATGGACACTGTGCTCATCGTCCCATATTATTTAACGTTGGAGGACGTAAACTAATAAACATTTTGTATTTAGGGGAGAGGCTATTTATCACAGGAATATTTATTATTACAGTTAGCAATTGATATGCAAACCAGAGATGAGAAAGGTCAGTTTTGCATTGAAATTAATGTTTTTCATCTTCTTTTTCTTTTAATGTACGTCCTCAAATGTTAAGTCATATTGGAGGAAGATTGAAATGGGTGAAAATGAGGCTCAATTAAGCCCTGGTTCCATAGAGATTATAGTTACCCGATATTCATCGTTCAGGTTAAGGGAAAGCCTTATCTACATAACTCACTCTGACAGAGATTCGAACTCGGGACCTCTTGAACGTGAAGCTGACGCGCTCCCCTCTACGCTACAGTAGCGGGGATTCACATTAATGAATACATATCAGGTTGCCATTCTCCTTATCGTTTTATAAGTTTTACCAGAGTAAACAGTGAGCTTAGGAATGTTAAATTCAACTTTATTCGACATTTACGGAGATGGATATAATAACCAAAACCCATCGTTCCAATAAAATAAAATATTTACTTACTACTTCATCCCTTGATTCCCAATGCATTTTGTATATTCTCAGAACTCAAAAGAGTTAACACTACAGTTTTGTACTACCAGATTCAAACATGACTTTCTTAATTTTTCTTTCACATTTTTCAGAGAGGAACAGTAACAAATATATTTTGATTAATTTTATAAATTATCTTATGATGTTGTTATGACTAGTTTTTCTATATAAGAAGCAGAAACACTAGGTATAAATTAATTTTAGTTTTAAATAAATCTCAACTTTGTTAACTCCACCTAAAAACTGAATGTAGAGATTTCACAGGAGATGCATATTTTGAGGCCTGCTACATAAATAAGAAATACATTTTTCGGAAAATGTGCACCGCATATATGTATTTGTACTTGTGCGTGTGTGTTTGAACAGTATGACACAAAAGAGTTGAACAAACACTAAACGTGATATATACATTCAATATCGTCCAAAAATATGACAAGAAAGTTTATAAGAAATTCCATGAAGACCTAAGCTATTTTCTTGATGGAACTTTTTCTAACATTTTGAATTTATGAAGCATGGCATTAATGATTTTAATTAAAATATTACACTTTTAAGACATTAAAATAACAAATAAAATAAAACAGCTTGAATTTTCTAAGAATAGCTTGTGAAATTAGCTTTATTTGATTATAGTTACTACTGGTAAACATTAAACTGTCAATGAGTACGTACTACATAAAATATTTACATATATCATTTTAAAACACAACATTTATTTTATATATATGTTTACAGATTCAGTAATTTCCGAAATTTAAGTTATTAATTATTAGAACTGTTGAATATTTAGTCATTCAAAATTGCGTTTGTTTGTCGTAATTTCAGTGTATGAACATAAAATGCCAGCGCATACGATGCTTGAAAAGTTGACTATCGCTATTCTCTTTATGCAGTGCAGATGTTTCTGCAAAGTTTTATCTAGATTAAAATCAATTAGAAGAAAAAATAAACTTTTATAACAATAATATTCGTATTTCCTCTAATAAATGATGGAAAGAAAAATCAACGGATGTAGTGCATGCGATTTTATGTAAACAAACTCAAAATAAAACAAAGCAATCAGTTTACCCGCAAGATCTCGTGCACTATTATTGTTCCTAGTTACTCTGCTCGAAAAAATTATTCGTGATACCAGACTTTGCAGTTCTGGCAGTGGATCCAGTCCTCCTTTGAGTATATTTCTATGTAGTAGCTCATTGGTGAAGGAAAATTTATACAGGCGGTAGAAAACAAATTAAGGAAAACACACATGCTTTTCCTTCCACCAATCAGCATTCTAAAAGAACTTCGTTACCGTGTGTCTGTCTCTCATTCTTCTCTCCCTACACAAGTCGTACCAGTTTGGGGTAAATTATAACAAAGTTTGACACATAAAGCCTCTTCATTTTCGAGGAAGATTTATTCAACTGGAGTTCACGCTTTGCCTTGTCAGTGGCGGTATGGAGTCAAATGTTAAGGTTTCTGGCTCCTATGGGGCTAGGAGTTATTTTATGCGGAGTTAGAAGGATATGCTGGGGTAATGAGGTAAACTGAAGAGTGTTAGTTTCTTGGGCTGTCAAGGGAAGAGAAGGGATGTCAGAATAAGGCTAGGGACCAAGAGAAGGAGATGAAATAGGATCTCTCATAGTTGCTGCTCGTTATGTTTCGGAAGGTGCAGGCGTAAGTTCTTCAACAGCTTGCTAGGAATATACCCCTGTGTAAGGCAAACCGTTGCCTGTCAATCTAAATGAAAGTTACGCACATTAGTTATTAGTGTGGGGATTACTGCATTCATATTACTCGCGAAGGTGCATACATTTATTCTCCACTGTTGACAAAAGAACTTCATAGAATCATACAAAAACCATCCCAAATAATGAACCACTGCTGAATGGGTATATATCTAATGTATGGTATAAGCGTGATTAGTTTATGTTAAACCCAATGTTTACGTGTTAACTTCTATAAATCATAAAACAGGAGAACACAATCTTATAAATTAAAGAAAAAGGAGAGTTCACTGCCTATTAAGATTATGTTGTGCGCAATCTATATAACATTGCTACTAATACAACTATTAAGATGATGATACAAATACTCCTCCAACACTTGCAAAATATTAAATTATTCAATTATCTCTGCTATTAAAAAAATTCCGGTGTAACTATGCACCTTTTCTTGTCTATTTCTTTACGAGAACAATTCTAGCAATGACATTTTGAGAGAAAAAAATACTTTGTCCTTTCTAAACAAAAAAATCGAGGCTTTCTTCATAAATTAGACAGTTTTAGCAAAAAATTTACTAATAAACTATTGATGAATTCCGTTTTCAAGACTCGTTAACTTTTGCCATGTTCTCATCAGTTGCTGGAAAAACAATAAATGTGAAAATGGCGGCTGCTATGTTAACAGTTGATTACGAATTAGTTTACAGACTCTATCAATCACACCCGAGTCGCTATGAAATAGCTGAACCACGTTGCCACATATACTTGGGAAATAAGATAACATATGAATATGTTTCTGTGCATACTAAATGGTAATACAGATTATTTTAATCAAAAGAAAATACTTGTTGCTTAAGCATCTCTTTCACAAATGAATGACGACTTTGAATTCGGCCTAAATCGTCTTATATAATTCAGGTATCAAACATTTTTCAACTCTGATTCAACTTTCTAAATGGCTACACTGCTGGTCCAAATCAAATTAAAATATTCATTAAGTGTCAACTATTTATGGCACTAATGTAGTACACTATTTCATCTGACAGCTAAGACAACATGGTACGAATTTATTATGAAGATCTTGGCTAATGTTCTGTTTGTAAGAGAATATCAATAATAAGTTTTGAGAGAGAATTAAGCAGCTTTTGACGTAGGAAGTATGAAGTAGGAAGTGTGAACTATATAGCGAAATGGGATAGTAGGGCTTAATTCTAAGGAAAAAAATACGTTGGCCTTAATAGCTTATAAATTATAGCTAATAATAAAGCCGAATTTAAAAGTATAAATAATGTATCTTTTAATCAGAAAAAGTCTTTTTAAAACCTTGGTCGAAGTTATAAATGACACAAATTATGTTACATCCTATCCTGCACAATTCATAAAAATCCTAAGGCTAATCATAATATAGTTTTGCTTAGAAAAATGTTTCAAAATTACTAGCACGGACTTGGTTATTTATAAACTTTGGAGCCATCTTGCATTATTGTACTGTATATCGATATTTGTTATTCATGAGTCCATACGGGGAGGAGATGTGGTCAGCATCACGGCACCTCTAGCTGGAAAGTTCTCTTCCTTGACCCTCAGAATCCTCAAGATGATGATTGGGCACCGGTCCATATTGGGGCATAAAATTGGCGTTCCCCAAGGGTGGGATCGAACCGCAGTGCAATCCGGGCAGGGAACCAAAGCACAACGCCCTAGCCCACTGCACCACGGCACAGGACTGTAATGGTCAAAGAATAAAAAAGATATAATTTCCAAGTATTTGTAGCATTTTGGTATTTAGTATAATTTGTTAATGCATTCTGTATATAAAATAAGTTCTTACAGTAATGTCTGTGAAATGCAAAAATAAATGTATCAGGTGGGGAAAAGTGTATACTACAAGAACTTCTCGTTTTTAACTACCGTATTTTCTCTCCAGCTAACTTTCTCTCTTTTACATATGCACGAGCACACAAAATACGTGCCCAGAATTATAGTTTTAAAATACTCACTGGATGTGAAAAAAGTGTGAATTTTCGATTAATTATTGAATGCGATGCTTCATTCTTTTAAGCAGGTACAGGTAAGCAGTGATGAAATTATGTTTATAATTAAATTTAATCTTAATTTTCCAGTACAGAGATATTTGTCTGGTCGTTAAGTCATATACAAACTCTACATAGATGTAGTACAAACAGAGATTGTAAACATCCTGGATCAAACGTTTCTAATTGTCTTGCCAAGTCTGCGGTTAAACTTTGCTAACCCACGTCCTGTTAGGTACACAAATCAAGGACGGAGTTGGCTTCTGAGTTAATCGAATGCCACGTCTTGAGATTGAGGGAGGAATGACCGAGACAACTTCGGGTTCACTAATGAATGGTCATTTAGCAAGAGGTTGGTATGTGAATGGCAACCCTAAAGGAATTCTGATGAGAATGCTCGAAATAGTCCTCTCTACTTGTGTTTTCCAAACATTGTTGGGATTTCACAAAACAACTGCAGTTTTGAACATGAACACGAATGAACAAAATTACTGAAACCAGGCAGAGTTGTTCAAAGAAGGAAATTCATTATCATCACCATTTATTTAATTACATATAATTTTTAAACTCATTTCTTCTAGGAGAATAGTAGTTTTTTTCTTTAGTATGTTTTATATCATACGTTACAAATATAATGTAAGATTTTTAACCACAATTCATCTAACGTTATTTCTTTTTATTCCACTTTCTGTTCATCTTTTATGCTAAAATTCGGTCTCTTCTTATACACTTAACCCGAAAGTCGCTTTTCCGCTGCTCATATTACACGAAAACATCACAATCCCACCAAAAGTAAAGCTTTTGGCCTTCTCATGTGAACATTGTAATTATAACTAACCGGCTGGCATGCATGGTTTAGTTTTACAAAATTTCAAAGGAGCTCCAATAATTTAGAAAGAAAATAAATTTGGCCCAAATTTGAAAGAAGGATATTAAAAAACACGTCTTTGTGGAAAGCTTCAGCAAAAATAATTCAGCGGATCAGATATGTAACTACTGTGCTGGCCTTTAATACAAATATTATTACCGACAGGAAATAATTTTTGTTTACTCTGTTTCAAATCAAAAATCTTCCACAGAATATAAACTGGGTATAGAGGGATAATATGAATAGAATTTATAATCTTTTAAGAAAAAGTTTATCAATTCTTAATACAAATATACTCCTCTCTTTTGGAAGAGATGAATGCAGGCATCCTCCTGGAGAGTTCTGTGTAATTTATTCTGCATTCATGTAAATTTTCATTTTTAATTTAAATTTAATAGACCAGTAGGAAAATTAAAAGAGAAATCTGATGTTTCTTGTGAGATGTGGGTGTTCATGAATTGCATTGTTTCTTCCTAGCTACATTCCATCTAGTGGTGAGAATATTTTGGAAAGATTAATGAGTGGCAGAGGAAGTAAGAAAATGATCCTGAGGAATAGCTTGAAACTCCCGGTAGATTAATCAAGCACATTGGACAAGAATGCAAAAGAAACTATATATTCAAATGAATTATGTCCTTGATGTAGCAATAAAACAAGAAAGCCTTCAACGCTCCATGTATAAAATATATTTATTGTGAAAAGAATGCAATATAAATATATCCACAAAGAAAGCAAAGATAATGGAATATCGAGGAAAATATGCTGTAAGATCAAATATAAGCATTAAAAGTAAATGCCTGGAACAGCTCTCGAATTTCAGCTGTTTGGGGTGTGATGTAAGCTTCGTTTTAAACAAATACATAGAAAACAAAGTAAACAAATTTCCGGAGATATGCGGAACTATAGCAAGAACATTAAAAAACAAAGAAAGAAAAGAAACAAAGTTAAAATGTTATAAAACGCTAGCAATTCCAGTGCTCATGTGTGGAAGTAAGTCCTGGATATTAAACCAAATAGATAGAAGTAAGATACAGGGAGCAGAAATGAGGATCTTAAGAGTAGTTAAACAATGTACTAGACGAGATTTAGTAAGAGATAAAACTATTCGAGAGGAACTAGGCATATATAAATTACAGGATAAAATGCAAGAACATATACAGAACAGGAAAAAACAACTGAATGGAATGGTCGAAGAAAGAGTACCAGTTTTAAGAAGATATAATCCTCGTGGAAGAAGAGATGTAGTACGCTCTAGAAAAATATGGGAATAACTGATAGAATGCGAAGATGGAAAGGCAGAGATGAAGAAGTGAAGGAGAATAAGATTATGTATTATAATATTTAATATTACAATCCTCACTGAATTTTGGCATCTTAGACTTTGAGCCATTTCTTTGGGCCAATATGTGAATGTAGCCGTTAAGCATTACCTACAACTTTTGCTTGAGATTTATCGTAATCCAAAATGAAAAGTATGTGTACTCTAATAATAAGTGAGCCGTCATTTTACTGAAAGTTTTTACAAGGGAAAGACATGTGAGATATACAAGTAGAATGAATTTGGAAACTCAATAGAATATAATATTATATCCAACAACGTTTGCAATTTTTGCTATAAATTTTTTAAGCAGCAACTTAAATTTGTCATTTTATCGTGTATATCGTTTAAATAATATAATAATGTTTTGTGTGCTATGATAGAAATCTCCAACATATTTGCTCCAAACTTTTTTGTGCACGTAATCATTCGATCTACCGGTTCAATTTAATAATAGGATATTTTCTATAAAAAGTAGTTCTTCTTAACTATGAAAGTTTCAGGTCTCTTAACTGTATAAACAACATAAGCATATAACTAATTAAATAAAATATAAGCGAAAAATAACGCGACACCTGAAGCGTTGAATTTAGCTGAATTTCATCCAAAGTAGAGATGCATCAGTTCCGGAGCCCAATGGAACAATTTCAGATATGTATTTCGGCTCATTCTTCGTCCTAATTATATGTTTGGCAACAAACAACGTTTAAAATGAGCACTAATGAGACGTATTTTTATTTTATGTTTGTTGTGTGTATACCTACGTGTGTGTGAGCGTGCCTTTGCTTTCGTGCTGTTTACTCATGAATGCAGTTGTCTCTCTAGAATTTGTTTTTCGAGTAAGCACAATTTAGAGACCAATAAGCAACCTGTGCATTTTTTTGAGGGAAAACCATTAATACTATACCAATATAGGAAGGAATGTGAAGGGTTGCTAAACAGAGGGTTATCTGAGTTAATAATGCTTTCGAAATGGGCAATGAAGTCTACAAAGTTACCAAAACATAATATACGCAGCAAACCATTTTAGTGTGAAAAGTAAACGTGCAAAAGACAGAAGCTCAACTGTTTCAATAATTGAGATAATATATATGTAAGTAAATATAACTTCAAAAGGTTTTAATTTCTAACATCCTTGCAGTGAGCGAGAAGCAGAAATAAGATGACAAAATTCATACACTGACTAAGAATTGCATATGTTTTTATGTGGAGGTAATACGTTAACACTTAATAGGTATTACTTAATATTGTAGGAAATAATCCTGAGTTACTCATTTAAATAGATATATTCTACTCCATAATAAAATCTATATTTTAAATGCAGGAAAAATGTTAATTGGGTTCTTACATATAATTATCAACATATTGCCTTTAGATTTGAAGACTGTTTATATAGTCAACCTTAATAGTTTTGTGATTTCATTGCTGTCACAAATAAGTGTACACGATCTACTTTGTCATATTGGTTTTTATCTCATTTCAACTCCTAATATGTGCTGAATCCTACCTAAAAATCCGATGTGATGCTCTCAATTGACTTTCTGTACCTTGTACTAACTATTTCTACAAACTTTAGAAGCTCCTCTATCTAATTCACGTTAATTGAGATAAAAAATTTCAGAAACGATCTTATTTTAAATTTTATTTTAGGTACTAGTAAAATATGGAAATAACTAGGTTTTAAGTGACAGACAAATGTTTTAAAGTTGGTCACTATGTGATGGCTATTTCTTTGCATTGTTAGTCGGTTACCAACACTCCTTGGCCTTAGGGATAACCTCGCCCCACCAAGTGATATCTGGACCCATTTCTCAGGTGGAGGCACCCAAAGGACGCTGTCCATTACATCCAATGATAGGGTCATAGTGAAGATGACGATGCGGCGAGAGGACCTACAGCTTATAGCGTGGACTCCGAACGACGTTGGGCACAGGGGACACTTCAATGTGCTAGACAGAGGTGAAGTGTGGATAGGGCCGATTTAAAATCGCCAATCCCAGAGCCAGAAGTCGAACTCGGGACCCTTTGCACATGAGCCGCGAACGAAACAACTGCGCTACCCCGGCGCCCTATCTTTGCATTGTTAATAGATAATAAAATGAATACTTTAGAAGAATATAAGTATTTGAAAATTCAGACAAATAACTAGAAATACCTCATAAACGGTCCACTCTGCAAAAAACAAAACAAAATGTTGTATTTAACAAGATATAAATTTTGGTGTAGTAGTATTTGTTCTTACGTTACGCTTACCAACTATGCAAAATCATTATCAGTTAAAAGGACTTCCGGAAAGTTCAGAAACTTCTACATATAATTTAATTTGTCATGAAAATATACAAAACATGTGATATTCTAAAAATGCTTTTTTTATTCAAGGAGCTTGAAAACTGTTATTTCCAATGAAATCTCGGGATCTGATTTTAGATTGGAAGCTCTACTTTACTATTCGTGGTAGAGGAAATAATAAGGTTTTATACTTAATTAGTAGAAGACAGTTTGTTAATGTGACGAATTTATTTTTTAGCTACATGTTTTAAAATACAAAGTATTAAGTTCCTAAGCCTAAGGTACTTTAATAGAAACAACTGAGCAACGAAAGAGCTTCATTGCCAGCGTAAATTCCATTGATGGATTGAAGGTTGGAGGCAGTGAGAATTTCGCATTAAAAGTAAGTTAGCTTCCGACAAAAACACATTACGCATCGTTATGTAAGATGACAGCCTTCAGGTTTTCGTAGAATTTCTAAACACATTGCATTTGTACGTAATCCGTAAGGTGAAGAAACCGCAGGACACGCAAAAAGTTACTAAAGCACTGATAAATGCTGATAAATGTTGAACATTACTTTTATGCTATGCTCTAAATAATATGTTACCCTCTTCCGCAGAGAAGAGCTCCTCAGGGCTACTGAGAATTACTCTGCTAGAGAAAAACCATCATAAATTTCTGTTGGTATCTGTCGACAGATGGGGCAAAGCCTTCACCACTAATCTTTCAGGCATTCAACATCTTCCAGAGGAAGCAAATAACAAAATTGATTACAAGAGTCCGCATGTCTTGCGGCAATTATCGGGTAGATTTACGATTCCCTGCGTTGGTCAAGAAAACAAGCTTTACGTGGAAACAAAAGCAACTGATCAAAACTTGATGTCACTTCGGGCTGTTAAAGTGGACCTGCAAGGAAATCCCAATAGATTTCCTCCCACTATGAGAAAATTGATATTTCTCCCTCACAGGCCTCTTCTAATTTCACCCGTTTCTCGGAGGAAATGTACAAACGCTTCAGTGCACAGAACATACAGACCTCTCCAAGTAATGGGAAAAAAGGTAGTGGAAGAAAAAGAACAGGTCATTGATTTCACCAACAGAACAAGCCAGAGCAAACAGTTTAGCAGCTCTTTGGAGGAAACAAGGTATTTAAAATATACCAAACTATCTCCATATTTCATTACTCATTTGTTTCACGAGATTACGAATTAGCATAATCTAAACTTTACCTTCTTCGCTATATTTGTTATAAGTATTGGAGGAGAACATTGAATAGGGTGTAGTCATTTCTGCACAGGACAGTGGGAGAAGGCCAACTACATATCTTTGAACAATTGAACTATATATCTTGAACAATAACTTGTTAAGGACATGGACACTTCAGTAAAATGCTTCAGACACCTTTGACCTTAAGACGAATGGAAGAATGGATTTTATTCTTCGACATATTGTATGCTGAAGCTAGAAAAAGATATTACACAATTTACTACACATTCCATCACATATACCAGGCATGTCCTTTAAGTCAGTACCGTTTTGAAATTAAAAAAAAGACGTGCATGGATATGGCAATAATTTTATTTTTACATAAAAACCGGTACCTTAATCTACTTTTCTACATAATTTCCGTGAATATTGTGGCACTTCTCATAACGTGGCACCAGATTTTGAATACCCTCCTCATAAAATTCTGCCGCCACTGTATTACAACTGTTTTGACTTCGTTATCGTCTTGAAGATGCTGACCGCCCAGATGTTTCTTCAAGTGCAGGAAGAAATTGTAGTCGCTGGGCGCCAGATCAGGGCTGTATGGAGGATGATCTAGAGTTTCCCACTGAAACGATTTGATGAGATCTTTGGTCCGATTAGCCACATGTGGACGGGCATTGCCATGCAGCAAAACGATACCCTTACTCAACTTGCCACGTCTTTTGTTCTGGATTGCACGGCGCAGATTGTTCAATATCTCACAATAAGACGCTGCATTTATTGTCTCATTACGAGGCAGAAACTCCACTAGCAATACTCCTTTTCTGTCCCAAACTGTTCACATGATTTTCCGGGCAGAAATTGTTTGCTTAAACTTCACTTTTGTGGGTGATGATGAATGTCGCCATTCCATGGATTGTTGTTTCGATTCTGGTGTGACGTAGGCCACCCATGTTTCGTCACCAGTAACAATTTGGTCTAAAAAATCTTCACCTTCATTGTGGTACTGCTCAACGAAAGTCAATGCACTTCTTAAACGTTGGGTTTTGTGCAACTCCGTCAACATTTTCGGAACCCAACTTGAACACAATTTCCGGTACTTCAAGTTCTCGGTGACAACGCGATGCAAAACACTACGAGAATATTGAGGAAAATAGTCGCACAATGATGAAATTGTAAAGCGTCTGTTTTCTCTCACCTTTTTGTCCACTTTCTGCACCAAGTCTTCAGTAACGACCGAAGGACGCCCACTCCATTCTTCATCATGCACATTTGTGCGGCCATCTTTAAATGCTCTCACCCATTTCCTTACCATTCCATCACTTATAATGTTTTGCCCGTAAACTTCACAAATCTCACGATGAATATCGATTGGTTTTACGCCTTTAGCACTAAGAAATCGTATAACAGCCCGTATTTCAAAATCGGCGGAACTCACGATTGTCGGAGGCGTCTTAAATACTCAGTAACCAACGTATACAATGAAGAATCAGACTGTAATGTCGTCAGGGCGAAGACAAGAGATGTAGGTAACCAGCGCACATGCGCGGAACGCCGACCGTAGCGCTGCGGCGGCGAAATCGCAAAACGGTACTGACTTAAAAAACATGCCTCGTATAAAAGTTTCGTGTTTTATTAATATGAGATCATTTAAATAATTGTGTTTATATGTATCTGTTTGATAAGAAACGCATAGGTATCTATAATGCAAGAACAAAAATCAACGGAATCAATGCTTAAAAATGCAACCTTTAAAAACAAAATCAAATAAGTATTTGAAAATATTTGAAGACAGAATGCACAAGCTCATGAAGGCCACTGCATAGACATTGAGAGTGTGTTTCTGAAATGTCTCCTGAAATGTGCAAGAATGACTACATGATATACAACACTCTTCAAATAGTGGCCAATGTTCCAGGTGTAACGGTTCCCCTTGGTCATAAACATAAAGTCGTTTAATATATATTATATCAAATGTTATATTAAATATGTTTCCAATCAATATGTTATATCAAAATAATATTAGGTTAGCATAGACATTCTAAACTGATTATTTTGCATCGAAAGAAAATACATAGGTATTACAGAAAAACACATTGTAACAGATACTTATTTTATATATATATAAAATAAGAAGTGTATGATGGACTAGAAATGTAGATGAACGGAGAAAGAGAAATATGAGGTCCCTCAAGGTTGAGAACACATGGTCGGTCGGCTTTCTTCATAGCAGGTCCACCTCTAGGAACAATGCCTACGAACCATGTGGAAGGTCGGTCGGCTGCTCTGTCCTCTCTCTCATGCCAATACGTACGTGATCGATACAATAGATTCGTAGATTATCCGAATTCTTAAATTTTCACAGCGTTCGGGCCTCGGAATTAAGTGGATGCTGTGGGAAACTTCCTACCAACGTTCGGTCATGCACACATACAAAATTCGAACGATGGTTTAAAATCGAAATTGAAACCAACCAATTACAGTTTCAAACTTACACACGTGATTCACACAAAAATTCAAAATGTAACGATAGAGGGGAAAATCCAGGAGATAGTGGATCCGTGATTTGGATAGTTAGGACACTCTCTGTAGGTCAGGCGTAGTGGAACCATGTCGTACATACCAGTGCGGTAGGAATACACTGAATACATTACACGTGTAAAGAACTCTATCGTTACCGCCAAACACAGCACACGAGTCTACAAACAGCGACTTTCCAGGTGGCGAGTGAGGTATCTAATTACAGTAGTGAATAAATCGATCATTGAACAGTCGAGGTGTTTTCTTCGCTAATCACACCACGTGTACCACACCCTGGAACAAAGAAGAGAGTCCATGCAGAGCGAACCCCGAGGAAAACCCCGATCTGTCCAGCAAACCTCCCCCATCCGTAACCCTCACCCGTCACCTTCCCTACTTTATGAGGTGTTGAGTGCCGGGAGGACTCAACCAGGTTCCTAAGTGCCGCCTTAGAGCGCAATCAGCAGAGATTTCTAATATGAACTTTAGAGAAGACCTAAGGTGTACGCTGTAACTCCAAATTAATTTCAACTAGTTGACATGTCAAATTCCTTAATGACAAGTTAATTAAAATTTTTTATTACACATTCGCTTATGAAAAATGAAAAAAAAAAAAATGTATTTGTAAGCTGTTGATAAATATGTTACATTTTTAATATATAAAAAGATTTGAAACCCAAAAATCTGTTTCCTATACAGAAACAAATGTCATTATGGCCACTGGTGTACGCAAAATTTTTATTTTCCTGGTTCAACATTTGTAGCAAATACTTGCATAGCTGGTTTTCATGGTGTAGCCCTATCCAATATTTGAGGCAACATATACACATTTGTCTTGCTGGTTACACTTCAATTGAATATTAAATTATTCATAAAATCAGATTTCAATTATGTTCATGCAGCTCCTTTGTTATTATCCGCACCTGCAACTTAGCTTCCTAACCTCTAAATGCTCATTTTGCTAGGTACTGCATTTTTGTTTGAAAATTTTCTGCCTCTTTCTCTGTAAAAGGTTACGTGTGTCTAGTATTCTTGCGTTAGAAATTGTGTTGGATTAGAAGATGAATTTTACTTATGCATACGTATAACAATTTTCATATCGTTCACGAAGAAATATAACTATATTTGAAATAACATATGAATAAAATTGTTTGCAGAAATGTGTTGCTTCTTCCTGGATATTAATATTTAAGTAATCTTTTTTACCGCCTGTTAAATCTAAGAGCATATGGAACTTGGAAAAATTACGCTCCTCAATGCTGTTTACTTGTGATAAACTCAATGAGAGTTTACTAGTATTCAATCTTCTAGAATCTGAATATGGAATACTCCTACATGAAGAAAAATGTCCAACCTCCAGGTGACAGCCGAATCTTTGGAACTAAATTTCCATGTACCAGACCACATAGATGGTCATTAAAAATTGTGGTGAATTTTCATTTTTGAGACAAAATTATATGTATTCCATTACCAACACTTTAGAAACACTGCTCTTAAGCACAACATATATATGTGGTTCTCACATACCGAACACAAAAGTTATACCAAAGCTAAAAGAAGAAACTGTGTTGCATTTTCCATGTGAATATTTTTTTTTATTTTTTTTTATTTGCGTCCTCCAACATTTAGTCATATCGGACGAGGAATGAAATGGGTGAAAAGACGCTCAGTGCCTACGGGGTCTATGGAGCTTAGAGTTATCCGACATTCATCTTACAGGATAAGGGAAAACCCCGGAAAAACCTTATCTAGGTAACTCACCCTGACCGAGATTCGAACTCGGGACCTCTTGAACGTGAGGCAGACACGCTACCGAGGCGGGCCCTATGTGAAGATATATCAGAAACGATGTCACAGCAAAAATGCATAATAACAGTTGTCACACCAGATATAAAGCTTCATAAATCTTTCAAACCTGCAAATTAAAACACGCCAAAGAAATATAAGTAACTTTGATATAGTTTAACAAATGCATTTGTTTTTCTATAAATTGTTTCTTAAGCGCCAAAAACACGCATGCACCAACAGCCTTTTCTGTAACACACAATTCCAAGGTATGCATAAAAATCTCAGAGGTGTTAAATTTTATGTATTTTAATATTTTGCGAAAAAAAAAAAACATCAATGTTCGACTCTAATCAAGGTTTTAGATCCCAATCGACCACAAAGTGAGATTTCTTGTGGACAAGAGGGCGCTGGGGCAGATTTTCTCCGGATCTCCGGGTTCCCCCACCATCTCATTTCACCAATGCTCCATCTTTAATCTCATGTATCATTAGTGTCACCGCCTGCGGTGCCGAATGTAGTAAAAGCGGGCGTTAATCACTGCACATTTCATTTCATTTTAATATATTAATAATTATGGTGGATAGAGTCAACATGAAAAATTCAGTGCCATGGCCGGGATTTGTACCACAGATCTCCTGGTTTCTGTCCAGTCGCTCTTAACCGTTGAGCTACCATGCCAACGTGCCGTCCTGACACCAAATTCTCCATTTGACTCATATACTTCCCCGGTAGACCAGTAAGGGCTCTCGCATCCGAGATACACCATTCGTGGCGACTTACTATTGTAAGTACTTGAGTCCCAGGCTTCATCATTTAATTTTTTATTATTTTATTTAATTGATGGAGGATCCTTGGTTCAAATCCCGGCCATGACATTGAATTTTTCATGTTGGCTCTATCCATAAAAAATCTTAGCCTATGTACGGCTAGTGTGAAGAAATGATTAATTTCCATCAATTAACTAAAATATTATTAATCATGTTTTTATACTCTCAAAGGTAACACTGTTAAGGTGTTTTTTTAATTTTAAAGTGCAGTGCACTTCAATATGTGTTCTATTTGTAATTAGTTTAAAATATTCATTTGAACATTCCGGAGTAATTTAATGGAGTTTATTGCCTATTCAAAAAGAGTTCCTGTATGCTTGAAAGATATGTTTTAATTAAGCTAAAGAAGTAAACTTTAGCTTTATATGTATGTTTTGAATTGTGATTAGTAACGGTTTAGTTTTTACTTGTAGAATTCAAGATTAGAAAAATGTTAGTGAATGATAAATTATTTTTATGAGGTATTGTACAAGATGCATTAATCTGTTAACTTTAGGATCATAAATATTTTAAAACCAATAAGTCAAAGTATTTAATATACCTAAAATTACAAATGAAGTCTCATTTTAATCCTTTAAAATGATCAAACGTAAGCTCTGCTGTATAAAATATATTGTATATATCGGTAGTAAAATATATTCTAATATTATTACCATAACTATAAAAGGCGCTACAATAGATCAGAGGTTAAAAAGTTACTTCAACCTGTGCTTTTGATTACACAGAGCCTGATAAGGTAAAGGGCAGTAGTGGAGATTTTACAGCCTTCAGTCAAGTAGCTCCAAAAGATAAAAAAAATTTAATTAGCTCTGGGATTAATTACATTTTAACGAAGTAATGAAGTAAAAAGTAGCACTAAACAGCAGAGCTTTCCACGATAAATGCTGCTATTTTTATGCAATTTTTCAGAAACTTTCCTGTGGTTCAAAGTGAAAATGATTTGAGCTTTCCCCTGACCGTATTTAAGTTTCAAAATGGTAGTAAACAATAACCATAGATTGACTGGTGTTTATGTATTAATAATAACTTTGCATTAAGAGCAGTATTCAGCAACTTTTATAATATGCATGTGTATTCGACAGCGATTGCTATGCTGAGAAGAAAATTCGAGAGGCAGTGGACTTCAATCTAAAATCGTAGGCTCAAAACAAAAGCCAAACTTTGTACTCTGGCACTTTCTTACCGCAACTTCTCTTGACGTAATCAGAGACCGGTTGAACCGCCATGATTAATTATAATTTAGGAGAAGCTTATTGCGGTTTACTGTGCCACTGCAGTAGTGAATAATATCACCACAACGGAGTGATTTAATAGGATTTAAAGCATTCTACGACATATTTAAACTAAAACACAAGAGGAAAACAGGTAAAGTACATAAAACGAACTACCTACCGCTGAAGACCGGAAAATACAAGCCAATACTTAAGCGCTATAACCATGAGATGCACCGTTTACGCCGTGTTATATGTATAATACACTTTTAATTACTTTATGAATACTTCTGAAACTTTCTTCATAGTTCAGATGCCTAAAATTATTCATAACATTTAACTGATGCAATGTCAAATATCAGTACCCATATTTTTTAGACACCATTCCACTGAATTTTTTAGGATAAAGATACATCACTGAGTACTACAAGTGAAAGCTAGAGTTTGTCAATCAGGGGCATAGCCATAGAAGGTACATTTCCAAATATTTTTATTTGTAACACCCAAGAAAGATTTTGTGAAAAAACATTTAATAAAATGATTATGCTTTAGATTTCATTTCATAAACGAGCATGGCTGGTCTTATACCAGACATCTTCCCATTTAATAAGATTTTTGTGTTAATTAAATTTTGTCTAGAGTTAGCAACATGCTATTATAAAGAATTATGACACAACAATCATAGGATAATAATCTTTACACTATAAACTTTACCAATAGGTCGACAAGGAAAACCACCTTCTTGCTTACCTATTAAACAACTGAACAGCATACAGTTTGTGAAATAATTAGGCTGGCTTTAGGTATTTGGATTATTTGAATTTTGGAACGTAGCCTTCATCTAAAAGAGGTTATACATTCAATACGATCATTAGTCCATATAAATGTTCATTCTTGATTTTTCTTTATGGTGATACACTCTTTGAGCATGTGATTAGTTTTGAGTACATATTGAGTTATATATTCAGGGTCAAAAGTGTTTTAGGAATTCAAACAACGTGTTTTTAGAGATTTAACTTCAATATTAATCATTTCTCTGCATTATACTCTATGTATTCAGATCAATAAAAGCAAAGTACCAACTTTACTTACAGATAAATATATAGACAACTAGTCAAAAGCTTTTATGACTTCAAGAAACTGTCACCTAAAATGTAATTTACGCTACTACCACTAATTGTTCAATAAGTGAAATATTGTAGTTTCACCAAAATTTAGAATTATGTAATAACAAGATATTGATAACATCTTTCTAAGCGTTTCTTTAACAATCGATGAATGTGTTACTGAAATGTTGTTGATATTATTAATTTTACCTTCATATGATTTATTAGTAACTATCCATTTTCCACTCATGAGAATTATAGTCATTTTAAAGGCCTGCACCCTTTGCCCTTGTTTACAATAGACACCTGGGAGTTTATGAGGATATTCCCTGGACAGTATTAAAAGGCTTATTGACATAACAAATAAAAACAAAGCAACACATTAAGCTCACTGATGCTAACTATATGGTAGAGGAATATGGATGTTTTGAACAGCTAATGGTATTTAAATGAAGTCAGAGCGGAGGAGGGAGTCAATGTGGGGCGAAATGCTTATATTCATTTAAAAACGAGTACGTCGGTCGAGGTGGAGCCATGGTAACGTGTCCGACTCACCTTCAGGAGGATCCAGGTTCAAACCTCCAGGAACGACTTAATGGTCCGAAGATTTTGGTTTTCTTCGGCCGAGAGTCAAATGCTGTGCTAAATAATACAACCAGTTTTTAATTTTTTAATTGTATTTCAATTATGTACATATTGTGTGCTCTCATTGTTGTAGCTAATGTTAGATGTCAAAAACTCTGCACTAAATAAATAATGCGAACCGTGAATGGAACTATCATTCACTATTGCACAATTGCTTTCTTCTATTTTCTTCATACTTGGCGTTGGGTGATCACACATCCTGGATATGCTAAGATCAAATTTACTGCCTCCTGATTACTGACCCAAGGCGCTGACTTGATAAATCCTTGGGATTATAGGAAGATAATTCGTTGAAGAGGAAAGAAGCTGTGTATTGTGTATACTCTCAGGTAGCTGGTGATAAAAGGGGAAACACTGAACGTGATAACATTGAAATAAATTATAAAACAATAAAAAGAGTTGAACAATTTTAATAACTTGGATCTATTATTGCCCGATCAGGCACAAGTGAAAAGGACTTAAATAATATGCTGAGAAGGCAATTAACTGATGGAATAGTTTCCAATGGAGTAAAAATATGACTAGAAAACAAAATTAACTGTAATGAAACTATATCGTAGAGGAGAGTATTTTAACATATGGAAGTGGAAGTTGGACGGCGAATGAAAGACTGAGAAGAAATGGGGAAATATGTGCTGAAGAAAATGTGGATAGAATAGAAACAAACCCTTTAAAATGGTATGACCATGTCCAAAGACTGGCTGAGGAAAGGTTACTAAAGAAGATTGTTAGCTGGTCGGCACCTGGCAGAAATAAATGTGGAAGAGCTCGACTCACATGGAAGGATGGAGTTAATAGAGCCATGGAGAAAAGAGGATTAGGAGAGGGACAGTGGGCTGCCAAAGAAGTACAGAACAAGGCAACTGGTTAGAAGCGGAAAGCCTCTAAAATTAAAAGAAAAAATAAGTAATACCCTCAGGCAGTAAAATATATTGGAATATACATTTTTAAACGGACTGTTCATTTTCTTCTCGGGCAACAAGCCAGGTGAAAAGACGATTAGATATCTACGTTTCGGGAGTGTGCATCGCTCCCATCAATCAGGATATTTATAACATGTTATATCCACAAATTAAACACTGGATATAACACTAATATAAACAAAGACAAAACACTATCAAAATTCACATAACTGAACAAAAGACTGTTTTCAGTAAATTATATGCCAGGTCAGGAGATGGCGTGAGTATAGAAAGTTGTGTCATAGAAACGTAACTACTTAACTTGATTATCAAGCTGTATTGATCTTTGCTTCTTAATTCGACGGATCTCCATTTTAAGGCCGATTTCCAAGAGGAGCTGAACTGAAATCCAGCATCAAGATTAAGCGTGCTCCGTTCAGAGGAAATCACCAAAGCCTCCTTAATTCTCCGCTCCCAGCAACTGTTGCATTTTGCCAAGATGGTTGTGTCCCGAAAGTTGGCTCTATGGTCGTTATCAAAAAATGCTCTGCCGGCCCAGACTTCTCAGGTTGCATTAAACGAATGCTCCGTTCATGTACGTTTATTCTAGTGGCGATGGTCTTTCCGGTTTGTCCTATATACGGTGTCCCACATTCACAGGGAATGCGATACACTCCCGGAACTTGGAAGTCCAGTTTGTCTTTCACTGCTCTCAACAGATGTTTGTGTAACCGCATTCCCTGTGAATATGAGACGCCGTATATAGGACAAAGCGGAAGGACCATCGTTACTAGAATGATCGAACATGAACGGAGCATTCGTTTTATGAAACCTGAGAAGTCTGGGCTGGCAGAGCATTGTTTTGATAACGACCATAGAGCCAACTTTCGGGAGACGACCATCTTGGCAATTTGCAACAGCTAGTGGGAGCGGAGAATTAAGGAGGCTTTGGCAATTTCCTCTGAAAGAAGCATGCTTAATCGTGATGCTGGATTGCAGTTCAGCTCCTCTTGGAAACCGATCTTAAAATGGAAATCCGTCGATTTAAGAAGCAAAGATCAATACAGCTTGATAATCAAGTTAAGTAGTTACGTTTTTTTGACACAATTTTCTATACTCACGCCCTCTCCTGACCTGGCATTTAATTTACAGAAAACAGTCTTTTGTTCAGTAACGCGAATTTTGATAGTGTTTTATCTTTGTTTATAGTTATGTTACATCCAGTGTTTAATTTGTGGTTATAACATTTTATAAATATCCTGATGATGGGAGAGATGTACACTCCCGAAACGTTGATATCTAATCCTTGTTTCACATAAGCTTGCCCCGCATCTCTTAACGGTCACGTGACCTAATCACCTCTCATTGGCTGCTTTTGTGGTAGTGACTCTCGTGCGGTAAAAAGTAGTTCTTTATTTAACATGGTGATATATCTTTATATGTTGGAAGATAACTGAAAAGATTATACTTTCGTAACGATTTGAATTAAATATATTACCCAACAGAGTTGATTTATCTGAAATGCATGTTAATTCTTAAATGAAGTAAAGAGGAGGTTCCTTTGCTCTCAAGCACATGGCACGATAGCACGTGCTTTAGCGGTAGTGGTGACGAATTTGTTTATATGACTTTTATCACTAACCTTGTTTTGAACTGGATTAGAAATATATGGCCATTCGACGGTGTTTTGTGCCCAGTGCGAGAGCTAAATTATTTTATTGATCGTTTATTGCGCGTGTACTTATTATATGTATAATGGCGGAGTCTACCGCCAGTTTTTCGCTGAAGTATCGCAAGGATAATTCTTTACAAAGCGGCGAAAAATGAATTGTGGTGCATGTGTTTAATGCACTCACAGAGAAGAATCCGTCTTTGTCAGTGAGAGAAGTCGAACAGCTGTGCTCTGAAGTTACAGGTGTGAGTGTTAGATCCGTAGGAGCATCGCGATGTGAAATTGAGAAAACAGGAAAACTTATCACTCCGGGCAAAAGCAGGAATAAACAAAAGTGCGTGTTCGGAGAAAATATGTGAAAAGTGTTGTGCGTCGTCATGTGTGTAGTATTTTTCTTTAGAAACGAACTCCCTAACATAAGTAACATTTTGTCTGCTGTAAATAAGGATGCAGATTTACCAAATTTCAGCAGATTGCTTATTCAGCTGTGGTTTGTGAATGAAAAAAGGGACAAGAAAAATGTGCTAAAAGACAGGGGCGATATTGCTGTGTGGCGAAGACATTATTTAAGGACAACCAAACTGTACCGAGGTTCAAATCGCACAATATACACGAAGAACACACGAAAGGTAAGGTATGGCGTGACCCGACTTTTAAGACTGAAAGACAAGCATTTTGAAAGGTATGTGTGCTGGTTCAAAAAATCCCAGTGGAAAAGGCCGAAGGCCTTTCATTATAAACTCTTTCGGTTTCATTGCTCAGTCATTCAGTTTCAACTTGCTCAGTTCATTATAAACTTGTATTTTTGCATGCCTTCACATTCTTATTGTATGATTTTATTTATCTTCCTGGCAATTATTATGACGTTTACTGCAGGTTTCAATGTGATGGGAAGGCACCTCCAATGACCTTAGGCGCGAAAGCATTAGCCAATTAGGGTGAGGGGGAAGGTAGTTGAACGCGGAGTGATACATGTCAGCGGGGCAAGGTTATATGAAACAGAGATTAATCATCTTTTCACCTGGCTGGCTACCCGAGCAGAAAGTGAGCGTATCGTCGCCAGGAAAGCTGAGGGTCTTATTTTAAACGGTCTGATTATGTTTTCCTTCGTATAATGACAGACACACATACACGTTCCCATCGCCTTCTGAAAATGCCCTTAAGGCTTTCAGAGCACCGCTAGATGTGTATTTCTGATGGAATCTTGATACTACTTTTTTCAGAGGAGTGCCCCACTATTCCTTTCTGACACAGATCAAGAACAGAAAAAATAAAAACATTATTGTGATAACGCAGATTCGTTAAAGAGTAAGAAAGAACATGTAAAACATTGAAAAATAAAGTTATTACTGACAGTCATTACCTCAAGAAGAGGCTCAAGAAGATAGGGCGAAATAAACAAAAGCACGTGATTGCCTTGGGGAAGTTCGATCTGTTACAAACGCAACAGTCATATTGTATTAAATTATATTGTTTCATAAATGTGAAAACAGTTGTATACATTTATTGGATTACACAGTTAAAAGTACAACATTTAGTTGCATAATTTAGCATGTAGATCGTGATCGCTTTCATGCAATGCGTGAACGTCCCAGAGGAAAACCATTAAAAAGCCTGTAAACAGATTATACTGTATGGTTTTGAAACGTTGGGCGAAATGTATGCTACGTTAGCGATCGAGGGTACAATTTGTCAGCAGTGTTAAATGAAATTTCATTGAACAGTATAGTACATCATTATTTTACACATCTACTTGACATAGTGGCAAATAAAATAAGTGAAAGACGGTAAAATGAACAAAACAATTAAGCAAACATAAAATAATAATAACAACAATAAAACAGCTTGCCTCGGTAGCGTGGTGGTAGCATGTGTGCCTGACGTTCAAGAGGTCCCGAGTTCAAATTTCATTCAGGATGAGTTACCTGGATAAGGCTTTTTCCGGGTTTTTCACTTTTCCTGATAGAGGAATGTCCGGTAACTCTAAGCTCCATGGACCCTGGACGCATTTAAATATCATTTCACCCATTTCATTCATCGTCTGATATGACTTAACTTTGGAGGACGTAAATTACAATACACATATATACGAGGAACGTTTTTTAAGTCAGTACCATTTTGGAATTAAACAAAGACGTGCTTAGATATTGCAATCATTTTATTTTTATATGTAAGCCTGTAGCTTAATCTACTTTACTACGTAACTTCCGTGAATATTGAGGCACTTGTCATAACGAGACACCAGTTTTTGTATTCCCTCCTCATAAAATTCTGCCGCCTGAACGTGTTAGCCACTGTATCACAACTGTTTTGACTTCGTTATCGTCTTGAAGACGCTGACCGCCCAGATGTAACTTCAAGTGCAGGAACAAATGGTAGTCGCTGGGCGTCAGATCAGGGCTGTATGGAGGATGATCTAGAGTTTCCCATTGAAAAGATTTGATGATATCTTTGGTCCGATTAGCCACAAGTGGACGGGCATTGTCATTCAGCAAAACGATACCCTTCCTCAACTTGCACGTCTTTTGTTCTGGATTGCACGGCGCAGATTGTTCAATGTCTCACAATAAGTCGCCGCATTGATTGTCTCATTACGAGGCAGAAACTCCACTAGCAATACTCCTTTTCTGTCCCAAAAAACTGTGCACGTGATTTTCCGGGCAGAAATTATTTGCTTAAACTTCACTTTTGTGGGTGATGATGAATGTCGCCATTCCATGGATTGTTGTTTCGATTCTGGTGTGACGTAGGACACCCATGTTTCGTCACCAGTAACAATTTGGTTTAAAAAATCGTCACCTTCATTGTGGTACCGCTCAAGGAAGGTCAATGCACTGCCTAAACGTTGGGTGTTGTGCAAATCGGTCAACATTTTCGGAACCCAACGTGAACACAATTTCCGGTACTTCAAGTTCTCGGCCACAATACGATACAAAACACTACGAGAATATTGAGGAAAATAGTCGCACCGTGATGAAATTGTAAACTGTCTGTTTTCTCTCACCTTTTCGTCCACTTTCTGCACCAAATCTTCATTAACGACCGAAGAACGCCCACTCCCTTCTTCATCATGCACATTTGTGCGACCATATTTAAATGCTCTCACCCATTTCCTTACCATTCCATCACTCATAATGTTTTATCCGTAAACTTCACAGATCTCACGATGAATATCGATCGGTTTTACGCCCTTAGCACTAAGAAGTCGTATAACAGCCCGTACTTCACAATCGGCGGGACTCACGATTGTCGAATGCATCTTAAACACTCAGTAACCAACGTATACAATGAAGAATCAAACTGTAATGGCGTCAGTGCGTAGACAAGAGATGTAGGTAACCAGCCAACCGTAGCGCTGCGGCGGCGGAATCGCAAAACGGTTCTGACTTAAAAAGCATGCCTCGTATCTGCCAGTGATGGTTTTACCCTTGGCAAGATAATCTGTAAGGATGATTCCACTACTGTCCCAGAAAACTGAAAGCATGGTCTTCCCAGCTGACGTTTGTACCTTTGCCTTTTTAGGAGGGGCATGCTTTCATTCCATGCTCATGGTTTTTGACTCTCGATCATACTGATAGATCCAGGATTTATCCATGGTTACCAAATGATGAAGAAAATCGTCTTCATCTTGTTCCAACAACATTAACATCTGTCTTGAAAGGCTACGCCGTGTTTGCTTTTGGAAAGGGATTAGCAAACGTGTAACCCACCGTGCAGATACCTTAGACATGTGCAGTTCGTCATGAATAATTTTTCACACACTGCCATAACTAAGATGTATCTCATTCATGATCATTTGAATGATTGCTCGTCTGTCTTCCAGTATTAAACACTCCACTTTCTTCACTGTGACAGCGTTGTCTGTCGTTGACGGTCTACCAGATCTTGGCTCATCTGTCAGGGACATCCTATGTTGGGCAATCATTTCCATAAACAGCTGTCATCTCATCATGGATTTCCCGGGCAGTTTTGCCCTTCATATGCAGGAACTTGATCACACTACGAGCCTCAATTTTCTCCATCTATACCTCAGACGCTTCTGGAAATCACTGTAAAAGCACAAAAAGACTCAGATCACTGAAACTAACAACATTATGTCCCGAAGGATCATTGAAACTGAAAAAAAATTCATCCCGAGTGATATTTAAAACTTTACTACGCCCCCTACTATATTTTCTTAATTATTAATTTGAATTATTATTATTCTCTTTTAATCACTTCAGATATTCTAATGCTTATTAATTTCACTAGCATATATACCTACATATATTTAATTAATATTCTTTCACTTCACTCATATCCCTTTATTTATTCTCCACTTCTTTTAAGACACATTGTTACAATCTAATGATACTATGTACGTCATTTTCCTTTTACATTACTATGGTTCACTAACACTTCCTTGTTAACTACGAGGGCTGTTCAACAAAGAATGATCATAATTTTTACGGTCATAATTTTTTGCACTAAAATTCAATCTTATTATATTCTGTTAGCTTAATGTGAAACAAACACGCCGTAGTAGTTTTATTGTTGGTACTCCTGGTTCCCACCTTTGATAACCAGGCAAGGTCAGACATGTTCAGTATCGCCTACCGCTGCAATGGAGGTAACACGCGAGGAACAAAATGCGGCTTTGAAATTCTGCTTTCATCTCAACTTCAGTTGGGGCCTGTACAGTGTTACAGGAGACCTATGCAGAGACTGTGCTTCCCTACAGCACAGCTCGAAGGTGCTTTAAAATGTTTAAAGTGGGGAGACAGTCAATTTCAAAGGAAGGTGGACCCGGTGCTCCAGTTACTGCTCTTATGGAAGAAAACATCAACACTGCTACTGCCATTGTGAGAGAGGATCAACGAATTACCTTAAGATCACTTTCTGATATACTGACCATTTCATTGGGTGCCACCCATACGTTGGTGACAGAAACATTACACATGAGACGTGTTTGTGTGCGATGGGTTCCAAGACTGTTGATTCCCGAACAAAAGGACATTCGCATGCAGGTCTGCACGCAGTTAAAGTTGATGTTAGAGGAAGATACGGAGTTTCTTTAAAACGCAATCACTGCTGAGAACTTGGCTGCATCATTTTGATCCTGCGAGCAAACAGCAAAGCTCAGTGTGGAAATCTCCTTCATCATTAACCCCCCAAAAAGCAAAAGGGCGTGCTTCTACTGGGAAAGTTATGGTCATTTCATTCTTTGATATTCATGGAATGGTTTATCAGCATGTTGTACCTGCACACACATCAGTAACTGGACAATACTACAGGGATGTTCTGAAGACATTGCAAGTCCATATCAGGCGCCCAAACCACATATCAGTGATGCAGGCTGGATGCTGCACCACGAAAATGCGCGGCCGCATGTTGCCGATGTTGCTGCTGAATATCTTGCAAAAGTCAACGTGAAGTGCATCCCTCACCCTCCCTATTGCCCGGATTTAGCCCCATACGACTTTTTTCTATTCCCTAACTTGAAGAAACGCCTTCGTGGGAGGCATTATCCATCATCAGAGGCAGTGGTGAAGGCTGCGGAGGAAATTTTGAAGGATCTCTCAAACATGGTTTCTAGCATGTCTTTCAAGACTGACAGAAACGCTGGGACAAGTGCATCACATTCAGGGGAGACCATTTTGAGAAATACCATAAAAATTATGAGGATGAGTGAAGGTACGCTGTCCAAAAAAAAAAAAAAAAAAAAAAAAAAAAAAAAAAAAAAAAAAAAAAAAAAAAGAAAGCGATCATTCTGTATTGAACAGCCCTCGTATATTCAAACTAGATGATCTTTAACAATGTACTGGATCAGGACTGTAAAGAAAGTTCCTTGCACATGGTCTTGTTTATTCTGAAGCAGGTCACTGACACTGAATTTCTTTGGTACAGAGGTGAGCGCCTCGTAATTTGTGGACTGGGAATGCTTAATGAAGAAGCTAGTTTACTTTGAAATTGAAGTTGCCTTGATACTAACTGGACTCAAGAAAATTTAATCTCATCAGCTCAAAAAGCCTCGTTAAACAAGGTCGTAAGATACTTCAGAGAAACAACTGAGTGTCAGATTTAGTTGAGTCAGGTGCCAGAGTGAGGGAATGCTCGCCAGGTCGTAAAACCGGATAAAAAGATGAGATTTAGATGACAGCATCAGGCTTAAAAGGAAGGAAGAAGCAAGGATATCCGATGTAAATCTCTGCCAGTAGAAACACCGGCTTTTAGAGTGTACTGAAGTTACTAAAGTTGACATGCTGTTTGTTTGTTCCTCTTCTCTCCTTCTTGTTTGAAATTCGTGACGACACCTTGGCAGCAGCCCCCAGGAAATGCAATAAGATGTGGGTACACAGATACAGGAGCCGAGAGAAGAGTTCCTACTGTCGCTGTCAGCATTGAGCACTTGTCACAGTAACGTTACCCCTTCGTTTCCCCATCCTCCTACTGCAGTAAAGAGCTCTTATTATCCTCTAAAAGTTGAAAACCTTTAATACGTATACTAAGGTTTTAAATTTATATCATAATTAATTACTTAGTTTATTCAAAATAGCAGCTTATAAAATATTACAGGCTTATTCATTTTTAAAAGAAAAGAAACAAAGAAGAGGAATTGAAGATGCGAGAGAGTACGAAGTGCGATCGGATCTAATGGTGGTAGGTGCGACGTACCAAGGTTTCCACGAATATTCCTGGTCACCTTAATAACCTCCCATTTCCCACGTTCCGACGGAGGATTCTGAGCCAAGAGTGGGGCATTGTTTCCTCAAGGTACATCCACTGAATAACTTTCACATCACCGTCCACTCCGTCAACACCTGTGTGATGGGGACAAAATTGAAGTGAAAGGAAAATGTGTAACGCAAATCACCATTTTTCTGCGGATTTGAGAAAGGCACTATAAGCCCAAAATCAGGACAAGTTAAAGGAAACTGAGGCCTTAGTAATGCGAGTTTTGGACATTCAATTAAACATATGCTGAAAATTAGAAGTGTATGTTGAAATTTAGTAAAATATATGCTGTAGGCCCAAGTGACCTTGTTGTCGACGGGCCCTTAAACTCCACACACTCACTCACTATATGATGTAAATTCCTATTAATTCAGATCAACTTCTTATAAATTGAATTAAAGGAGTTAGCCGAAAGCTTTCTGCCGGTAAAAATATACAACAACTCAAAATATATAGGATTTGTTAACAAATAATAGTATTTAAAAGAGGATCGATACTTAGGAAAGAAGAGGAATGGTTCATAGGAGACCAAAAGCTAGAAGTTGTAAACGAGTATGACTATTTAGGTGTGAGGATGTGTAGAAGTGGAGGATGGGCTGCACAAGCCAGAAAAGTGATAGCTAATGACAGGGCGGCAATGTCAGGGGTAAGAATATGTAAATATAAACTGGAGATGTCAGTTAGATGAGTAGAAAGAATGTATGAAGCGGTCGTTGAAGCCAAAACAATGTATGCAGTGGAGGTATGGGACACATCAGAGATAGAAACACAATTAGACCAGATGTATGGGTTGTTTTGCAAAGAACTACTAGGGCTGCCAAAATTGGCACCAAAAGAGGTGGCATTACTACAGCTAAGTAATACAAAAAAGATGGGAATAATAATAGAGAGAATATTGAATTAGTGTATTAAAGGGCAGAAAGGAGAATTATTGAATCTGTGCATGAAGCAACAGAAAAGCATTACAAATACAATGGTGGTCGGATTGAAAAGAATGATAATAAAGATAGGCATGGGAGATCTATGGAGAACAGAGGAGACAAATTATAACGGTTTCTGGAAGGAAGTGAGAACTAGACTACAAGACAGTGATGGGCAAGAGATATGGGAAAGTATAGAAGTAAAGAAATTTTTGAAATTTTATAAGCAATTAAAGACAGAATGGGGTAGGAAAAATATATAGATCAATGTGACAAAACTGGAAGAGAAGGTATAGCATGGATGAGAGTAAGAATATTATACTTAAAAGGGTTGAGAAGTAATGAGGTAGGAATATGTGAATTTTGTGGAGATGAACAAAGCACTGTTCATTACCTAATAGAATGTAAGGAGCTAACAAATTACAGGAGATAAATATGGGATAAGAAATGGGACAGTGTAAGTAAAGAGATATTGTTAATGGGGATGGAAGAAAAGAAAAATAGATGTATAGGAGATTTCTTATATAGGATAAGAGAAAAGTGGATTAGGGCAAAAGAAGCGAAGGTCAAGAAGAAATAACATCAAGCTGATCAGGAAAACCAAAGGCCAAGTGACCTGAGTCAGCAAGTAAATCTTAAGGTCAGCAATTTCAATTATTTTTACAGGGAGTATAATACAGCATGTGCTATGTTAAATTTTATTGTAATGAATTTGTAAGGGATACTGCACAAATAAATAAATATCAAATATAAAAAGTATAGGATTTATGCGAAAGAAGATTTTCATTGATTCAATTAAATGTGGGTAGTTCATTGTTCATTTTAAATTATAGCTTTTTTCTTTTTCTTTCCGTTGTTGCTACAAATTCAGCTAATTTAAGCTGGGTTTGGCTTATATGATGTAGAAATCCGTAATAGAATTACGAAGTAGTTACTGTACCTGTCTTTTGTGTGTAACACAGTGAATGTGAAAACGTCTAATGTTTAAATCAAGACAAAAGGACATTTCTTGTTTCGACGCCTTCAGCTGGAGATAATTAATACAAAGTATGGTTCGGTTAATTTAGGAAAGCTGATTTTCTTGCATGCCAAACGGAGCAGTATAATTAATTAAAAAGCGTGTTACAAGATGGTTGAGCATTAATTAAAAATTGTAAGGCAGAAAGAAGAATTGCTTCACACCAATTCCCTCTAATCTTAACGCTAAAATTAATTTTAAATAATGAAACTAGGTTTTTTTTTTTCAGTTATACGTTTGGTAGAAGTAAGTGATAAATTTTCATATTAACTATCATTTGTTATACATGGGTCGTTCAAAAAGTAGTGGCAACATTGCCAGCATTTGGCATTATCAGCGGAAAATCATGTAAGCTGTTAACAATAAAAAATAAGAGCATCTAATGTTTGCTAGCTGTGAGTTTTAAGAAAATAATTTTATTTAATAAGTCATTTTAGTAAGTTCAATTGTAGGCTGTTATCTTTAGTGCTCAAAATATGTTTAGTAAATACTGTGACTTTATGGGTTCATAGAATTAAAAGTGCAATTTGCAGAAATTCAAATCGTTCTTTATTTGTATAGAAATACACTCACAGTAGCAGTATTACATCACATACACAATCACAATTTACCAAGGTCGATGACCGCAACAACAGCGTTCTGATTACATCTGTTTATAACATCAGCACTCGTTACAACATCTGTTTACGACTCCACCGTGTTTTCAACTGTTTACGACTGACTCTTGGTGAGTCGTCGCTTCCTTAAATATCTCATTGATAATTCGAGACATCTCCGGAACAAGCAATAAATCTACTGTTCTCTGTCAATCAAGATATCACTAGAATTTTCTAGACGGCAAGCTTTATCCGTGCCGCAAGTCCTTTATCTCACAGGCTGTGTGTACTCAAGCTGCACTTATCTCACTGCACCGAACATTTTGTGCACGGCGCTGCGACAATACGAACAAAAATGCTTCCTTAAAATTCAGGTTACAAGAGGTATCAAGGCTCGACAATGCCATACAGAATTATTGGAAGCTTGTGATAGACTTTACCATAACTTACTGTGGCTAGGTGGGCGAAAGCATTTCGTAGAGAAAGAGAGGACGTTTATCAAAAAGTGGAGCTGGCAGACCGCAATCGGCAAGTGATGATGTGCATGTGAATGTTGCTAGAGCTTTACTGGAAGAGTATCGTTGTTGGACTTGTATTGAACTAGCAAGGTAAGTTGGAGTTGCTCCTGGTACAATTCTCTACTTAAGATGAGGAAAATCTGCGTTCGAGGGGTTCCACATAATCTTACAGAGGAAACAGCGAAATCACACTTAGAACACCACGAACGTGAAGGCGAGCGTTTTCTTCTACGTTTCATAACATTATATGAAGACTGGATTCGGGGTTACCAACCAAAATTAAAGAGGCAATCAAATGTGTGGCGGCACATTGATTCACTACGGCCAAAAAGGTATTGGCAAAAGAATATCCACTTACAGAAGACAGAACTTCTATGGGCGCAAGTGAAGAATGATGTTGCCAAACATAATATTTCAGTTAAAAGTGTCGATGTAAGAGCCTTGTTTCATAGTGCGATTACAAAAGTGACCCAAGAAAACTGGAAAAGGGCGTGTGAGCATGTACAAAACACCGACCAGTTTTACTGGGAGAAAGACGGCCTGATGGATGAAATTACAGACAGATTAGTTATAAATTTAGAACACTCGAAGATTCGTTTGAAATTTCTGACTGTGAATCGGGGGATGAGCAGCAATCGGCCCGCCTTGGCAGCGTAGATGGTAGCGTGTCTGCCTCACGTTCAAGAGATTCCGAATTCGAATCTCTGTCAGGGAGAGTTACCTGGACAAGGTTTTTTCCGGGGTTTGCCCTTTTCCTGAAATACGAGTGTCAGGTAACTCTAAGCTCCATGGACTCCGGGCTCATTGAGCATCACTTGACTCATTTCATTCATCGTCCGATATGACTTAACGTTGGAGGACGTAAATTAAAAAAAAAGAAAGAGCAACAATCGGACGGAGAGGAGAAGGGGCGCTCCGCCACTAATGTATGCTTGCCTGGCGTGTCTGCTTTACCTGCTACGTCATAGAGTGTGACGGCGAGTATTCCTTTCTCTTTCTAAAAGGCACACGACTAGTTAAACCTCACAGACTGTAGTCACGTTCATTGTTGCTTATGATTTGGCAGTTTTCTTATCACTCAGTTCTTCAAGGATATCGTGTGAATGATGCATATTGCAGTCACTTTATGGAACATCATTTACGACCAGCTGTGTGTTGTAAACGTCCAAATGTCCTGAATTCTCATCCCATTATGTTACGTGATGGTACTCGCTCTGTCTGCCCATGTTGTTAATTTACTTCGCAGATAGAACTGGGCAATTCTGGAGCATCCTCCATACTCCCCAGATATGAGCCCATGTGATTTCGACCTTCTTACAAAAATGTAAATTCCTACTTAAAGGAGTTCTCTTTAGAACCAGACAGGCAATTATACCAGCATTAGACCACAGTGTCGAATATTAGGGCAAGACGATGTGGATGGCATCCGTCGGCTCTCTAATGTGTGGAGGCGAGTTCTTCATGTTGGGGGAGATTACCTACCTCTAAGCACTGCATTAATATTACTGCTCCAAAATATTATATTTGTTGTTAATTCAAATTTTGCCACTAATTATTTAATTACCTAAGCATAATTCGATTTGAAACTTGCGGTAAGTCTGGAAGACTTCAATACACAGTTTACGGATCTAGAAGCCTATATCTGCTTCGAACGCATTGTGAATGACTTAACTCACACCTCCCCTTAAGCCGGGTTATGTTAGCGCTACTTATTCATTGTGAATGGGATCTTAAGGAAAACGTATAAAGACATCCTGCAGCAGAGCAGAACGTCTGGGCTGGACATAAAAGCAGAAGGGATGCGACAGCTAGCTGAAAATGGGACTTCCACTGACATGTGGAAAATATTGGGGCGATTCGGAAAAGAAAGCTAATAAAAGAAAATACTACAGCGGAATATGGATTTAACGAGTAAACCTTTAAATAGAGGAACTGGGAAGAAATCAAAGCACATAAATAAAACTAGGACTTTTTATGGACGTTATTAACTGTAATGTTTCTTATCTTTCCATTCCATATTGGGCGAAAAACGCATTTAATTTTACTCAGGCACTCCTTTTACATATAAGCTTGAGGTTCTTTCAGGCGCCGTGTAACTGGTGCATGGGACTGCGGGAATTTACTTACTTTCGAAGGAAGTCATGTTAAGCATGTGTACGCCGAAATGAAATCCATCGGGTTGAGATCGCAATCCCAAAACTTAGCCCTAAACTGCTGATGACGGCTCTATTTTTGAATACTGAGGGGCTGACGAAAGTTCCATTTACAAATGGTGTTAGATAATGAGAGAGATTGTTCGTGCAGATTGTTCGATGTGGAAATCTCCTTCATCACCAACTCCCAAAAAAGCAAAAGTGGTTACTTTTGCTGGGAAAGTTATGGTCATCTCATTCTTTTATATTCATGGAATGGTTTATGGGTATGTTGTACCTTCACACACATCAGTAACTGGACAATACTACAGGGATGTCCTGAAAACATTGCAAGTACATATCAGGCGCAAAAGACCACATTTCCGTGAAGGAGGCTGGATGCTGCACCACGATAATATGCGGACACATATTGCCAATATTGTTGCTGAATATCTTGCAAACATCAACGTGAAGTGCATCTCTCACCCTCCCTATAGTCCGGATTTAGCCCCATGTGACCTTTTTCTATTCCCTAACTTGAAGAAACGCCTTCGTGAGAGGCATTATTCACCACCAGAAGCAGTGGTGAAGGCTGCGGAGGCGATTTTGAAGGATCCTTCAAAAATGGTATCCAGCATGTCTTTAAAGACTGACAGAAACGCTGGGACAAGTGCATCGCATTCAAGGGAGACTATTTTGAGAAGAACCATCAAAATTATGAGGATGAGTAAAGGTACGTTGTCAAAAAAAATTGTGATCATTATTTATTGAACAGCCCTCGCACATTTTAGGCTGGCTAATAATACATCTTGGAAAACATAATTCTAATTTAAGAAATAAAAGGAAAAACTTAAACCCTAATTTTACCTGTTTTAAGAATGCCATGTATCATTTTGGTAGGAGGAAGGTTAGCATCATATTTAAACTACTCTTAGAATGGAAGGAATGATGCTGTCCTGCTGCGAAAGAACCCGAGTTAGGTAACAATGACCGATAAATTCTTACTCTTATATAATGCGTAAATATTCCTGGGAGAATTTGAGAATATTTTAGAACGCTATCTGGAAGATGGCACTTCTGGAAGTGGATCGGCCAGAACTGTTACTAGAAAGCACCCGGTTTGCTTCTAACTGATAATATTTGCATCCTTACAAAAAGTATGAGATTTCTATATGAGGTACTGAAAATTATAAGGGCCGAAAAACCAGAAACATGGTTTCGAGATAAATAAAACTTTGTTAAAATAAATATTTCCATTACTTCACTACTTGCGAACGAGATGTAAAGATTAAATTATGTTGGCAACCTTGGATAAAAATTGAGCAATACAGAACAAGCAAAGTGATGCTTTGTGCTTTGGGCCCTTATGTAACTGAATATCAGGAAAAACTGGCGAGGCAGCTTCTTATGAATGCTTCATGAAATCAAAGAGGGCCTAAAACACAGCTACAGCTGGTTGACTACAAGGTTGGAAAATATCAGGAGCATGCTTACATGCTAAAATCTCAAAATAGCCCTTATGGTTCTAAGCGCCTCACGTGTTTTATTGTTTAGTATACAGCTTCGAAAAGACAACTAGAAATTATTAATCGGAATTCTAAAACATATCGTAAATTGAAGAGACAGGAGGATAATCAAGAAGAGAAATTTGATATATACGACAGAGAGTGTATGGTTAATTAATGAAGCCCTAGAACGAAGGAAGATTTTAAAGCAGAAGGACGAACCATCGTATAAATATAGGTAGCAAAAGCATATAGATTGGATATGAGAAGGTCCGAAATGACGAAGATTTTCAAGAATGAGGAATTACTGAGATATTTTGTAGGTAGTCATAGCAGCTTCTGAAATGCAATATATAAATCATGAACACAGAGGTAAAAAAGTTATTTATACTGCATCCGTCTTAAGAAACCTACTTTTTGCATTACTTCGCGCCCACTTGAACAAGTGTGATAGACGGCAGTGACACTTCCGCCCATGTGTTACATATGTATTACATTCAAACAAGTTGTATGCACAAGAGTAGCTTACCAGTAGGTTTTGTTAGCGGAAATTGCTCAGAGGAAAGTGTGCTTCTTAGGACGGCAGGAGTATAGAATGCTCTAGAATGTGTTGTTGGAAGGAAATAGAGAAGATTTGGTGAACAGAATGGATAACAACGAAGAAGTTTCAGGAAGAGTGGGCGAAATGAGATGTATCTTGCATGCTGTACAAAACATCCAACTGATGAGCACACATCGTAGGAAGAAGAAAAAGAAGAAGAAGAAAGGTTCTGCCAAATTCTATTAAAGGAAACCTAAAATGAATGAGGAAACAGAGGTTAAGAAAAATAAAGACACTAAATAACATTAACAAGGTAAGCTGTGGAGAGATAAAACAGGAATCAGAAAGGGATAGCCCTTCTATATGGTGTCATGCATACAGCGGATGTGAATTCTTACTTTATATCAAGTTATTTCCAGTAATTTCACATATCTCTTAAATTATAACATTGATTCCTATGATTTTATAAAACTTACGTATCACACCACTTTGATCTATAAATGGCTGCCTATTATTTGAAGCCCGCCTTGGTAGCGTGGTGGTAGCGTGTCTGCCTGACGTTCAAGATGTCCCGAGTTCGAATCTCGGTCAGGATGAGTTACTTGGATAAGGTTTTTCCGGGGTTTTCCCTTATCCTGAAAGACAAATGTCGGGTAACTCTAAGATCTATGGACCCTGGGCTCATTTGAGCATCATTTCACCCATGCCATTCATCATCCGATATGACTTAACGTTGGAGGACGTAAACTCCCCCCCCCCAAAAAAAAATATTTGAAGCATAAGTATGTATTTTAATGCAGAACATTGTTTGCAATATGCTCAAACTTCATTAAGTAACTCCACTGATCTACTCTAATGCTTTTTTCTAAAGTTTAGACACACTTTTAAGAAAATTAATGAAATTTAAGTTTAGAAATTTCCATAAACCTGACATATGCTGACACATTTACGTAAAGCAGGAATATGTGGATGAATCTATGGGTAACGGGAATGGTATGCAATTTGTTAAGCGCATTAATGTTAATTAACACATAAATATAAATTGGAAAGTCATGCTGTAATAGGCTATATAATATGAATGCCTTTATACATTGAAAGTAACCATAATATGAGCATAAATATGCCGGCAGAGCTATTGCATTGTATTTGCAATTAAGTAAAGATTTAAGAGAATTTATGTAATTTCTTTAGGTAAAAAGGTATTGTGGAAACTATATGAATTATTTAACTCGTTAAAATTTACCTTTAAAATTGAACAATTATGGTGCTGCTTATGTTAGTCGCTTACTTTTATTTTGGCATAATTACGTGAAAGCAAAGTTTTCACCATTGAATTGATTTACATGAAGCTTGAAGAAAATAACGACATACATTTGACATCATTTACAAATGCCCAAAAATATATTCATATGAAACAGGTAAGTTATGCAAGTTGTGCAGCGTAAAAAAATGTTTATATTGTTGGAAGTTTAGTAAATCAGCTGATATAGCAATTAAGCTTACGTTCTGATAATAGAGAGGAAATATATTTTCTTCCAGCCTCTACATATTGAATAAGATAATTTAAGTCAGTGCCTAATACAGACAATATATGGTGTAAGCCATTTGAATACAATTCCGTTGTCACGAAATGGAAAGCAGTGTTAAGGCCTGCCCATATGGAACTCAGTTGCCACTTAGCAAAAGTATCGTCAAAATTTATTAATTTAAATTCAAAAGAGTAACTGTCCAATTGAAATGAATTCACATTAATCCAAAGAGCAGTATTTAATTATAAATTGTAAGGGACCTTCTTGTCCCATGCAAAAATGCAACTCTGAAAGTGGACTATTTTGCTGATATACGACCAGCCTCCTATTGCAGCATTTGGCGTAACTGCGGAAAAGCAATCATGAGGTGAGCAATTAACCTTTCGAAAACCGTGCAACACTGTCGCAAATAAAACTCATAATGGCTCTTTCGTATTTTATTTATAATCACAATGGGTATTGATTCTGATTGCAATAACAGTGCACTTAGGAACTATCTACAGCAACACCTGTTACTGAAAATGGTAGACCATTTTTATTTGTAGTAAACAAACACAATTCTTTAAAAACATCTTACGTGTTGCACTCACAAAACTTTTTCTTTACACTCTTTCTCTCTTTATAACAAATTATTGTTAAACGTTACATACGGAAGTCTTAGAAATGCTTTACTTCACCAACTTCTAGACTCGCTACGGAGAGAATTCGGCAAGGATGTGCAAACTGCCCCTAAGTGGGACACCTCCGGGAGGAAGGATGAGGCAAGATGAGACAGAGGGAGATAATTCCAAGGGACGTCCCTGCACTTTACCAGCTGAAAATTCTCCGGCAGACCACAACAACCAGCCTCCTACCCTATATAGCTCGAGGGTATCTCGGAACCACTGCCCCTCGAGTCCAACCCAATCCGATCAACTCCAAATCAGGGAGGGGTTCGAATGTTCGGCCCGAGGTTCCTCTAGTAACGTCAGAGGTACCACGAGTGCTAGGGGTCCGCAGCGCCCGCACCACAGCAGATGAAGTGGACCCTACTGTGATACGGAAACAGTCCCACAGGACCAGGTTCGGAGACAGGGGACCGTCCTACTGGGAGAGGAAATTTTACCAAGAGTAAAAGTTCTACATGCCGAGTAAAACTTCCAAAACAAGACGTCACCACATCCATCACAAACTCGATCGGAGAACAGCGCTTCTCGTCGCACTCGCTGAGTTTTTCATACACTAACTACGATATATACGCCACTCTCGTGTATAGCCATAGTAATTTTCTAGAAAGTTCGTTCGGGTGTCGAAACTTCGAGAAGGCTCTAGTTCTCTTGTGATAGCGCTTATTACGATTATACATTTCGCAAATGGAAAGTCGTTCACTTTTTTTCCTGCTGCTGTTACAAAACCATCACACATCGAGTTTTTCTGTGTATGACACACTAATTTATATTAAATTTCTGCCAAATTTTCCCCATATAGCTTCTTCTTTTCTGAAGAAGCTATATGCACTCTGGATCATAACTCAGCAAGTTCAATACAGCTACCTTTATTCTCTTTTCTTCTTTAGTCAATGACTAAGTTACTGGCCGTCATTACACTAACTTAGGACTTCGCCATTTCCTACTTTGTATTTATGTTAGGGTTTAATGATTCAAAAATCATGTCCAAGATTTTTTGAGACAAAAATATGTCAACATTTAGATTGCTTCAATTATTCATAATTTAAACAAGAAAATGACAAGAACAACCTAAGGATGGACAATAACTCTTTTGTTTTTATCTGGATTTTTTTTTATAATTCATAAATTACGTGTTTGTTGATGGTAGAGTTAAATAAAATGGCAGATAAAGAGTAAAAACTTCTGTTAATAGTACTTCTAACCTGATAATAACCTTAGCAGATGTGAAAATCTAAAACAAATTGGGTTTTGTAATGGATAAGTAGCCCATTCACATAAAGGACATAACATAATTACTCCATAACTCGTTCCACCTTTATATACCACGAATAAATACAATTATACTTACAAGATAATTTCATATTCTGATGACTTGAAAATTACCTTTCTTGCAAATAACCTATTCATTTTACAGCTTTTTTTCCCTTCTGAAACTCATCTATGTTATATCTCTCTCTTCAGTTCTTTAGTGCCTAACTTATGTTTAGCTCTGGTGTAGCATCTTCTTCAAACACTCTCTCTGCGATTTCCTTTCCGTATTTTCTTTCCTCAGCTGTTTCTATCTTGCTTGTTATTTTCAGAGCTTTTACACGGCTTAGCAAATTCTGCTTTAGAATATTGTCTGTTGCTTTTACTAACATCCTGTTCGATGCCATTAGTGTGATTCCCTCAGCCATTTCTCCTTCTCTGTTGCGTTATTTCGCCATTTTCTTAAATTCCACATGTGCGTAAGTTTTCTTATCCTTTTGTAAGCCAACAGCCTTTCTTGCAATATTTTCTAAAATATTCATTCCTATCATTGGGCTTATGCAGCGAATCTGAATAGTAAACAGGAGTTTCATTGTGGCAAATACCTCAAGCTAAAATATGAGCTGTGTTTTGAAAATCTAACTGCAACCTCAGAAATTAAAGTAATACTTATGCTTGCTGTTTGTTTAATTGAAAACTACATATATATTTTATTGAAGAGGACACCCATAAAGTGTGTATACTATTTATAAAGATATTGTACTTCTTCTAGTCAATGTTAGTATTAAACATTACGATACATTGTAACAACTACACGAACAAGAAACAAATTCTGGTTTTAGATTACGTAATTGGGTGAAAAATTGGCTCATAACGTAGGTTCATACATAACCTAATATTGAGAGTGTGTATGAGTCACCCATGCTGGCAGATCTAATGTTTGTTGCAGAAGTATGTATTATGTATAGGTGAGTTATGTGACAACACTTGTGTATTTTAAACGAGCGCTACCTTGTCATACTCGGAAGTTGAGCATACACCTCGAGGAGACAGCAAAAGTGATTACGTTGCACATTCCTCTAGCTTGCCTTCTTGCCCTGGCCAATCAGAAGTAGTAGTAAGAATGGTTGGTAGTAACCTCAAACGGTTAACTGGGAATGCGAGAGAGACGCAATGGTTTTTTTTTTTTTTTTTTTTTTTTTTTTTTTTTTTTTTTTTTTTTTTTTCCAGGAAATCGACGGATGCATTCGTGTTTAAGTTGTCTGAGTTGTAAGTGGGTAATGCGCGTAATGTAAAATTAAGCATAGCAACGGCATAGCAAAGAACGCTTTTGTACGAAACTCCATACAAGAAGGGTATCCCTCTTTTTGGGGCCACTCCTGAGATCAAGGGCCGAAGCAACCCTGAGCTAGGAACGAACCCGGAACCCCTCATAATAAATTCCTTGGCATTAAATCCACTTCAGTTTTCTTCAAACAACGCAAACCGTGCCAATATTGAATTGTTGGTGGAATGCTATAATTCCTCTACTTACGCTGGTACTGGGGGGAAATAAATAAAAATACAACAATGTTGAGAACTGTGTTCATGGAAACACGGGCACAGAAGGTCGATTCTGAGAGATATAGTATTGGTAACTGTGGTCAATAAACACATAGCACTACTACACTCACGTCTGAATTACTTATGTGTTGATTTTGCAGGAATCACTGCAGTAACATAACCATTCATTGGAAATGTCAAGAGGCACACTGGGTGTACCCATGCCTTGCACTTCTACAGCCATTTAAATTAAGTCGTTGGCCCTCGCGACCTTGGATGGACCTAGCGAGATGCTGTTGACATTGGTACTCTGGAACGATATTGTGTTGTTTTTATCTGTGATCTGCTGAACATGTCCATTCCATAGATCAGTATTTGGACTCTACATTGTACAGATGCACTTCTGTTAAGGTACATCAGTGGGTTCTTGTACAGAATCCAGGAGAGCAATTCGGGCACACTTTCATACCTTGAAAATCATATTCTTGCAGTAGGTCGGGCTCAAATGGCGTGTCCATATTACCTCTTATCCCACAACATCGTTATGCAGAATGTCGCTCTATTGATGATAGTAGACTCAACAGTACACTCAGTTATGACTCTTGCTCACCTTTGGTATAAATTTATATTGAGGAATTAATCCTTAAAGAATTAAAGATTGAACATTATAGATCATTGTGGTGCCAACAAAATGAAGAGAATGAGATAATTAACGAAGAAGAAATGAACATACAGGCTGAGATGATCTCAATGGAAGAATTACTAGAAGCACTTAAGGAATGTAAAAATAGAAAAGCAACTGGACCAGACGGAATAAATATGGAACTGCTAAAATATGGGAGTATAATACTGCATTTAAGATTGTTGCACTTAATAAACGAATGTTGGATGGGGTGCAAAATTCCAGACATGTGGAATAATACAGAAGTTATACCCATCTTCAAAAAAGGAGACAGGACAGAATGCCAAAATTACCGAGGTATAAGTCTTCTCAACACAGCCTATAAAGTGTATGCAAGTATTATAAATAAAATATTGAAAAGGATAGCCGAGGTACTAATAGAGGAAGAACAAAGCGGCTTTAGAACAGGACGATCGACAACAGATAATATATTTGTTTTGCAGCAAATAATTGAGAAAATACAAGAGTATAATTTACAAACACATCTGACATTCCTAGACTTCAAGAAGGCATTTGACACTGTTAATAGGGAAAAGCTATGGAAAATTATGGAAAATAGTGGATATCCAAAAAAATTAATTAAAGTAATCAAAAATATGTATAGCAACTCCAAAATAATAATAAACACAGGAGTTCATAAAACCGAACCAATTTTAATTAATAGAGGCGAAAGACAAGGGTGCAGTGTATCACCTACTCTTTTTAATATATATGTAAATGACCTCATCCAAAATTGGAAAAGTATTATTAAATCAGGAATAAAAATAAATAAGAACAAAGTTTTAAATATTTTACTATATGCAGATGACGTGGTTTTAATACAAGAAACGGAGGATAAATTACAATATGCACTACACCGCTTGAACCAAGTATGCCAACAGTATGATCTTAAAATATCGACGGAAAAATCTAAGATAATGGCCTTTTGGGGAAAACAACATATAAGATCAAAAATAAGTTTAGACAACAAACCACTAGAACAACTAAAAGAATTCAGCTATTTAGGATGTAATCTTAATTATATGATGAAAACAGACAGAGATGTGAGCAAAAAACTTTCAACATTCCAAATGATTTGTGGAACAGTGCATAGAACGTTGAGAAATAAAACAATAAGAGATACAAGTTTAAAGTTGTACAAAACAATGACAGTTCCTGCACTACTTTATGGAAGTGAGGCATGGGTACTCATGAAGAAAATGAAAAGCCAATTTCAAAGTGCGGAGATGACTTTTTAAGGAAAAAAAAGGGATGCCCAAGGTTGGATAGAATAAGGAATGGAGACATAAGAAAGGAACTCAACGTAGACTCGATAAGTAGCAAAATTGAAAAATATCAAAAGGAATGGATGCAGCATATACAAAGAATGTTCGAAATAAGACTGACTAAGATTGCATTCCAATATCAGTCACAAGGAAAGAGAGATGTTGATAGACCTAAAAAGAGATGGAAGGAGAAATTATTGTGAGACGGAACGGGCACTCTGCCCATGCCGTGAAGTGAAGAAGAAGAATTAACACTTTTAAATACATTACTCTGGTATATGGGTGATTTTTAATTAATTAGAGCGAACTGAAAAATTCAATGCCACGGCCGGGATTTGAATCACGGATCTCCTGGTTTCCGTCCAGTCGCTCTAACCCTTTAAGCTACCATGGCCAACATGCCGACGCGACATTAAACTCTCCAATTGACTCATTATACACTCCTGGAAATTGAAATAAGAACACCGTGAATTCATTGTCCCAGGAAGAGGAAACTTTATTGACATATTCCTGGGGTCAGATACATCACATGATCACACTGGCAGAACCATAGGCACATAGACACAGGCAACAGAGCATGCACAATGTCGGCACTAGTACCGTGTATATCCACCTTTCGCAGCAATGCAGGCTGCTATTCTCCCATGGAGACCATCGTAGAGATGCTGGATGTAGTCCTGTGGAACGGCTTGCCATGCCATTTCCAGCTGGCGCCTCAGTTGGACCAGCGTTCGTGCTGGACGTGCAGACCGCGTGAGACGACGTTTCATCCAGTCCCAAACATGCTCAATGGGGGACAGATCCGGAGATCTTGCTGGCCAGGGTAGTTGACTTACACCTTCTAGAGCACGTTGGGTGGCACGGGATACACGCGGACGTGCATTGTCCTGTTGGAACAGCAAATTCCCTTGTCGGTCTAGGAATGGTAGAACGATGGGTTCGATGACGGTTTGGATGTACCGTGCACTCTTCAGTGTCCCCTCGACAATCACCAGAGGTGTACGGCCAGTGTAGGAGATCGCTCCCCACACCATGATGCCAGGTGTTGGCCCTGTGTGCCTCGGTGGTATGCAGTCCTGATTGTGGCACTCACCTGCACGGCGCCAAACACGCATACGACCATCATTGGCACCAAGGCAGAAGCGACTCTCCTCGCTGAAGACGACACGTCTCCATTCGTCCCTCCATTCACGCCTGTCGCGACACCACTGGAGGCGCGCTGCACGATGTTGGGGCGTGAGCGGAAGACGGCCTAATGGTGCGCGGGACCGTAGCCCAGCTTCATGGAGACGGTTGCGAATGGTCCTCGCCGATACTCCAGGAGCAACAGTGTCCCTAATTTGCTGGGAAGTGGCGGTGCGGTCCCCTACGGCACTGCGTAGGATCCGACGGTCTTGGCGTGCATCCGTGCGTCGGTGCGGTCCGGTCCCAGGTCGACGGGCACGTGCACCTTTCGCCGACCACTGGCGACAACATCAATGTACAGTGGAGACCTCACGCCCCACGTGTTGAGCAATTCAGCGGTGCGTCCACCCGGCCTCCCGCATGCCCACTATACGCCCTCGCTCAAAGTCCGTCAACTGCACATACGGTTCACATTCACGCTGTCGCGGCATGCTACCAGTGTTAAAGACTGCGATGGAGCTTCGTATGCCACGGCAAACTGGCTGACACTGACGGTGGTGGTGGCCAAACGCTGCGCAGCTAGCTCCATTCGACGGCCAACACTGCGGTTCCTGGTGTGTTCGCTGTGCCGTGCGTGTGATCATTGCTTGTATAGCCCTCTCGCAGTGTCCGGAGCAAGTATGGTGGGTCTGACACACCGGCGTCAATGTGTTCTTATTTCCATTTCCAGGAGTGTATTTTCCCAGTAGACCACCTTAGAGTTCTCATATTCGAGATACACATTTGTGGCGACTCACTGTTGTAAGTAATATAATGAGTCAATTGTAGAATTTAATGTCGCGTCGGCATGTTGGCCATGGTAGCTCAAAGGTTTAGAGCGACTGGACGGAAACAAGGAGATCCGTGGTTCAAATCCCGGCCGTGGCATTGAATTTTTCAGTTGGCTCTAATTAATTAAAAATCACCTTTGGTGTTTGTGCAACGATGTGAAATCACTGCCCGCTAAATCCAGCGGATTATTAAACTCATTTCATCGAGAGGAAGGCGAGGTGTTGTTTTAAGGGAGAGCTGCTGCAACACAGCATGCCCTTCTTAGTGTACAACTGCCCTGGCCAGCACAATTCTCTGAACATGTACGGGACTTAATGGGGAAGTAACTGACTAGGTTTCCACTCTCGGACGTAGCCACTGATAACAGGGGTATAATTCTTGGACAGTTTATCGCAGAATGCCATTGTTATTACTCGCTTACTGAGAGTTACTGTTGCGACTGTAGCACACTGATCATAGTGACGTATCCATTTATCTTGTTTATGATACAGTGATATTGTATTTCACGTAAGTATTCATTAACTTTAAGCACTCCTTGATGTTACTGGATTTTGTTTGTCAGTATACTTTAATTAAAACGGGGAAGAATGTGCAAGTTTAGAAATGAATGACTAGAATACTCACACTGGACAACCATTGAAGATATTTTAGATGAATTTTATATTACTAACCACAAGTAAAGAGAAATGTAGAGAGGGATCATGAAATATACAGGGTGGATCAATTTGGCCATAAAATTTAAATTGAGCTATGAAACTGATGTTCATCCCCCTCATATAGGACTCACTCTAAAAGAAAGTGCATAAACACGTGCATGTTATATCCTATATATCTTTTTTAATAAAGCTACTATACTTTTCCACATGAATACATTTGTGGTATTTTAAGTGTCTCACTTCAGATGTCGGAATAAATGTATTGTCTACCTGTGCAATACATGCCATTCTCGCTACCACTTTACAAAAACTTCTTTAAACGCTTTGTGTTTCCGAGGAGCATTCCAATAATCATCTTCATTCCTTACACTGGGAGAAAAGCATTTTAAAAACAAGGCCAATAGCTACGTTCTCGCCTGAGAGATGCTTGGCTGTATCTGGCATTCCAACGTCTCCTTGTCAACGATTCTCCTCACTCCACCAACATACACACTGGATTCCAGCTTATAGCATGGCAATTTCATTAAAACTTTTAAACTCTAACTGTGGGGCGAAATAAATTTTTTGTTTAACTAGCAAAGCGACACACATGCTCTTGAACTTTTCTGTGAAATAAAGACTACTGACATTTAACTGCAGTAAAATCATGATAACTACAAAGCTATTAGGCATTTCCGGAATCCCCATCTTTGTTTACGTTATTGAGTTAAATACAGGTATTCTTCTGTTGTCTCTCCTTTCTTTCTTTCTTTCTTTCTTTCTTTCTTTCTTTCTTTCTTTCTTTCTTTCTTTCTTTCTTTCTTTCTTTCTTTCTTTCTTTCTTTCTTTCTTTCTTTCTTTCTTTCTTTCTTTCTTTCTTTCTTTCTTTCTTTCTTTCTTTCTTTCTTTCTTTCTTTCTTTCTTTCTTTCTTTCTTTCTTTCTTTCTTTCTTTCTTTCTTTCTTTCTTTCTTTCTTTCTTTCTTTCTTTCTTTCTTTCTTTCTTTCTTTCTTTCTTTCTTTCTTTCTTTCTTTCTTTCTTTCTTTCTTTCTTTCTTTCTTTCTTTCTTTCTTTCTTTCTTTCTTTCTTTCTTTCTTTCTTTCTTTCTTTCTTTCTTTCTTTCTTTCTTTCTTTCTTTCTTTCTTTCTTTCTTTCTTTCTTTCTTTCTTTCTTTCTTTCTTTCTTTCTTTCTTTCTTTCTTTCTTTCTTTCTTTCTTTCTTTCTTTCTTTCTTTCTTTCTTTCTTTCTTTCTTTCTTTCTTTCTTTCTTTCTTTCTTTCTTTCTTCCTTTCTTTTTTCCTTTCTTCCTTACTTTGTTTCTTTTTTCCTTTCTTCTTTCCTTTCTTTCTTTTTCCTTCCTTCCTTTATTCATTTCTTTCTTTCTATCTTTCTTTTCTTTCTTTCTTTCTTTCTTTATTCCTTTGTTTGTTTGTTTGTTTGTTTGTTTCTTTACTTCCATCCATTATATGCTTCTTCTACCCCTCTCATTCTCTTTTCCTTTCTATCTCTTTCTCACGCTCTCGTTTACTCTCACTCCTCTTTCATAGTCTCATCATCATTTTTACCCTCTCTCCTTTGCAGCTTTACAATGTTTTAAAATGGACAGTATCATGTTTCTTTTCGAGCGTTAATGAAACTGAGAAACAATAACAAGAGCAGTAATAAATGTAAATACTTCATCTTGTAACAAGTTTATATTCAAGATTATTGAACGTCTGCATTTCTTTCCCCATTTTTATCCCGATCATATCAGCGGCTGTTCTCCGTAGACCATATCGGCTATTGGCGATGGTGTTAACTAGTATACGTTGGGTTGCTGGTACTTTGGATTTTTTATTAGGTCACGTACATATTTACACTGACACTCATACTTGCAGACTCTAGGGAGGATGGGGAATCATCTGGTTGTAGAAAAATCCCCACCCCCAGCCGGTAATCGAACACGGGACCCATCGCACAGCAGGCAAGTGCCCTAGCGACTGAGCTATGTAGCCGCCTTAAAATTTATCCTTTCGAAATTTTATAAATAAAACTGTCAGATATCATGCTTAATATCTCTTGCCATACAAATGCGCTTAAAATAAACAAATAAATATAAGTGATATATATGGACTTTTTTCTACATTTCTTTGGAAGCTTCAGCTTTAGGAATAGTAGATTCTCAAAGATCTTATTCTGCAACAGCACAAAATGTGTTCCGGATGGATTCCACGAAATCTACCCAAAACAACGAGAAGCACATAGGGGCAAATGTACACTTTTGCAACGGCTCTCCATAAAAAAGACTAGCTTTTTTCTCATTACATTGATACAGGTGCAAAACATGTATCGCCCGCCTCGGTAGCGTGGTGGTAGCGTGTGTGCCTCACGTTCAAGAAGTCCCAAGTTTGAATCTCGGTCAGGGCGAGTTACCTGGATAAGGTTTTTTCAGAGTTTTCCCTTATCCTGAGAGACGAATGACGGGTAACTGTAACCTCTATGGACCCTGGGCTCATTTGAGTATCATTTAACCCATTTAATTCAGCATCCTATGTGACTTGACGTTGGAGGACGTCAATTACAAAAAAAAAAAAAAAAAAAATCCAACAATACACTCAGCAATAAGCGGTTTTGAATGAAGTGGACACCACTTCACGTAGCTGAACACTTAATGGCATTGTTTCACCAAGAAGAAATAGTCAAACACATCCCACGAAGCAACATTTACCTGAGCCTTGTGGAAATTATGTCGAAAATAACCTAATATATTTGGTTGAATTGGAAGGATGAAAGAAAATACACACAATTCACTGCAGGACTTTTAATCTCAGTCTCTCTCTCTCTCTCTCTCTCTCTCTCTCTCTCTCTCTCTCTCTCTCTCTCTCTCTCTCTCTCTCTCTCTCTATCTCTATCTCTCTCTCATACACACACACCTACACATATATACATATATTTATTAGTTGAGTTTTTACACAAACAGTGTATTTTAACGAGGTCTACCTGTCATGTGCATTAAGAACGGTTTAGCAGTAATAAAAAAATGAAGACGATATCTGAGGTTGTTCCAGAAAATGCAAGTTATATATTCAATTTGTTATGAAAATATATTATAAATTGGATTTTTTGATAAAAATTTACATATAAAGAGTAGTTTGTGAATGAGGAATTTTCTTGGAAATCTTCGTGTCCATCCTTGGAAGGTACTGGCATTGAACTACAAATTTGGATTTTATCCAACTTCTTGTTTTTGAGTTATGTTGTTCACAGACAGGTAGCTAGACATGCAAACAGGAGGGGATGTTAGGAGCTTCAAACCACATATTGCCAGTGGAATTCTGTATAGAACCTTTTGGTGGAATGCAATACTTTCCTTACTTTCTATATATAGTAAAAGGGGCAAAAAGGCCATTATAAGAGCTTAAGTTATGAAAGCAGCATAAAATATCGGCAATGCTGAACTCTACGTATTAGCTTACAGTATTTGTATCGCGGAATGATGAGATTTGCAAACTATGAAAACAAAATACGATCTCTTTGTTCCTACTACGACCCACACGTTGTGTACCGATCGTAAATGCCTTGCCACAGCTATACGTCATGCTACCACATATCTCCGCTGACTGGGATTACTTTCAGGACAAAATGTGTTTACTTATGTCTCTCTTATTTTACTAGTCACACCACGCCAAAACTTTCTTCTCTAAAACGCCTTAGCAACAAGGATGCACTTTATAGGTTACTCGGCATTCTTTTTTTTACGTAATTTACAATGCGTTGCGTCATATTCACTCGAATTCCTTTATCTATTATAAACCTATATAATAATGGTATCTGTAATTCATGTTGAACAAAGTAATAGATATAAAAGAAATAGCGATGCTCAAATGTTCAAGGATTGGACGCCATATGATGTCCCGAAAATCAATATTCTTTCCAAGCAATTGGAACAAAAATCAACTGAATATGGAAAGGGAATTTCATGAATGAGTGACCAATAATGAACAATTCGAAACCTAAAATCGAATATAAATTGTGGCTTATGTCACAGAAACATTTATTTCTTGTAAATTGTTTGTTTACAAGTACATACGTTTTATATTTATATTTTCTTTAACACTAAAGTTTTTCCAGTAAAACTGTAAAACATTCTTTCACAACCAGCTCAACATATACATTTTATTTTCATGTAAACATCTTTATGTTATTTCAAATAAAAGAATTAGAGCCACTTTTTAGAAAATCTAAACTTTCCAAAAATGGTATGAAAACGGTGGTTTGGGGTCTGGGAATTATCTGAAATAATTATATGACGTTTGGTTTGGAGTTTTACTATTCACAGGGAATGCCTTTTTAGATCCAGGAAGTACCCAAGAGTGTTGATTAGGTAAAATTTCAGTAGAAAGTGCTTGTCTATTCTTCCTTTACTACTATAGTAGCAAGCAGTACATAACGTAAAAACAATGTTCCATATTCTGTTAATTTTTACATTTAAATTAATATTTCTTGAACCCGAAGTAAAAACAATGTGTGTTGATGTGTGTGTGTGTGTGTGTGTGTGTGTGTGTGTGTGTGTGTGTGTGTGTGTGTGTGTGTGTGTGTGTGGAGAATGTATATTTAATTACCTTTTTATCTTGGAGTGGTGTAATCAATTGTTAAACATCAATATATTATTGAAACGTGTACTCTTTTCTCCTGGAATGGTTTTCGTGGAAAATATAAACCTCTTGAATATAGTGGTAATTATTTGGTGTTTTGTAAAATACAATATAACCATCGTGTTTTTGAAAAGTTTTGTTATTTATATAATTTAAATACAATTAGAATAAAAAACTTTAATGGAAACAAATATTTCACACTAGCCGTGTATATGGCAAGATTTGAATGGGTGGAAACGAAGAGAGACATTGAATAAAGTAGGCGGGATTTGAACAATGGCCCTTCCAGACTCAGTCCGATTGCTCTATATTTGCGACAACTATTAGGCCAATTATTGGAATTCCATTGCACGCTGATATGTTAGCTCAATGATTAGAGCAACCGGAGGGAGACCGAACGGGATGCTCAAGCAGTTTCGTCTTCGGGAGGTCCGGTTGGATTCCAGTGGCTGACCTACCTAACCCATGTTTATTTTCAGGGTTTTTCCTGGGTCACTTTGCGAATGCCGGGTAGGTTAATTACATCCCCTGTCCCTCCAATTTCCTGTCCCTCCATTTGATCTCCATTACCATTTCACATCATCTCTCATTTGGTGGTCTCTTTCAGGGTAGAAAGTGTCGGCGGGTGTCTCGGCGGTGCATGGCAGGATGGTATGCCCTGAGGTAACCTACTTCCTCCTCCGATTGGTCGGTTGCCTGTCTCCGCACCTGCTGCTGCGACCATTTCGGGACCACTTGCCAGGGACCTTTCGGCCTGGGCTGCTGGGCTCGTTGACGTACTGCAGTAGGGGAGCGTGTCCATTGTCCTGGTCTGCCGGGGGAAGTCTCTAAGTAAACTGTAGAGACCCTGCCCTCTGCACTGTCGGGACTTCTTGGGACGACCGCTCTCTGTCTCTTCTCGCCTCATCCTTCCTCCCGGGGGTGCCCTACTTGAGGGCATAGGTAGATTGGCCTACGTGCCGAATCCTCTGTAGTAAATCCTAATCATAACCGGAGGAAGTGAAAAGCTCCGCAGTTCAAATCCCTACTATGGCACTGAAGTTTTTAATCTGACTGTACCTGTCCAGAACGAGTAGATATATTTCATAAAACATATTAGCCATGAAAGTTAAGAGGATATCTCGAGAAGGATTAGGTTTCAGTGGTGAAAGTAATTTTTATTAAAGTCATATAAAATTAAGCTTGTAACCGATGCTAAAACCATCACAAGATACATAAAACTCACACAGATAAGAGGAGAGGGGCGTCCTTTACATAGAAGCGACCTGGTTAGGTCTCTTGTTGATTATGATCCAACTAAACGTCGGCTTCGATTTTTCCGGGCCCTCCGCATGGCTTACGGGCAACCGAGATAACCACGGAGCTAATCAACCAGCAGCGAAAGCTGAGCTCCTACATAATCAAACCAAGAGCTGTTTGGCCTCAAATACTGAAATTTAAACCAAATTCATCGCCAGAATGCATAAGGCAGAACATTCTGTCTTCCTTCAGAGGAGTAAAATGGCTACCACACCGATTCTTCTATCTTAAAACATAACACCCCATTCTTAACCCGTCATTAGTGAAAGAAAATCCTTCCTTCAGTAAAACTCAATCCTGGGTGGGCACGCAGCAAAAGTCTTCGGGCTGAACATAGCCTGCCAGTACCTCGTCGTCGAGAGGGGCATTAGAGATATATAGGAAAAGACTGAAGTGAAAAGATTATTCATTCAGAGCAATTAATTTAAATTCTTAACTGAAAATGCTTTCCATAGACTACCATGTTAGCAAAGGAATGTATTGATGCACATTTTGCTGAAGCCAAAACTTATTGTTGTTTTTGTATTTGAGATGTATTACATTTATTACTAAGAAGCAAACGTTTCACAGTGCCATTTAGCTTCAAACACGACAGCAGCTATCAAATAAGGAAACAAAAGTTGAAAGAACTGAAATACGTATTTAACATCAATGCTAATGAGAAGACTACAGATATCAGGTGGTCAGACGGAGGTTATCATTGTTAGATTAGGGCTGACAATTAAGCTAGACATTTTCCCCAAATCGAGCAACTGTTTGGGTCGTTAAGCACGATATTGAGTCGATAAGATGACTAAACCGGACTCATCTAGATATTTCTTTGAACTACTAGTAGTCCGTACGTAATATAAACGTAATCTAAGATTTTGTGTAGAGTTTTAAAGGGCACCTTCTACATAAAAGATTTATTTTAACTTGCTCTGAATTTATCAACTATTTTACTGGGACTGTGCAGTAATTAGAGATGCTAAAACACAAATATGAATCCCTTACTGTTTGCAGCCTGTTTGCCAGTCCTCCAGAGAATTCACATTCGATACCCGAAAAGATGTCATTGCTTACACATGTTTTGTGATGTTATTTCAGTATATACTATACCATAAATTCGATTATTTCAATTACTCTCACCTTTATGTTTCAACAGTTTGCTAACTTGAATAAGCTAACTTTGAAATAGAAAGAGTTTTCATCTCAAATAACAATATTATCGAGCATTGCACATCATATTAGGGAACCCTTAAAGGCGACAAGAAAGAAAATAGAATTTTAGCCGTAATTTTTATCGAGCGTCTGATGCAGAATGCTTTATTTAAAAGAATAAAAGGAGCAGTGGTTGCTAAAAAACCAAACGTGGGGTTTATTAGTTTGTTAATAAGTGAATTCTTACCGAAGTTATGAAATTTCACATTAAAAGAATTATTACAAATTTGCTTAATATATTTCACAAAGTTGCAATATGATTGATAAAATGGTCACATTAGATATGTGTTTAAAATTTTTTCTTACGGAATATGGTTTTGATGGCAAGAAACGTAGCAAAAGGTTCTGTAGAATATAAATAGCACATTCTTGAGGTGTGCATAAGTATAATGTAAATTATGATTGTCAAAGAAAAGGAAGGAAATTCGAACTAAAGGAACGGTTGAAGCTATGTACACGAAAGTAAAGCCTGTGAACGTTACAGTAGAACTTCAATGCTGTATTTAATAAATTAATTTATTTGGAACACCTGAATACTTTATTCTATATGCTTTATTTATGTTGTGAAAAACTGATACGTAATAGAGAAACAAAATTTTGCAATATCACAGTTGAGTTAAAAGTTCTTGATTGTTACGACAAATTTCTAAAGCCCGCCGTTATAGGGCAGGTCGTAGCGTGTAGGCCTGACGTTCAAGAGGTGCCGAGACCGAATTTCGGGCAGGATGAGTTATCTGGATAAGAGTTTATACTTACGATAGATGACGAGAAACTCTTAAGCTCTATGGTGGACTCATTTGTGCATCATTTCATATATTTCATTCACTGTCCGCATTGACTTACGCTGTTAATTAAAACAAAATCTAAACAGAAATGTGAAAAACTATAACCCGATGTAATCGCCTCCACAGATCCTTATCATGTGAGAGAAAGGAACAAGGATTATAGTTCTGCGACTTAAGATAATAATTATACATACGCGTATATTTGAAGCTATATTCACTGCACATTGTTTAGAAGAGATTCTAAGCTATAATCTGCATGCATCTGTAATCAGAAATACCTGCTCATTCTGAAATCAAATACAAATCATACAAATCAAATACAAATCATACTAGAAGATGCTAATGATTTTTGGGATAGTCTTAATTCTGTAACCTACGTAATATGTTATGGCTACCAAATCCAGGACAAAGAGTGAGGTGTGAAATCGCGGTAGGCCGGCTTATAGAGGTGCATAGAGATCCCTGACAAATCCAAACTTAATGACCCGTCACAGAACGGGGCTCACAGAGAAGACTTTCTTCAAGCAGGGCTAGAGAGAACTTGACCCACAGGAGACCGCTCAGAGAAGGCCTTCATCTGTCAGTCAAAAAGAATTTCCCATTAAACAGGCAAAGAAATTACGTGACAGAAAAGAAATCAGTCGAATATTTCATTGTTAACCATTTAAAACTGAAAAAAGAGTCAGATAGGGCGATCCAAGAATAGAACCCAGGATTTGACAAATATGAATCAACGTGGAAGTAACAGTCCCAGCATTCGCCTAAAAGACTAAGGGACACCACAAAAGAACAGATTCATACCACAAAGAAAAGCTGGAAGATCAAAGACGATGGGCAGCTGATTGTATAATCCTATATGAATGGGAAAGATTGTATTTGCATACCTTTATTATTATTATTATTATTATTATTATTATTATTATTATTATTATTATTATTATTATTATTATTATTATTATTATTATTATTATTATTATTATTATTATTATTATTATTATTATTATTATTATTATTATTATTATTATTATTATTATTATTATTATTATTATTATTACTATTATTATTATTATTATTATTATTATTATTATTATTATTATTATTATTATTATTATTATTATTATTATTATTATTATTATTATTATCATTATTATCATTATCATCATCATCATCATCATCATCATCATCATCATCATCATCATCATCATCATCATCATCATCATCATCATCATCATCATCATCATCATCATCATCATCATCATCATCATCATCATCATCATCATCATCATCATCATCATCATCATCATCATCATCATCATCATCATTATTATTATTATTATTATTATTATTATTATTATTATTATTATTACTGCTGCTGTTACATATTGTAAATTAAGAACTATGAGCGCACAGTACCGAGTGGTTCGTTGCCATGTATTTCTCTCTAGTTAAAATTTCCACTCACTGTTAACTCCCAGTTTTATGCCTCACATAACATGTAGGTAAAAGAGGATATACAGGTGTGTATTACACGCTGTCCATATGTGGCACGCTGTCATTTACACAAACACGATAAACATTAAACATATTCCAAAAAATGAATATGCACATAAGTTTTTAGGGCCCATATTAAATTTTCAAGTTCAATGAACATACTCCAGTATTTACACAATGCAAAACATGCAAAATAACAATTTTTTGCGAAATGTTTTTATTAAATTTGAATTTCACACACGCATGTTTTCAGCTTTTTGTTTTGTATACCTCTGCATATTTTGCAACCACTAATCAATATGAACTGCAGATTTTGATATTTGTGATACAGGTTACTGAGATGTGCAGAAGCCAAATAATATTTTCCATATTTTAAGAGGCATAGTATGAGACCTTTTATATCTTTTCTCCAACGCTTAAAGGTGTCTAAATTAAAATGTGATATGATATCGTTTGGTATTAATATTTCCATTACTGTTGTTACTGCAGTGCTCATAATCATAATTTTTAAGTAGTAGTAGTAGCAGCAGCAGCAGCAATGGGTCTCCTTATTTTGCTCTTTAAGAGCAATATTATACGCCAAGATGCCTTTAAAGAGTGCAAATGCTCATTAAATGTGCCAACATGTGATCAAATATGCCCTATACATTTGAAAACCAATATTAGGAAAAATACAACATGACAGTACAAGGCGATCTCGGGTTACTATTCTATTAGCAGGTGCGAAAGTTTTCCAATAATACTCATAAATATGTAGTGGAGTAAAACATGAACGATACCGGGCACAGAAAGGTTAGCAAACGTATCCGTGTATTATGTGTGTGCATGAGAGAGAGAGAGAGAGAGAGAGAGAGAGAGAGAGAGAGAGAGAGAGAGAGAGAGAGAGAGAGAGAGAGAGAGAGAGAGAGAGAGAGAGAGAGAGAGAGAGAGAGAGAGAGAGAGAGAGAGAGAGAGAGAGAGAGAGAGAGAGAGAGAGAGAGAGAATTTTTGTGTATGTATGTTTACTGGTGTTCCCGTATTTATGTGAATGGTAGAAAACCACCTCCCAAACTTTTAGAGTATTGCCTTCAGCCTCCAGTATTCCTCCTATATCTACGTTGGTATGAACTAGATAAGAATATAGGATTTTGGTAAAATCATTTGTGAAATGCTTGCAAAAATAAATTATATTGACTAGAGAAGTATCTTCTTCTTCTTCTTCTTCTTCTTCTTCTTCTTCTTCTTCTTCTTCTTCTTCTTCTTCTTCTTCTTCTTCTTCTTCTTCTTCTTCTTCTTCTTCTTCTTCTTCTTCTTCTTCTTCTTCTTCTTCTTCTTCTTCTTCTTCTTCTTCTTCTTCTTCTTCTTCTTCTTCTTCTTCTTCTTCTTCTTCTTCTTCTTCTTCTTCTTCTTCTTCTTCTTCTTCTTCTTCTTCTTCTTCTTCTTCTTCTTCTTCTTCTTCTTCTTCTTCTTCTTCTTCTTCTTCTTCTTCTTCTTCTTCTTCTTCATTAACTTCCCTAATTGCAATTACGGGACTGTGTATGTATGTGTTTGTGTGTGTATGTGTGTGTATGTATGTGTGTGTGTGTGTGTGTGTGTGTGTGTGTGTGTGTGTGTGTGTGTGACAGAGAGATAGATAGAGAGAATATTTGTGCATGTATGTTTTTTTGTGATTTACGTACTCCAACGTTAAGTCATATCGGACGATGAATAGAATGGGCGAAATGATGCTCAAATGAGCCCAGGGTCCATAGAGTTTGGAGTTACCTGACATTCGTCTTTCAGGATAAGGGAAAGCTCTGGAAAAACCTTATCCGGGTAACTCACCCTGACCAAGATTCAAACTAGGGATCTCTTAAACGTGAGGCATACACGCTACCCTCTACGCTAACGAGGCGGGCTTGTGTATGTATGTTTTTGTTGTTGTAATTTACGTCCTCCAACATTTAGTCATATCGGACGATGAATGAAGTGGGTGAAATGATGCTCAATGCGTCCGGGGTCCATGGAGCTTAGAGTTACCCGACATTCGTCTATCAGGATAATGGAAAACCCCGGAAAAACCTTATCCAAGTAACTCACCCTGACCGAGATTCGAACTCGGGACCTCTTGAACGTGAGGCAGACATGCTACCATCTACGCTACCGAGACGGGCGTGTATGTATGTGTTCCGCTGTTCCCGTATTTATGTGAATGGTAAAAAATCACATTCGAAATTTTTAGACTATTGCCTTCAGCCTCCGGTATTCCTCCTTATGCATCCAACTAAATATACAGTGAAACCATTTCTGCAAAACTATATCTCCATTGGTATGAGCTAGATAATATGGGATTTTGGTATAATAATTTGTGAAATGGTTGCAAAAATAAATAATATTGGCTATAGAAGTCTCTTCATCTTCATTAACTTCCCTAATTATACCACTATCGTTGTGTTAGGGGGTTCTTGTTCTTCTATCCACTGGGAGAAATATCATGTCAGTTAAAGATTTTCTTTTATGAGATCGCCTTTCTCTTCAAAACATAAGCGATTAAGGGTAGGCACATACAAACCATTTTATTTCATTTAAGCAATCTTCAATTTTCCTCGCTACTTAACCATAGAATGTAGTAAATTTCGATACTGAAATTTTACCTTAAATACAGTTTTGAGAATCTTTGAATAAATAACTCGTTTTTAGAAAAAGGCCCGCATGTGTCTGTACGTAACCTGTTTGTGTCTGTCAAACCTGAATGTATTGAGTTCAACATCTTACAAGGATGGGGTAGGATTTTCAAAACAATCCCCCCATCCTAAGATATTTTTCTGACGTTCTTTGTAGCCTTATCTATCCTAAGATATTCGTTGTCATTGATTTTACTTAACTGCGAAGAGCTAATCTATTTATGGTCATATAAAGAGCACAAAACTTTAAACCCATCACATTCAGATGTGCTAATTAAAACGAGATATCTTTTACCTATCATATACTACAGCAAAATGTGCAATATGAATCGAAAGATTTAGCAGGGTTAACAAGAAATTCATAAAATAATAAGATTAGTGTGCAAAAGAGTCAATAGAAAAGGTCAGGTGATTCTAATATCAACATTTTTATACACTGGTTGGGGGATACATGGATATTATCAGCTTAGGAATGATAATAGGTACAGATAAGAATGACATACAATTTATTACTTTCTCAACTGCGTGTTTACAGTACTCCTCTGAGAAATTCATCGTTGAGATTTCGTGGGAATACCAAGAGCGATGGCTTAGGTGAATTCGTCTGTGTCCCGCATTCAGGAGGTCGTGTTCGATTCCCGTGGCCGACTTACCTGACCCATGCCCCGGGTAGCCAGATTAATTACATCCCCCGAAGTTCCTGTTATTCAATTTGACCTCCATTATTCTTCACATCGTCTCTCATCCGGTGGCCTCTTTCAGGGTAGAAGTGTCGGCGGGTATCGGCGCTGTATGGCAGGATGACTGATAAACCCCTTCGTCCTCCGGTGGGAAGTCTTCGACTCCTAGTGGGCCGTTTAGGGACAGGGTAGGAGGAATGCCGGCTGTGCAAGCCTACCGGGAGTATTGCCACCTCTGCGGCGACCTCCGTTCTTCAAGCCGGCCTGGTAGACTTTCGGATTACGGTTTATCACCCAAAAATGTCTAAAGAAATTTCAGAGTAATTTCAAAAATTGCATTACAATTTAATTTTACTTATTAAATCATCTTCAGAATGAATAATGTACCTTTTATATGTGTGTGTTTAATAGTGAAAGTTCAAAATAACCTTGAAGAATTCTGGAAACGTAGAGTCAGATTGAAAAATTCAATGCCATAGTCGGGATTTGAACCACGGATCTTCTGGTCTCCGTCCAGCCGCTCTAACCATTGAGCTACTATGGCCAACGTGCTGACATGACATTAAATTCTCCAACTGACTCGTATTTCTCCGGTAAACCACTTAGGAGTTCTCATAAACATATGAGACAACTACCTTAATGGCGACTGACGACATGTAAGTACTTTAAGGCCCGGGCTTTATAGTTAACCACTATTAGGTCAATTAATGGAAATGTGTAAGTTAAATTGCGGAAACATAGAGTCAGACTAAAAAATTCAATGCCATAGCCGGGATTTGAACCACGGATCTTCTGGTCTCCGTCCAGCTGCTCTAACCATTGAGCTACTATGGCCAACGTGCCGGTATGGCATTAAATTCTCCAACTGACTCTTATTTTTCTACAATTTAGCCTACACAGTGTGAATCAACAATTAATTTCCAACCTTGAAGAATGTTTAAGGAAGACCCATAAATATCATTAAAACTCAAAACCTCGGGAAATTCATTAAATCAATACCAATTATCAGTTTTAAAATCACATAACTAATAAGCTTTAACTCGTTGCCATAGGAATTGCTCAGGCAGTATAGTCTCTAGCCCACATTTGGAAGGTAGTAGGTTTGATTACCGAGATCGACCTTTCTGATCCACGGTTTGTTCCCCAGTCACTAGGGCAATGTTGGGAAGGATAATTACAAACACACTCCTCCACCCCGCAAATTCCTGTCCTTCAGTACACTTCCGTTTACTTCAGCGTTCATCCTGATTGGCAATTTTAAGGTTATAATTATCGGGTACGGTTTCCACGTGAATGACAGTGTACTTTTTCTGGGTGCTGGATCCCCAAGACGTTGCGTAGCCTGAAATGGTGATACGAATCGTCTCTAGAGAATTTAAATTTGTGGTTGTTATGGATCTTCTCTCCTCAGATCTGGTCAGCTTAAGTATTCTCTCACTTAGCCCCTTCCTCCCGAGGAAGTCAGTCAGGGTATCATATACCAGTCCGAACCCTAACATATAATAATATTATAAACCCTATTCTTAACTCTACAAGTAATGGCATAAAAATACTTTGAAACAATTTTATATATATTTTTATAAGTTTTACAAAATTTATACAAATAACGTTTGAGTTCAAAGGTATTTACTGTAGTTCTTTACCCCCAATTTAAAACAGGTTTGTTTGAGCCAAAGTTGCTTTCATTAACCATGAAAATTTTACTATAAAACAGGAAAGTAGTTGAAAATAAAATATAATTAGCAAAAGCTAATGAAATTCCTGTGGCACAACAAAATATTTGCTGCCAATGTGGCTCAGTCACCTTTTTTCCTTTGAAAGACAGACGAAAAATAATGACTAACTGCTTTCAACGTTCTCATCCATTACACCGCCTGGTACTTTATAAACCATAAGACTTTTCAGTGCTATTCACTCTCTTCCAAAATGCAAAATAAAGCCGTGGTGCTAATCCGAGTGTAGCAGAGAAATCCACTCCGGTTGTACTCCGTGAAGGCGACTGAGGTAAGCCGATCAGACAGCGAGAGCTAACGACGGAGCTGCTCTAAATCATGAATATGCAACAGAAAAGCCAATCATAATAACCAAATTCACATCATACGGCAGATCCTTCTTCTTAAAAACGAGTAGATACAAACAATAGGTCACTGTACCTGAAGTGATAACAAATACTATGATAATAAGCTATTTTGTACTAAATTTAGAGATCATTTCAATAAAACTGTCCCTAAACTGGCAATAAGGGAAAGAAAAAGCATACAGGTATACTAATAAAGAAGGAACAGAGTCATGTTTATAATGCGCAAAATCCAGATTGACAATTCGAAAAATATGTGTGAGAGAAGATTGCAATAAGCTTGTGATATACTTATAAGCTCTTCCAAAATTAAAATGGCACTAACCACTGAAATATTCTGGAGTCTAAAGATATATGTACACCATACGCAAACTGGTTAGAGTTTTAACTTTCCTTTATGTACTACCAGCTTACTATTTTAATATAAATTAAATGATTAAATGATGAGGTTTATTAAGCACTAAAACAGATACATCATGGGCTACCCCTGAGCTGGACCCTAGTCCATTTGCTAAAAGCACAACCATTCAATAAAACTACATACTTAATCCATGTTTGCTCCTTATAATTGCTTTCCTTCTACGCTGTCTGCACTAGTTTCTGCTATCTGCCGAATTTTTGCCTATTCCTGCTAATAAATAACGCTTTTTCAACTTTTTATTAGGTATTATTATTTCACTGGGTCTGGATTTATTTAGGTCAGGGTAGGATAGAGTGTACGGAGAGAATTCGACACTGTGATCCGTCTTCATCTATTGTACCCATGGCCCTCAATTGGAGTATCCCCGAGAGGAAGGATGGTGCAAAAAGAGACAGCTTGCATCCCCTTGCCTTATTAAAAGTTATTTAACTTCATTAGCCTATTTCCCAATCCTTCCAATTACCTATCACTTCGTCACACTTTCTCAAATCTTATCCTCTACTTCTCACAACCCCCTCTAGGCTGCTCTCTCTCCCCCCTCCCTTTCTGAAATTTATACAGAAGTAATAACTTTTCGTTATTTGCAAAATTTTCATGACCATTATTTCCTCTTACTTCCATTTGTAATAAGTATCACTTCATTCAGCCTGGATTTATTTAAGTTCATTTTTTTTATATTCTCGCTCCCACTTTACCAAACACTAACCCCGATTATCTATCGTTTTATCACATTAGCTCTTATCTATAATGGCTACATTCTATTCTGCATTTATCACTATAGCCTATTTTGCCCTTGACCGTATGCCAGTACATCTCGATATCACCTGCCAAATTCTCGCCTCGTTTCTAATCCTTTCTACCACCACACGTGTCTTGTAATATAAATTAAGTCAATACTGCAACAGTAACAGAATTGAGATAATGGTTCCAAAATTAATTGTCAGAATGTTTCCCTTCTAATTTAAAACAAGGAAAGTGTATCTCATTATTTAGAAATATTCGTTATGTTTAATTCTTTGGAATAGTGTTTACTTTCCACTTGTAAACTTTGATCTTGCAGGCAATGTTTGATCACGAATCAGCAGAGAAATTCCATAAACTTCATCTTTAGATAAGATTTTCGATTGATGATTTCTATTAAGGAATACTTTTGTGGTTTTACAGAAAATGTCAACAATAATTAAATGTTTCCTCGGAACACAACCTGGGAAATTTGTTGTAAAGATATTGTGACCTTGTGGTTTCGTGGAATCAAAGGTCCAACTCACAGAAATTCAAATCGTTATTTCTTTCTGTAGAAATTTCGTACACCCCTGAAAACACGTACGCAATCTTCCAGTCCGACTGCACACTGTAATAACACTGCGCTCTTCACGGCTGTCTGCCAAGAACTGACTCCTCTAGCCCAATGCATCAATTATATAGACACCAATTGCAGATCTACAAGCTTCCCGACTCAACGAAGCATCATGGTCTTTTCAGACGCAGGAGGAAGGGAAAGAGACTGTCCAGTGGCTTGTGGTTACTTCTGTTCCCACCCCCTCAGCGAGTGCCAACCAGCCACATGAGTAGTTGTGGCCTGAACGCTGTCCGTCTCCCACCCTTCCTGCCAGCTGGTTCTGTCGTGCCTTAAGACAATCGGGTTCGCGACAATAGTGAGGGCTAAATATCACTGTTTCAGTATTATAAATATTAAAATAGTTTCTATGTAACTTAATAACCATTTACATGTAATTTTAATTTGCTTTAATTTCCTAATGGTGTGTTTAAACCCTTCACTTCAAAAGTAGAATAAAATTAAAATTCACGTTAAAAACAGTTTATCTTGGAAATAAAACACTACAGGAACAGATTCTTAACTTTGGGCAGTCTCAGACTTAATGCTGCGTTTCTAATAATTTAAGTTATATCAATAGCAAAAGTGAAACTAATTAGAAAGTAATATACATTCTAAATACAACAATTTTATTTTATACATAAATCAGGTTTTCATCCTTTACCAAAGTCAACAATAAATTCTAATCTTAATAATGTTATTAATAAATGCTTATGCTTAGATGAAAAAAAAAAAAAAAACATAAACCACAACCATCAGTTTGAAATCACTGACTAAATCATCTAATTTTTGTAAGACTTGAAGCTTCCAGGATCTGATCCTGAAGAAGGCCATGGAGTTTACCATGGCCGAAAGCTCGACGTTTATTAACTTGACACGGCTGATCAACCGTGAAGACCTGATTAGCATTTAATTTTGATTAAAACATAATATAAAATTTGTCACATAACACTCACACATGCTAATCAAGTTTATTTTACATGGATGTACCTGTATTTTACAACGGACTTGATAGTTTCGCAGACAAATAACGTAACTAGCCTTTGACATTGAAGTCCATTATGTACATGGTCAATCCTTTAGCGTTCTGAGCTAAAACATAAGAACAGGGGCAAATGACAACAGCCACTAAAGTCACAAGTAGTTACGCCAACATCCAAAAGTCGAATTTTATAGTACAACTAATTGGATTAGATTAGAACAATATGATCTGATTATTATTAGATTAGCTATATGCGATATAGGCGTTCTATATAGCATTAAGATAATTAATTGTATGAGATTAATTAGTCAGTGAAATCGAATACGATAACCCATTGAAATTACGGTACCCTGATTTAGTAATCCATAGGGAGCGTCAACCCCAAATTAATCGAAGAGAATGAACGATAAAAGCTGCAACGATTTAACACTCGGTCGCTGCGAATTCTTGCAAAATAATTGCTGCTAAAATATATGAATAGTAAGTTTTTGCGGTTTGGAAAATCTATTTATCAAATTAAAATAACTTTCATCTTTCCAAGAAGCAACGTAAAACATAATTTTTAGTTTGTTTAGGGAAATATAATACACATTAAGGATTCTCAGTGCTATCTGTGATGCGGAAATGGGGAAATATTTATCTTCTCGTTTAACATTTGTTTTGGGAGTACTCTTTGGCAGCAACTCTGTTTGCAAAAGTGTGGAATGCGTCCTTGCAGCGTGCAGACAAGCTTAAATTTGCTGTTCATTGTAACCCAAATTAACCCATTGTACAATACGACAGTAATCTTCCCAACAAAAGAATACCTTAGACTCCCATCATAAAACTGTAATGCAGTGCTGAAAGGAATGAGAGAATCCCAGTTAATATGGTAATCTAAGTTTAGATCTTCAATTTAAGTATCAGTAGCAACAAAGCAAATAGGTTTTGGTTTCGTGTAATCAAAGTTGGAGAAGGCACTTAGCAATACAGTCTACTCACTTCCTCAAGTATCTTTTTATCCAACGCATTAAGTTTGAGCCCGGCTATCTCGAGACGAAGTTCAACCGGGGCCACTTGTCTCCGGAAAACAGGTCGAGCGCTGAGCCTGGGGCGAGGCAAAGAATTGCGATGTGAAGAGAAATATATCATTTTCCCTAGAACTGATTCTTATACTGTGCTAAAACAGCATATTCCATCTTATTCTGGAAATGCATCCACATTTAAATTATTAAAAAAATCCGCAGAAAATGCATTCCGCTACATGCGTAAATGTTCGCAAAACTGGAAGCAGACTTCTACAGTATCAATTTAAGAACGAGGTGTCTGATCGACGGGTTATTTTAAATGTTTGTAAATTAGTTTCCTGACCAGCCCTGGATAGGTTGAAAGTTGGAATATTAAATCAGATTTAAGGTAATCGCCACTAACGGAATTAGAACTAGGGCTCTTCTTCACAACGTGCTGCTACCCTTATCTTCGAAGTAATTATTATTATTATTATTATTATTATTATTATTATTATTATTATTATTATTATTATTATTATTATTATTATTATTATTATTATTATTATTATTATTATTATTATTATTTGTAATTTACGTAATCCAACGTTCTCATATCAGACGATGAATGAAATTGGTGAAGCGATACTCAAATGAGTCCGGGGTCCATGGAGCTTAGAATTACCCAACATTGGTCTATCAGGATACGGGAAAACCCCGGAAAAAGAGCTTATCCAAGTAACTCACCCTAACGGAGAATCGAACTCGGGACCTATTGAACGTGAGGCAGTCACGCTACCATCTACACCACCGAGGCGGGCATCCTTGAAGCTACCAGCCCAATCCTCGTAAGTGCTTTAAACCTTCTCTGGTTCATGAATTCAGTTAGACCATCGAGGTGATTGCAAATATATATGTCTCATATTATTGTTTAACAATACAATTTGTCAATACATTGGTCAATACTAATGTCATAGCTCAAAGGCGATTTGGGAAATTGTAAATTTGTCCCCTTGGCTTCTTGGATTTGAAATTAATATCCAATTATCCTCTAGGGATTATTTTTTATTTGGTAATTTTTTGTTCATTATCTCTTGTATAGCAAGAAAGTTTGAAATAAATTATAATTTCAAGGCTGATTCAAGTTTCCATATGCTTTAAAATCATTTAGAAATGTTATATGTGTTCAAGTTGTTCTCGGGAAGCAAGCGAAGTGAAAAGACGATTAGAAATCGACGTTTCGGGAGTGTGCATCTCTCCCATCATCACGATATTTATTTAATGTTATAACCACAAATAAATCACTGGATATAACACCAATATAAAGAAAGATAAAACACTATCAGTATTTGCATTCCTGAACAAAAGGCTGTCATAAGTAAATTAAATGCCAGGTCAGTTGATGGCGTGAGTTTAGAAAATTAATTGGGTCAAAGAACCGTAACTGCTTAACTTGATTATCAAGCTGTATAGATCTGTGCTCTTTAATTCAACGAATTTCCATTTTTAAGGCCGATTTCCAAGAGGAGTTGAACTGAAAACTAGCATCACGATTAAGCGTGCTGCTCTCGGAGGAAATGGCCAAAGACTTCTTAACTCTCCGCTCCCAGTAACCGCTGCATTTTGAACATATTCGTCGCCAGGAAAGCTTCAGGTCTTATATGTGTTTTATAATTACACTATTCTGACACTGATTTTCTATAAAGGCTTTAATTAGGTATATTGTTCAAAGTTTTTAAGGCAATTAAATGCTGAACTCTGAAAATAATATACCTTGTAAGTTGATTTGACTACTTATACCTTGAATTATGGAGAAGATATTACTTTTAACCATGGGCTAAATTTTTGCTTGGTTTTTAATAAATGAGAAACATTCTTATTAATTAATTGGAAGGGGAAGGATAACTGTGTAAAATATCAACTCCATTAGTTTACTGAATGAAAAGAACTGTGACCAGTAAATATTTTATATATTCAACATCAATGTTAACAAGTTAGAAATGGACGTTATACTTTAGAACTGTTTTAATCTTAAACCACGGTTTAAATTAGGCACATTTATATATTAACAGTAAGTACTAACCTAACTAAAGCCATAGTTTCTGCCCAGGGAACATTTTACATCTAAAAAATATTAACGTTAACCATTAAGGTTGGTAAAAATAAGTAATACGCTCCCTTTTGTTCATATTTACTTTGTCCTTCGGTTAGTTTGACGTTCGGAACAACACAGCTAGGAAAATAGGGCAATATGCAAGGAGATTCGACCCCTTTCTGCATCCTTTGCTATACAGGGTGCACCACTTAAAGCATTTCGGGCCAATCTCTTATATAGACTAATAAAAACCAAACGGGGGCTTTTCTAATTTAATGCAGAAAGGCTTTTTATAGCAGCGCCATCAACGTGAAAGCCAACGTGCCTTATGAGCCTTCAACGATTAACTTCAAAATTCTCTCAGAATAATGGTTTTAATACTATTATTAAAGATTATCTTCATCGTTTTGGTGAGCGAGGGTTACTCGGTTGTCAACCTTTCGGAAAAGAAGGGGCTCTAGCGCCAATGGATACTTCCGTAATGGATGCTTTAGTATGTGAGCAATGGAACTCTGGGTAAAAAGGTTTATACCGCTCCGCTTAAGATCAGTGTGGCTGTTTTAAAAACCATAGTTTCTTGGTGGCTTATATGTTTCCGATATTGTCGTTTTATATATTTGATTAAATATATGCTGTTCCAAATTAACATAGGAAAAAGCAGTTTTGTTCTTCACTTTGAGAACATCACATGAACAATTTGCACGGATAAAAAGAGAAAGAGAGCTAGCCGGAGAACCTTCCGATTAAAACAGTTGTAAATTGAGACAGAAACTTCTGTCCACCCCGAAAATAATTATTATGTATAATTTATTCGTGTATATGCACACATGTAAAATGTTCTTTGTTTGTTGGGCAGTTTAGCGAACGAAGGCATCCTTAAATTCTTGTAATAGGAGATTTTATTACTTTGTTGTTGACTGGTGAGCATTGTCTACGGATCCTAAGGGTAGAAGACCTTTGTATAAGTTCAGTTCAAGGCTACACAAAGCATCTGTTTTGGGATAAAGTTTAGTAAACAAGGAAAAGACATACATCAGCAGATAGTTTGGCTGCCTATCAGAAGGAAGAACGCCATCTACGTGAAGCAAAGCGCCAAAATATGGCCAATGGTGATTGAGATGAGCTGAAGACACGGGGATGCAGAGTTGTGTATAAATATCAGGCAAAATGTGTAGTAACCCCCCAGTTTTTCAGACATAGTTACATGGAAAGTCTGCACTACTCATGGTTAGGTTATCGCGCCTAAAATGACCATATTATGCCGCGGGAAAAAAATTAAGTGAAAGGAATTAGTGTAAGTGGGAGAAATACGAGGGCTGTTCAATAAAGAATGATCACAATTTTTTTGACAACGTACCTTTACTCTTCCTCATAATTTTGATGGTCCTTCACAAAATGGCCTCCCATGAATAGGATGCACTTGGCACAGAGTTTTTGCCGGTCTTCAAAGACATGCTGGAAACCATTTTCGAGAGATCCTTCAAAATCGCCTCCGAAGCCTTCACCATTGCTTCTGATGATGGATAATGCCTCCCACGAAGGCGTTTCGTCAAGTTAGGGAATAGAAAAATGTCACATGGGGCTAAATCCGGACTATAGGGAGGGTGAAAGATGCACTTCACCTTTATTTTTGCAAGATATTCATTGGCAATATACAGCCGCGTATTATCGTAGTCCAGCATCCAGCCTGCTTCATGGAAATATGGTCTTTTGTGCCTGATGTGGACTTGAAATGTTTTCAGGACATGCCTGTAGTATTGCCCAGTTACTGATGTGTTCAGGTACAATATGCGGATAAACCATTCCATGAATATCAAAGAATAAGATGACCATAACTATCCAAGCAGAAGCAACCACTTTTGCTCTTTTTGGGGTTTGGTGATGAAGGAGATTTCCGCACTGAGCTTTGCTGTTTGCTCTCAGGATCAAAATGATGTAGCCAAGTTTCATCAGTGTGATTACGTTTGAAAGAAACTCCGGATCTTCCTCTAACGTCAACTTTAACTGCATGTTACTTCCATTGCAGCGGTAGGCGATACTGAACATGTCTGAACTTGCCTGGTTCTCACAGGCGGGAATCTGGAGTACCAAGAATGAAACTACTTCGGCGTGTTTATTTCACATTAAGCTAATAGAATATAATAAGATTGAATTTTAGTGAGAAAAATTATTACCGTAAAAGATTATAATCATTCTTTATTGAACAACCCTTGTAATTCGAGCCTCCAGCAAAATATTATCGTTCCTGTAAAACCTGCAAGCCGGTGTCAGACTATATCTGGTTTCTCGTATTTACGAGTGGCAACCGATAAAAAACTGTTTTTATTAGAATTCTTTGACGTGTGATTCGAGCTTCCTACCTGTCCAACGACTTTGGATCTTCGACCACTATAGCAAGTAATGCACAGATGAGTCCTGAAGTTTCCGAAGTCCTTGAGTAAGCCGAGGCATCCAAAGGAAACCTACCACCATAAAATTCCTCGTTCCAAGAATACACAACGCCGGAGAGATCCGCAGAAGCCAGGAGCCACCGTTTTGAGAGAGGACCTCAAAACGGACGGAGACTTCGCGGACGATGCTGAGACCAGGTGACCCGTCTCAAGATCCTGCTATGCATAACACAAACGGTTTACAAAATATAAGCTATGAGTAATAGCTGAATGACGAGGTTAATAGAAATGACATAGGGACCTTTCGAGATTACTTGTGGAGCACTATAATTCCGTTAAAAGTGTAACTTATACAAAATATCCCCGTCATGGTCTCAAATCCAAATTACCTAGCTGTCCACCGGTCCTTAAAACCAACATGCTCACTCGCTCACTCACTTGATACGGCTATTTAACCAATTTAAAAAAAAATTCAAGAACTTCTCTAAGAAATGATATGACAGCATGTACAGAAATCTCAGCACCGTACTCTTCAGGAGATTTAATCAAAGAGATCCTAAAGACAGAAACGGTTATTCCTAGATATGCGTGCCAACAAAAGTATTTTGTCAGCACAAAGAAAATCTGGTACAAATGGATATATATGAGGACTACAAAAGCTTTGAAACCAAGAAATCCTCCGTAGGTGCATAAATTATTCAGGTCTTGCGCTCTTATACGAGTGCTTTAAGAGGATTTTTCTCGAGGAAATCTTCTTAGTGTATTACATATGAAATCCACCCGTGTTCTCTCACCTCCGTTTTGCTCTCCGCAGAGGTACCTTTTAAATTTTTTTTTTTAATTTAACTATGTTTTGTGAATACACACACTGGGAGTAACATTATTCAAATTCTGCAGTAACCTAAAGATAGGCAACTATGATTTTTCATCCTTTCTGTTCTAAGTAAAATTTTTGTTTATATTAATGCTAATTAGAATGACCTTCAAAACGGTTTAGAAAAAAATATATCAATTTAATTATTTAAATGCTTTATTCTTATACAAACAAAATTTTGCAAATGCTTAGAACAAGATCTCTAGTTCAAGTTTTTGGAGATAAGTATTTGCGAAAATTAATTTATGGCTAAGTTTCTTTCAGAGTAATTTGGGAATACAGTAGACTTTAAGCAGAAGTCAATTGTTTTAATAGCTGTTGACTATGGAATGACTTTGCAATGCGTGGGCAAGAGATGAAAAAAGGAATGAACTTTCCATTTAAGAAAATAATTTATACAACTAACAAGGAAAAGTCACGCAAATGGTTCACTTAACAAATGTATATTTGAAATAGGTAAATGTTCTGTTTTAACGAGATCTATATTTTTGTATCCCTTATGGTTTAGCATACGTGGGAACGTCATAGAGAAGTTGAGAATATTTCGAAAATTTGAAGAAACGCTTTTCATTTGTTATTAAAATATCTTTGACACGATAATTTAATGAAAATCATTAGAGCAATTTTTGAGGAAAACTACATTTACTAACGATAAGAATGTTTCATATACAAGGCATTTTGTGGTGGAGATAAAAATCTTCATGTTACATCCTTACAAGATTCTGAACTTAAATACAACTTTGCTATTCACTGACTTAATGAATTTGAGTTAATTTCAGTTATTTCACTGACTTAATGTTATTTACGCTGTTCACACACACACACAAACAAACACACGCACCACAAATAGAATTTAAAAAATACTTTATTGGCTTGAAGGAACCTCAAAACTTTGATTTTCAATATTTTGTGGGTAGTCTTTAAGACTCTATACCATCCGCAAATTTTGAGGATTCCAAAGTGGTCGGGAATCCTTGAAAAACTAGTCACACGCTGGCCATTCTCACACAGTGGTAACATCAGAAACAATTGAAATCGTACGGAAGTTATTAACGAAAAATGTCCCACATTACCCAAGTTAACATTCAGGGTACTCTTAACGATGGATCAAGTTAGTGAAAGCCATCTTACATGAATTTACTAAGCATTGTTCTCATGGGTACAGATTTCGTTAACAGAAGACCAAGAAAGGGGCAATCAGGTGTTTGATGAAGACTCGCCAAAATAATTTGGAAAGTCCAAAAGTAAATGAAATAAATGGTGGCTTCCTTGTTCTCAAAAATTGGTCATTTATCATCGGAACGCTGGATATCCCAAAAGAAGTAACTGCAGAATGGTACGTGAATCCGTCAGTCAGTGAAGGACGAGAAACCAAACAATCAAGATAGAAGGGCGCTCACCTGCTTCACCAGGAGAATAATTCTAACACTCCGGGCCAGAACACTCGATTTTCTAAACAATCAAAAGCCTGGAGTCGTTCCTAGGTCCATTATTGTCTAGTTTTGGCTCAGTGTGGCTTCCCCTCCCCCATCGAAAGGAATCGAGGTCAAATGTAGATCATTTTTGGGTCCTAATGCTACCCAAGTGGTGTCGATCGCTAAGATAAACTTCCAGTTAGCTGTTAACCGAAGGTCGAATGAACCTATCCTCCAAAACTTGACTGGAGATCATAATACATGACCTTATTTGTTCTCTGCTGTGAAATAACCTATTGGGATCTCTCCTAGCTCTACGCCACTTTTACAAAAATTGCAACCAGTTCCGAGGAAAAGGTAATTCAAAATGCAGGTATGCCTTAGATAGTTATAGATTTATTTCATCAATCCATTTTTATATTATATCTCTGAAATTAATTTATGTTTTACTTTAACTTGCTTTATGTAGTGAATAATTTCGGAGAACACATCGATTACAGTTTAGAAACAAAATGCCTATAATACATAGGCAACAAAGTACAAACACATGACTACATTTTTCAAGAAGTTTCACAGGAAAATCTCATTTTAGAAATCGAATAAAAGATGATGGTTTTAAATTACTTAAGAAAAATGAAATGAAATGTGTAGTGTTTAACGCCCGCTTTTACTACATACGGCACCGCAGGCGGTGACACTGATGATACATGAGATGAAGATGGAGCACCGGTGGAATGAGATGGCGGGGGAAACCGGTGGTCCCGGAGAAAACCCGCCCCAGCGCAGTGTTGTCCACCACAAATCTCACTTTGCGGTCGCCTGGGATCGAACCCAACCGCCTTGGTGAGAAATTACTTAAGATTGTAAGCAAATCCTATTATGTATGCAATACGATTTAGTTTATTATTTGCTAATACCATTAACAATTGTGTTATACGAATAGTTTATAAAAATAAAATGCACATCTCGTCATCCTAGAAGAATGTAATATTTCGAAACGTCTAATCATCCTGGTCTGGTTTTGGGTAATCAGCGGCGTATTAAAATAATCCTAAGTGTCTAATTTAGTAAAAGCTTTTGTTATTTCATGGTAGGAAGCTACAACTGTCCAAATACTCTACCTTTTTAACTAGGCATGGAATTTTAAAGAGTTTTTAATTTATTTACCGCGTTACGCTACTGAAGATTATAAACATAATATATTATAAAATAATAGCAACATGCAGTAAGCCGGTAAAAATTATTGCTTGTATAGCGAAATAATTTCCTTAAAAGCTTTCTTTCCGTTCAATTACAAGAGAGAGAGAGAGAGAGAGAGAGAGAGAGAGAGAGAGAGAGAGAGAGAGAGAGGGGGGGTGCGGGAGAGCGAAAGCAAGAGTGAGAGAAAGGAGCATATGCTTGCAGTTTAATTTTCCTTTCAGCCAAAGCGTGATGCTATTTATTTCCAGATAACTAACTGCTTTATTAATGCTGTTATTATGTAATGAGTTTTAAACTTTGGTAGTGTGTACAGACAAAACAACTGTCCTTCTTCCCTTATAAATAATCCGCAGTAAAATTAAAATTCTGTAAGAAAGCTACAAATAAAACTTAAAGTTTGAAGTTCATATGCTGATCTATAATTTAATTTGAGATTAATACACTCTACCTATTCACGTGTTTCATCGTTTTGGGTGTTTATTCGTTATCAACCAGTCATATCGCTGAAAGCCCTGCTAAACGAGACCATAAAACCCCTAACTTACAACAAATTCAGTAATAATAAAAATAATAATTCAGCAATTAATGAGCATTAACGCATGGGAAATGCAGAACATGTGAAATGCAATTAGAACAGTAGTAGTATATGTGTGTTGTTGCTATAACATTTATAGTTAAAAGTTAATCATGCTGACAGGCCACTTGCGTCTTTCATGTAGGGGCAAGAGCCAGGGTAATGTTTCAAAGAATGATGAGCGACATTGGTAGAGCCCGAGCAGAAGAGTGCCAGAGCAACTGCAGAGTTCTGGAACCGACAAGATCAACTGCCTGAATGTATTTTTTGTTGTAATTTACGTCCTCCAACGTTAAGTCATATCGGATGGTGAATGAATTGGGTGAAATGATGTTCAAATGAGTCCAGGGTCCACGGAGCCTAGAGTTACTGACATTTGTCTTGAAGGACAAGGGAAAACCCCGGAAGAAACCTTATCCAGGTAACTCAAACTGACCGAAATTCGAACTCGGGACCTCTTGAACGTGAGGCAGACATGTTACCACCACGCTACCGAGGCGGGCCTGAATGTATTGTTTGATGCACTATCACTTGGGAGATAAGTACATAAGAGATAGAAAAAATCTTACTAAAGAAAATAAATTCTTATAAAAGAAATAATATATATATATTCCTTCCTTTTCTTTCGCTTGTTCATGTAAGGGAAGCTAATTTCCAAGCCATTCCATAGCGACAAGGCCATGAAAGATCAGATTATGGCTTCTGCTGTTATCCACCTACTCCCAATCTGCATAGAATTACAGAGTGTCCCAAATTGATGTATACGCTCTTTAAACTGTTATTTCTCCGCAACGAAATGAGACAGAAATACAGTTTTTGTTATGTATGATCCACAAGGCACTGGTAAAGCAAAGCAACATATTTATAAATCTTCACGTCTTTATAAACAACAGAGACGGCGAGATTATCATTTGAGGAACGTAACTGGATACTGAAGTGTTGTTGGAAAGTAGTGATTGTTACTGAAGTGCAACAACCTTGGATGGTTGAATTTGGGACACCACCAACAAAGGTCTTTCAGGTTTTTGCACAATGCTCAAAGAAGTCACTGAGGCAATGTTCTCGTGAGGTTGGTATCAAGAAAAGCAGTGTTCACCGAATTTTGCGGCGCCAAAAATGGAAGCCTTACACTCCAGAACTTTTCCACGCACTAAATGAGGACGATTCAGGATAGGTGACTGCAATTTTGTGCGTGATTCCTGCACAATTGTGATGAAAGGGAAGATTTTCCAGACTCAGTTATTTGTTCAGATGAACCTACATTCAAACATGAATGTCACAATTACTGGGCTAACCAAAATGCATACATCATTCAAGAAAAGACTTCCAGGAGTAGCGGTTGTGTGGTTTGTCTTCCCAAGGATTAATTGGGTCGTACTTCTTCCAAAGAACTGTCACGGGTCAAACTGATCTGGAAATGTTGGAAATAATGATTCCACGTATTGAACATTTCTTTGAGAATGAAAATGAGGTTTACTTCCAACAAGACGGGGCTCCTCCTCACATTCATGTCAATGTGAGACATTTTATCGATCGCACATTAAATCAGAGATGGATTGGACGAAGAGGAGGTGCTACGAAGTTCTTGCCACGATCTTGTGATTTAACCCCGCTCTTGTTCTTTCTCTGGGGAACTGTAAAGGATATGGTGTACGCCACGAAACCACAAAACCTGGAGAAACTAAGAGATGAAATTGAACATGCCAATTGACATTCAAATAGCAAAACGTGTGTCACTAAGTCCAATGTCGTATTGGGAGTCTACTGTGGCAGGAGGTGGGCATTTGGAACATTTTCGGGCTTAAGAAACAAAACACAACAAAAAGTGTACTTCTGTCTCATTTCGTTGCGGAGAAATAACAATTCAAAGTATGTACACATCAATTTGGGACACTCTGTATGTAGTAAATGCATTTCTATAAAATACGGTTTTCTGGATTAACGTGAAGTAGATAGAATAATAAACTCTTTAAAGATTAGGATGATTATGAATTTAACACTGCGATTGTGTCACTGTTGCAATTAGTCATAATTCCTTAAAATATAAATTCACTTCTTTGTTTTTAATGAATAAATGAGCTCAACTTTCGAGTAACAGCTGATAAGTTCAACCGCGGTTAATGACTGTTTACGATTTGAAGTCCCTACAGAAGCAAGGTCACAGACGTATGCCAAACTCATCTCTGATAAGACATCTTGCTGCGCTAGATAGCGGCAGAAGTGGGAAGTTTTACATGATTGCCCCATCCATGTAAATTGCTTTGTCTCCATTCCATTCCTTCGAGGTAAATAGGCACAAACGAAAGCTTTCGGACTATATTTTTCAGAGAAGATTTTATTCATACCTGCTTGTATTCTGTTATTTACTTTTCTAATATACATGCAGTTGGTAGAGGAAATATTGCATTACATTCAAAATCTCGATGACGGATTTGAATTAAAATACTTGTTTTCAGATCATGTGTATGTGCCTATATTGTGTATGTAAGGTGCATAATCCGAAAACAAAATGTCAGATAAACAGCAAATTTGGAGCTTAAATTTAGTATATTCCAAAATTACCACAGAAAGACTTAAAGAAACTTATCCTAACTACCTGCGGCTTCAAACCCGGTGGGGGGCGATAGATTTTTTTTGCACGTAAAAACCGGTGGTCCGTGTCGTACATTTGTAGCACGTAAACAAGCCTCAACACTAATAAATAGGACTCTGAACAAAATAATTTCTTAGGAAAACTACGCTTTTCATGGGCACATTTTATAAATTTTTGGTTTTCTCAAAAACGACACCAACAATTTTTTAAAATACCATATTTATCGTTTAGATGAAAAATCACATTTATCTAGAGTTTTCGCGGAATTGTTTGTGAATTTATTTTTATTTGTAAGGCATTTTCTATAATTTTTATAAATGGGTGAAACAGAAGAGAGAAAACGTTAGTAAAACAAATGCTGATGTATAAAACATGTGATTAATTTTATTTTATAGCATCAGTCATTTCTGAAGTTAGTTATTATTCATTTGAATTTTTCAATAACTTGTAATTTGTTTTTCCCCTACCACTAGTTAATAAACAGAAGTACAGTAAAAACTCGTTGTAAATGAAGACTTGTTTTACAGACAGTAAATTACAATTTTCAGTAGGTACATTACTCAAATTTTCTTGCCAGCGGGCGAATTCGTTACACTCACTCCACTTGCTGGAAGAATAAGGAAAAAATGGCTGTTCCCATGTTGATGAAGAACACATTGACTATTGGATGCAAGTCGACAATGACGAAGGTTATAAACCGATGGTAGAGGAAGGCATTATTGCATCATGCTGTGTTACTGGAAATAAAAATCAAGACTATTCAGTGTTTATGAACCAGTTGTGGTTATGACCCACGCACATGTAGTGACAAACATAGAGAAACTGATGCTTTATTTCGAGAGTCAAACCAAAACATTGCTAAATGAACTTCTAATATTAAAGCGGATGCGAGATGAAGCTGCTCGTAAGCGAATCACTAATCTGAGACAGCAGAAGCTCGCTGTCGTTCTTTACTACCGAGTAGTTTGTAGCTGTATTGTGTTAGTGCAAATACATAGACAATTATTACAGTACCTATGGTGTGCATGTTACTAAACTCCATTAAAGGTACCTCGGTGGTGCTGTACATGTTTTTTTTATCGTTTTTCATCATTCTCCAGATTGCCCGGATTTTTGTTAACTTGGATCGGTCTGGTTTCTGTTGATCCGGGTAAACGAGGTTCTACCGTATCAAATTTCATCCCAAAATAGAATATCGTGATTTCAATGGAAACATATTTGTTGCTAAAAATCCCATTGTATAAAATAAATTAAGAAGAGAAAGGTGGGATGAACAACCAACTAGGTATTTAAACTCATATCTTCCAAAGATGTAAATCCTTCAACTCAAATTACTCTATAGAAGTGCAATTTTTTGGTTTATTTTTTATTTTCTTAAAATTAGTCCTTACGAAATTGATTAAACTATGATATATTTAAACTATTTGAATGGGAAGAATAATGAACATCTTAAATTTTCTGGGAGGGATCTGTTGAATAGAACTCCCCTGTCGAACATACTTTGTATATTTGTGTATAACTGATACACTTATAAAATATCTTTTGTAAGAGATAGACTAAAGTAAGTATAAAATTAGCATACAGATAATATATATATATATATATATATATATATATATATTTCGAACAACCTTTTTGCGATATCAGCTACTTCGGAGATTTCTTTGCTTTTGGTTTGTAGTTTACTACATTTCCTAAGTTTTTAAAAATCAGTCACATTCTGTTTGACTAAAAATTACGGCCAGCTTTTACACATTTGACTTCCACTTCTTGGATCCCTTTCTTCCATACAAAGATAGAGAGCTATGTTCTTTTGTAAAATAGTTTATAGCAGCTATGAAAAAGTAAGTGATAAGGGGTAGAAAAATCATTTGAATGTATTTTGTTCCATTCTTACCAGCTTCGAATGTTGATGTTCAGGATTATAGGCTACGCTCTTCAGAAAGAGAAAATACAATACGATACGATGTCCAAAATATAGTTGGTTATATAAATTTGTTCCTTTAATGTGTTCAAATTGTGCGACTTCCTTTTTCCACAATTACTTATTTTTACGGTTATTCTACCATGTATGCAAGAATAGTAATTTATTATACTATTCTATATTATACTTTCTTGGTGTTGGAAGTGTTATTTGTTTACGTTTATGGACTGTGCATACACCCTGTATTACCAGTGAAATCTCGGTATCAAAATACTGAGTGGAATTCAATACTTTCTCTACCTACCAGTAGGACAGAAGGTAAAAATCCTTTGAATGCTCCCCCAGAAACATCTTTATATGGTATCCTTGTAAAATGCTGATTTTAAATTCGATTTTTGGTGTAATGTGATATTTATTATTATTATTATTATTATTATTATTATTATTATTATTATTATTATTATTATTATTATTATTATTATTATTATTATTATTATTATTATTATTATTATTATTATTATTATTATTATTATTATTATTATTATTATTATTATTATTATTATTATTATTACTATTACTATTACTATTACTATTACTATTATTATTATTATTATTATTATTATTATTATTATTATTATTATTATTATTATTATTATTATTATTATTATTATTATTATTATTATTATTATTATTATTATTATTATTGATATTATTATTGTCACCATTATTGTTCTTGAAGGGTTGAGTTCCCTTTATTATGAAGCCTCCGCGATGTCAGGATAGAGCGTGTGCTTCACATTCAATTGGTCCGAAGTTGGAATCCCAGTTGTGCTGAGTTTTCCTTGTTTTTTTTTTGTTTCCTCATTTCGAGAAGATGAACTCCGTGTAGCTAAGCATCTATTCAAACACTTCGTTCATTCACCGTCTGACATGCACTACGGGTGCTAAAGGACGTTGAAGTTCAAGGAGAGGAAAAGAAATTAAAACTAAGAAAAACATTGTTCAAATACAATTATCTGCGATTGATATTTTAAAACTAACTCTAGCTTGCACTTGCAAAAAAAAAAAAAAAAAAAAAAAAAAAAAAAAAAAAAAAAAAAAAAAAAAAAAAAAAAAAACCTTCATTGATCACTTGTTACATCGAACAAAGGTTTCGTAGATATAATTTCTAAAGTATTTAGCCAACATTAAAATTCAATTATTTTTAAAAACTGTAATCTACTGTAATACATAGATTCATACGATTCTTAAATCATCAAATTACTCTTACAAAAGCTTATTCTAATGTGTACGACATATTAATTGAGACAGACATTTATAAAGTGCTTTTATAAAATATTTATAGGTACAATAGGAATAGAAGAAGCTATTAGGCTTAAAAATTAGTAAACTCCTATGCTATTAAATTATCATCATCTTTTGTAAGAGAAAGACAAAACAAACTCACATGTATTAAGAAAAGAGTAAGTAAATAAAGCGAAAAAATATTTCATAAATGGTTAACTCCACAGTAAAGATTTTTGACATAAGTTTGCTTCAACTACATCTACATATGTTGTCGCCTACTAAATTATGTTTAGTTGGTTATACAAAGAATATACGTAATGAAGAGACTTTAGAAGTTATTCCCAAAAATTGAAGATACATTAGGAATATCTATTAAATATGTAATATTTTAAATAAAATTATTAAAACCATTTTGGAATAATCATAATTTTGAAAACGTTTTAATGTAAGCATAGTTTAGATGAGGGGAATTTTTTGAAAAATGTTGGTGTCTCATCTCTGGAAAAAGAGAACTCATAAATAAAAAAAAAATTATTTAACCAACGTATTGCTCATGCGTTATTTTATTTACAAACAGGGGCATACATGGATCTCTTACTAAACATTTCAGAAATTATGACTTTTTGGGATTGAAAGTGCATCTAAATCTATATTTCCGGTGAAATGTTAATATTACTTTTTCGGTGGAATGCAACACTACTTAGAATATATAGAAGAGAAGGTAAAAATTAAGTTTTATGTTTAAAAATTCGATTTTTCTCATTTTGGTGTTTATTTAAAATATTTAACATCGAGAAAATGGGCATGTTTTCTATTATGTAGTTTGACTAATGAAAGCGGAGATATAATTGGTCGCCCCTTAGATGCGAGATCGCAGTCCACGAATCACCAGGTTATATAAATAAGGAAGAGCCGCTGTGTCAGTTCTTACAAGCTAGAGACAGACAGTGCAAAGGAAGGAAGCAGAGCGTCGGGCAACCGCTAAATGGGTCTTAGCCCAGCTATTGTGGAGGAGGAAGCCTCAGAGAAGAAGCACGAGGGAACCAGATTCTGGCAATTCGTGGCGGCTATAACAGGTACAGTTAACTATTTCTCGCTTAGTGGTTTCAAAACGTAAGATTTATGTGGTGTTTATGTCCTCTAACGGCTTCCTGAAACTCCTGTGCTAGTGGGAATCGCCTTTATCCACTAGTTCCATGAATATTAACTGACCAACAGCACTTTCTCTCGCGTTTAAATATTGCTGTGTGAAAAATATTTATTTATAGTGGTTAATATTTTGTTGGATTTAAAAACACTCAAGGTAGTGCTACTATATCATAATGTTAGTGAAATGTGGGGCATAGCATATTAAAAAGAGAAAAATAAGATCGTGCACATTAATAACCCTAAAACAGAATAATTTGTGAGGTGTATTTGTTTTAACTGCTGAATGTAGAAAATCATAATGCTACAGTAAAATGCTAAATTACTTCACTTTGTCCGCCCAGTTTGACGTTTACCTTTCTTTTGTTTGCTTCTCAATCCAATGAGTTAGTGATTATAAACGTAAAGCAAAATTATGATCGAGGACGACAGTAAAAAAGAGAAATATAGTTTCGCAAGATGCATTATTGACTATTTGACTGTTGTAATATACAAGAAAGGCCAAAAATTTCGATCGATCTCCATTCATCTCTTCGTTTAAAGTACACTGTTTTATATTAACAATAAAGGAGCAACATAATATATGCTTTTCTAGGAACTATTCTTACACCTACCTATTGCCAATACAGATAAATTCTCATTTAAATAGAGTATATTAATCTAAATTTATAGTTAAGTCTTTTAAAGACTGGCTACTGTGCGATGTTTTTGAAATTCTATTCCAATTCTATGGATACGAAAAGAGATCAGGGAAATAATGTGTTGCATATATAGAAAAATTCAAATCAATAAAGAATATCATAGAGAAATGATTAACTGCACGTGCTATTTGACATAAACGTGTGCTTTTAAAAATATTTTTGTTCAGTAAAATATTTTATATTTCTTATATTCACTAGTCAGTCATTTAGAATAGAGTACTGCACAGGTTGTCAGAAAATTGAAGATGTTAAACTAAATTTTCTGAAAATACCTAAACTTAACACCTGTTTGTGAAGCCACATTTACGGAAACGTTCCATCTATAGATAATTATGGGTAGGCGAATTTCTTCATAATATTCATGTTTTTAAATAAGTTTTCCTTTTGAAGCAGTACTGTACACACAAATACAAGGATCTCCTGTTTTATGATGCGTTTTCCAGCTCACGATGCCTAAAACTCATTGTATGGGTGGAATTAAATATTATTGCCTGAAGTACTAATATAGAGTAAACATTATTGTAATTCCTAAAATATTAGCTAAATTTCAGATTAATTAAAATTTCAATAATTTATAAAACAATTAACATCTGTATCCAGCCCAAGGGAGGCATTCGATTCTTAGACTTCCAGCGCTGACACACCCCCAAGGGGAAAGTAAACATTCAATTCATCGTTATAGCGGACGTAACCTGTTTCATAATAGGCGTAGCTGTCGAGTAAACATGTGTATAAACATGTTTAAAGTCTGTTTTCCTTTAACCATTATAAAATAAAACACTGGTTAGTTAAAAAGATCTTGATTAGTTTTTAGTGTACGTATATATTATTAGTGAGAAAATCGGAATACCTGCTTCGACATTTTTTCCCTGATACTACAAGGTTCGTTGGTTTACGCTAGGACATATTTATTTTCTACCATGATGAAATTATAAGTGAAGTTTGGACTATGCATCATATATTATTTAAAGTTTGGAGTATCCAATAGGTCCTCTTACAGCATTTTGTACGAAATAAATAGCTTATTTAAGCTCAAATAAACCTAATTTCTCGTAAGCACACGCTTAGTCGTGTTTTTTTCTTTTTGATGCAGTTTAATGCTTTAAATATTGAAAACATAACTTTATAATTCGAATCACCTCTTCTTCAAATGTGAAATAAAGGTTTCCTAGTAGGTTTATATTAGTATACACACATACGATTCGTGACCTTGTCTACCTCTTATCTAAGGTTTGACTAGGATTTCAAAGAAAAGCTTGAGGAAGACTACATTTCATGCTTATTGTCGAACAGTTTCCAAGGATGCAATGAGGAAGCATCAAATTGTACGTCCCCACAAAAATTATCTGTAAAATTTAACATAATTTTACTTTATGGAAAGCATTGCATACCACCTGAAAATTCGATATCGTGATTTCAGCAGAAATGTTCTGAAAATACCTGGGTCGAAAATACCTTTTTGAAACTCTCTCTCTCTCTCTCTCTCTCTCTCTCTCTCTCTCTCTCTCTCTCTCTCTCTCTCTCTCTCTCTCTCTCTCTCTCTCTCTCTCTCTCTCTCTCTCTCTCTCTCTGTCCGCATAACTTTTAAACAAAAACTGGTTATATACCAATACTGGTATTTAATGACTTAAAATGCCACCCATTCAACTTCCATTTCTCCTTATAGGGAGCATTTTACAAATATTTTGATTAATTCATTAAGTTACATCTAAGGATTTTAATAAAAAAATACCATATGTTTAAGATATTTTCCTGACAAAATGAAATGTATATACTGAACCTTTAGTAATATTTTCAGAATCCCTTTTCTTTTCGAAAGACTTTTGCATAATTGGTAAAGGGTATACGCTGCAAGAAGTGTATTCTCGTTAAAACACAAATTTATGTGAGACCTTATTTCGTGAAGTGAAAAGAATACCATTAGCGAATTATTACTGGATATTCTCGTTATAATTCAATTTTGCAATATGTATACTTTATTGGAAGTTCTTTCTGTTAATGTCTTGGACATTAAAAAGAATGGAGTCGCAAAGCTACTGCTTAGCGACCGTTTCTGTAAACATTTGACTATCGCTTAAGTCCATTGGATTCTCTGTACCAATTATACCTAAAAGGAAATTAAAATAAAACAATCTATGCAAATATTTTTCCAGATTAATCTGATTGGGTAGAAGAATAAGGGTTTGTAATAAGTTCGTTAGAGTGTAAAGGTCTTGAGTTCAAGGTATTACTTTTTCTCTCGTAAACATCTGTAAATTACATTAAATTACCTGAATGTACATAATATATCGCGATTTTTGCTTTCTCAACCACCTAGTGAATAACTAATTATTTCGCAATAAAATTCGGTATAATCGGATAATTTTCGATGTTATACTCGATATAATGATATATAGAAATACCCGTTTTGGGATCTCGCAACTGGAGGTTTGGAAAGACGCGTGCGTGTGTGCGTGTGTCAAAACAAAATTTCGGTTAATACCTAACTAGGTATTTAATTTCGGTGTCTTTCAAGAAAAACACAAATATTAAACAAATAGGTTTCCATCATGCTGCACTATAACATTTTGAATATCTGTATCAAGAATATAATTTATATACTGCAATTTCTGGAAATAGCCTGCGATATATAATACACTAGAAATGCATTTTAATAAATTTAATTGCAGTATTGATTCTCAACAAAACAGACATTGGAGCATATTTTATTTCGGGTTCAAAATTCTTTGTTTATTTGACAAACATTTTCTTCTTAAGTTTTAGTTAAGTAATCAAATGTTGTGTAACTGGGAACTAGACGCAAACTTACTACAAAGTAATAGTACAAATACAGAATTTATTTAGAATTTAAATTTTTTTCTGGCATCACTCAATGTTGCACTCGTTATTGGTTAAAATTTATGAATACACAATCGCATAGGGGTGTGAAGTTTCTTGGCTAGTACCTATATAGCGACCTCGCTTTCATTTCTTTCTGTGCAAGAGCTTGTTTCCATGAATAAACAATTGAATAGTGTTTTCGCGTGTTGTAACTTCTTGTTTGTTTGCAAATGGGAAATAACGTTACGTGGTGGAAGAATAGCTTCTTATATGAATAATTAATGAAACAGTTGTGTGAATTTGCAATTCCTAGATAAAGTCGGATGAATGTGTATCACACTTTCTTAGATAGCTTGTTTCATAGGAAAGAAACCGTAAGGAGAAGGACGTTAGTAAGAAAATCTCAGATGTGAAATACTAAATTTTTGCAGCAGTGTCATTCCCGAAATAGCTTCGCTAAATTTTTTCAGTTTTAAGCTTAAAGGCATCTGGGAGTGTGCGTTATTTATTATTGAATTATTTTCTTTATTTTGTTTCAAACAAAACAATGGTTCAATGTAAGAGCATAGTTTTTCCATCTTCCATGTTTGGAGTTCTGGTGGAATCAAATGGCTGGCTGAGATTTTATTTAGCAATTTTCTTAAATTCTTATGATAAATATCGGATAGCTTCTAGATTTGAGGTTGTCAAGCCTGCTCATCATTTTACCAGTTTCTATGTTCGAAATTGTTTATTCAGGTAACAGATATTCAATGGAAGGTTTTATTAGCTTTCAAGCGTAGAAAAACAATGTGGATCTGAAATAATTCCGGCAATGTTAAAATAGTATGCCATTTATAGAAATATGAAGCAACTACTGTTCATAAATACTGAGGGGGATTGGAGAAGTACCTACAGCTTTATTCTTCTACCTCACGGCTTTGGATTTTTTTAACCCGTTCCGGCTCCAAATTGGTCTGCCCATCTTTTCTTCGGTCTTCCCTGGTTTCTTCTTCCTATAGGTTTATAGTTTAAGGCTATTTTTGGTATTCTGTTGTTATTCATCCTCTGAACATGTTCTTTGCATTAATTTCTATTTCTTTCAATAGTATGGTTTATGTCTTCTACTTTTAATTCTGTCATAATATCCTGACTACGTTCTTTTTTTATTTATCAATTTTGGTATATCCAGCTATTGCTCTTATGAATTTCATTTCTGATGACTGTATTCTCGTACTATTTCTTTTTGTTAGTCCATGTTTCTGATCCATAAATCAGAGTTGGTATTGCCATTGTTTTGTATAGTTTTTTTTTTATAGAATCCTTTGTTGCTTTATTTTTTAATGTTCTTTTTATTGCGCCTGTTATGTAGTTAAATTTATTTTCTCTATTATATCAGCTTCCCCTTGGTACGAGACATTACATCCTAAATACTTAAGTGTGGTTTCTGGTCAATTATTATGTTATCTAACACTATTTTTTATCTTACTGTATTAACTCCTTTAAATGCCATGGTTTTGGATTTATTTGCTGATATTTTCAATCCAAATTCTTTAGCAATTTTATCTAGACTATACAGCATTTTCTGCAGGTCATCCTTATTTTGTGGCCATTATTTGATCATCTGCATACAACATAGTTTTCAATTTAGCTCCTGATACATTAATGCCTCCATTGACTTTATTCGACCAAATCCTTACTATACAGTTTTATTTAAACATCTATAAGTTGCTTTAACTAATAGACACCAGTAACTAGTAGCTAAATAAATGAATAGCAGTAAGGTGTTAAACTTATTCTACACTAATATCCAAACTTCAGAATTTTCAGCCTTAAATCAGGACGGAAGTAAACCAGTAGACTTCTTATAATTCATGCTGTGACGTTGCAGGTAACAAACCACTCTCCATCCTTGGTATAGTAGGCCTGTGCCGATCAATAAAAAAAACACGTTTTACGTGCCGCCAGTAACTCCTAGTCACCCGCCTCGGTAGCGTAGATGGTAGCGTGTCTGCCTCACGTTCAAGAGGTCCCGAGTTCGAATCTCGATCAGGGTGAGTTACCTGGATAAGGTTTTTTCGGGGGTTTCCGAATGTCGGGTAACTCTAAGCTCTATCCATTCATCATCCGATATGACTTAACGTCGGAGTACGTGAATTACCCCCCTCCCCCCAAAATGAAAGAGCCCCTAGTTGCTGTTGTGCACATTCTATTGTCCTGAGAATGGTTTGAGTGTAACTAACTTTAAGAAAACTGCTTATGCCTAGTAATTTTCAACTTTATAGCAGAGGACAGATTTGCCTCCACGTACCTTTTGCTGAGCTATGAGACATTCGACATACTCTACCTGAGTGAATAAAGGAGGCATAAAGCGGAGGTTGGGTGGAGCGACAAGATGGCATGATCTCTTACACGTCAAGGTTGGGCATCGAAAATTATTTAAGGTGTCAAAATTTAAAATGAACATCTGAATGTCTCTCAACAAGGATTCTACATACTGATTAAGGTAGAGAAGATGATTAGAAGCTTTTTGCTAGTCTCATAAAGTTTTACATACGCTCTAAATGGTGTTGCTGGGATGAACTAAGGGCCTGTTGGTACATAAAGAAATTCTGAAAGATAAAGCTCTGACTAAATAGAAATTTAATTTCGATTTGTAATTTGAATCGAACACCAGCTTTTTATTCAACTTCTTTTTAATGTTAATGTAAACGGTTAACCTTAGCGACATCTGCACTGTAGCTTATGTTAGGTGCTTATGTGCTCGAGCATAATCTTTCTTATGACTTAAGAAATTGGAAGTGTTTTATGCAAGCTTAAAACACGTCTAAATTTTAAAGGCATTCACACAAAAACATTCAGAAGGAATGAAAGCCTGATTGCAGTGATTATCAACTTTTAAATCTGTCTCGTTGAAAAACTTATTCAGACACGCGGAGTTTTTTTTCCTTCCAATTATTACGTCCTCCAACGTTAAGTCATATCGGACGATGAATGGAATGGGTGAAATGATGCTCATAGAGCTTAGTTACCCGACATTCGTCTTCCAGGATAAGGGAAAACCCCGGACAAACCCTTATCCAGGTAGCTCACCCTGACCGAGATTCGAACTCGGGACCTCTCGAGCGTGAGGCAGACATGCTACCACCACGCTGCCGTGGCGGGCGACACCCTGAGTTATTCAATATTGAACTGGTATCTGTTTAATTTTGTTTAAAACTATGCTAGTCTACCAGTTTCTACTTCAGTTTAGTCTGTCTGTAACTATTAAATCCCATAAAGTAAAATTTAAGCTTTCATACTAATTCTTGCAACGGATATTTCATTGAAATTGGCAGACGTTTATGTTGAATGGATGAACACTTTAGTTTAGAAGTGAAACGTATACATTCAGTTAAAAAGGGGAGAGGGCTGTGTTTCATAAAAAACATCGTCTTGGAAAAATATTTGTATTGATACTCACTTTTTTTAATGTTTACTTTGTCCCGTACTTTAACTCTGAACGCTATGACTATCGGTTAATTAATAAATCCTAATGAATAATACGTGGCATGCTTCTTTAAATAAAATGTTGATCTTGGAATCAACCTAGCTTCAGCAATCTATTCTATTTCTGTTACAGAAATTTAGCCCGCAAACATGATAAACATAAATATAATATACTCCATTTAGGTTTCAAGTTTTAGTTTACACGCACGCACACACACATGCACACAGATTTATTTGATAAGCCTCCGGTAACTCTTGGTACTCTCATTCAGAAGGAAAAAGTGAGGAATGGATGTTCTCAGCAATTACTTATTCTTGTTTTTTACCGTTCTCCTTTTTGAACTAGTTCTGGTAACATGGGGAAAGTGGAAATGGAAAAGACGGTGAGGAGAGGGGTGAGTTTATTTGGGCTGCTGTCTTTATAGTGAAATCTCGGGAGGATTGTGGAAATGAGCTGCCGTATATAGCTGTTTCGAAACTTTAATTCAATAATATAAAAGTAGTAATAAATCTCCCATCTCTGAAGCATTTCAAGGTACATTTCTTCCTATTTCTGCCTCGTTAAACCGTTTTCATCCAACAACACAGTACTGTTTTCGTCACGGTATAAAATGTAGCATGGTGAATGTCGCAATTAATCTATAACTTAGAGGATTTCCTTTTACTTTTGGGGTTGAATTTTTGTATAGAATATTTTTATTGAGTAATAATTGATGTATATTATACAAGACTGTAAGATGTTTATGCACTAATGTGCGAATATTTTTCTCCCATCCTCTTCGTCTCAACTGATTCAGAGTAATTATTGTTCATGTTATATATTTAGTGTTTGCATTTCATTTGTCCTTCGCAAAAGCTATTAACAATAAAGATCCTACTGAAACAGAAGCTTGTGGCTCCTCCCTCTCTCCTTGGACCCAAACTGATGTAATTCTACGCGCGAGTTACTCATTTTCCTCCATAGTCGTTTTTTGTGGTCTAGGTTTAACATGCTAGCCACGGTTCTAGAGTTCCTGGGTTCAAATCCTCTGGAGTGGTGGATCTTTTTGGACGTAAAACCTTTATCGCTTCCTTCGGAAGAGAGCTTAGAGCTGTGGTTTCGTGTCATATTCAAGGCGTGTGAAGCAAATTTGTCTGATAGACCTATGAGCAAAATTAAACTTCTTCACGCCCAATGTTAAGAGCATTCATAAATATAATCTAAATTTCTGAACTGCCATAACTGCATTAAAACAGTGCAATAATTTAGATTCAGACACCCATTCCTTATTACACAACGATGTATTTCAAAAACATTTTGGAATCGTTCATACAACTGCCTAACCAAAGAAGTTTTTATTTTGTATCTTTTAAAAACTTTCATCTTCAAGGACAGTGCTGCATGGAATGAGGTTCATGAGTCTGATGTATTTAGATTATAAAAATGATTAAAACCTCAAAAGTTTTTTAGGCAAAGCGCATTTAATGAAATTCGAAATGGTGTCATGTGGTTAAAATGTATACACGTTACCTTCGGTACTAGGGAGCATTGACATTTGGTAGTGGAGGACTAGCACACATGAAGATATTTTCGTAGGTTATGATATGGGGACACGTTATGTAATTGGAGTTAATGAACGCAATTGGAGCAATCTAAACAAATAAGTCTGATTGCTCTAACTGAAACAAGTGTAACTTTTGAATGTGGCAGGCTACAATGTTAATTTGTTTTCGCAGCCAGCTGATAGTCCGAAAAGCTTGAGTTGATTGATCACTGACAGAGGCAAAGTGCTGATCTTTAAATCAGAAGCTTGGTGATCGGTTCGCTTATTGGCTTCATGAGTGAAATCGTGATATTTAATGCTACTTGGTCATCCGAGGGGGTGAACACTGATGATGCATGAAATTAAATTGGAATAGAAAGTTTAGTGTTCATGTGCCATTTGCCAACTATAACTTAAGAAAACTTTGAAAACCCTTAGGACTGGACAGTCCTGATGACACTGGAGCTACAGACCTGTCATTCAGAAGTCCGTGCTTTAACGGCTCTGCCCACCTTACAACTGCTTGGCAATATCAAAATACTTCTAAGTAATTTGTACACATCATAAGAGTGAACTGACTCAATTTCTGATCATCTGTAAGGGCGTCAAGTGGCGTCTCTTTCACCCGTAGTGAGAAGTGGAGCATAGCTTATGTTTTAAGAAGCGTAGTGACATTCCGCACACTTTTCGCCATGTACTAATGAATGGTGCTAATTGTAGGCATTAAACTTTGAAATATTACAGAACAACTCGTAACGTTTTAACGGTTAATTATAAAACTTGAAACTTGACACATGTCTACATAAAATTAAGCTATATTTTATATAAAAGGTAAACGTGTAAATTTTCATGACTTCATAAATTACAGCTTCACAAATACTATTAATATAAAACGAGATTTTTTCGTTGTCTTGCTTTCAATATGACAAAATCTTGTAACGATTTCCACCGTAATGGAACTATTTATACAGGATTGCATTTATAAAAGAAGATTGATCTGTTTGCCTTGATGTCATAGACATTACATAAAAGAATGATCAACTTTCAACTTATTTCTGTTAAATACATCTACTAAAACTCAAATAATGGAATATATAGAACAAATGCCCACCTCTGCAGCGTGGATGGTAGCGTGTCTACCTCACGTTCCAGATCCCGAGTTGGAAACGCGATCAGGGTGAGTTACCTGGATACGGTTTTTTCCGGGGTATTCCATTATCCTGAAAGACGAATGTCAGGTAACTCTAAACTCTGTGGACCTGGGCTCATTTGAGCATCATTTCATCCACTCCATTCATCGTCCGATATGACGTAACGTTGGACGTAAATTACTCTCTCTCACACACACACACACACACACACACACACACACACACACACACACACACACACACACACACACACACACACACACACACACACACAACTGTGCGAGAAAGTTGTTTTAAGAAAATTAAGAATTTTAACATTTTTTTCTTCAATATACGAAAATGCTTACAGGTTAACAAATACAGATATCCTGCAATAAGAGCTATGTAATGGACTCTATCCGAAACTGCAGGTTATGGCTCATATGAGTTTGTGCGTAAGTGGAGTTATTCTCTTGAAGGAAATAAGAAAAAGAAAGTGAAAAAGAAAGAACATCCCACATAGCACACCTATAAGTTGTCAGAACTAGGATAGGTATGTTTATTGGTCCTATGCACAGCACAAGGCGCAGCGGCAATAAGTGATAGCACCAACCAATAAAATAGGTCAGTTATAAAGTACACATCAAACGAAAGAAATGCGATGTGGTCACTGAAGTCCTGATTATTTATTTCTCTGGATTTTGTAACAGTTGGAAACTAAAATACTAATGCTATCCAACTGTATATAAATGAACAATCCAAAATGATCTTAAATTGTTTAAAATTTATTGACCTTGTTCTACCAGTTATGTCAGGATTAAGATTCCCAAATTTTTTAGTTTAAAAAGAAAAGAAGAAAGTTAAATTTTGTTCTGTGACAGCTGACCTTTTTTTATCACTAACACGCTATAAGTATGTTTCTCTGTGGGTGACCACTCGTCATCACACCTTTTCAGCGCCATATAAAAAATTAGCAACTTGTCTCACAACTTGCGTAAGAAAGGGTTCGCTAACAACGGAATGAACTCCTATAGCTACACCTGAATTAGACTGTCTGTAGCTTGGTCGTTATCATACTAACATTATTATATAAGGGCTCTGGATTCGATTGACAGCTGGACGGTGCAATTTTTTCTACAACCAAGATTATATATTGTCCTCCTTAGTCTGGAAGAATATGGCAGAGAGAGAGAGAGAGAGGAGGGAGAGAGAATGTAATACAATAACCAAAAGTAAAACCTACTTGAAAATTTAACCATTTGCAAGCTTATTTGTCTTAAAAGTGCTAAGAAATACAACAATGAAGATTTCACTTTGTTCCTTAGATAGAAGCTACAAGACACCGCAGTGTTGGATAAATAAATAAATAAATAAATATATATATATATTTGGTTTCTTAACGACGTTGGCAATTGCCAGGTTCACACCTCGTTGCCTATGTGCCCGAATTTTGTTTCACAGGAGTGTTTTGTTACGTACTGCAATTTGATGCCATCGTTGGGTCGGATTTGTGCCCGCGACCTTGGGGTTAGTAGGCAAGCATCTAACCAATCAACGAAGTCACACAGACGATCACAGTTGTGTGGAAGACCACCCGTTCCATTATTTCTACGAAAAACAATTATAACAACTTTGCGAATCTTGTGCTGAAACAAACCCAATACCGTTTCATTCTGAAACATATTTTCTTTCTTCGTTTTATTCCAGTTTGAAGGTATTTTTTAGTCCGAAGTGTTTAACTGCTGTTTAGAATACACGTAATTAATATACTAAAAGTAGATTATTTTGAGTGCTTAACTATAGTATCATTCGGATGCTCATTATTTTAGTTTTACCCTTGGTTTCTGATCCTCGTCCTCTTCCTGGTTGAGTTTTCTTCTCTGTTTAAAGAGTTGACCGCTTGGATAAAATTGCCTGGTCTATCATATACTAATATAATGGCCGAAAATATGAGAGTAAGGAATATAGGAAGTAGATTCTGTCAAAACTGGAATTATTTTATTACCAAGAAAAATATAAACAGGTCTTCAGTAATTCAGAATTATTTGAACAATACTCTAAGACTATATTACCATAATGAGACTCTGAGGCAGCGTATCTTGCTTCTCCTATTTGGTAGTAAATCGAATGTTTTCTTGTTTACCTGCAAAGAAAGAAACAAATGCATTAGTGTGCTTCACCAATTACATAGGTATGTATTTGTCATCTAAAACTAACAAGAGTTTAGGCAATAATTGCTATTTTAACCACACAACACGTGTTTAGTACCAATTTAAGTGTAACTATTGCCACGTTCAAGAGGTCCCGAGTTCGAATCTCGATAAGGTTTTTCTGGGGTTTTCCATTATAATGAAAGACAAATGTCCGGTAACTCTAAGCTCTATGGACCCCGGACTAATTTTTGTATCATTTCACCCATTTCATTCATCGTGCGATATGACTTAATGTTGGACGTAAATTACAAAACGAAAAGGGGGGGGGGGGGGTAACTATTGCACTGATTTCGGGAAATATCAACCTAAATGCATATTGTGAAATATTCTCACTCCAAAATGTTTTGAAAACATTCGTATACATAGTGTTTTAAATACATAGGTGCTTTTGGAAAGAGTTTTTAAGAGGTAAAGATAAAAAAACTTCCGAAGAAATGTTTTTCCATACGAATGAAAGATTTGTGTTAGGGTCATAGGCAATGTTAAAGCTTGTGTACACTAAAGAACTGACAATTTCTTTATGGCTGATTCAAGTGCTTTGCAGAGAGATATTAATAGAAATTTCCCTGAACTCAATGCTTTTAAATTCAATTCCAAATAAACCAGTACAATATTTTTTTTTAAATTCTGAGCTATGAACGACAAATCTACTACATATTAGACTTAAATATTTAAGAGGAATTGTGGGATAGTGAATAGAGTCCTTCAAAAGTCACTTGAAACTTAAAACAGCTATAAATATTATAATACAGACGGTTCATATAAACCTAAACCATTTTAATAGTCCATAATTTCGCTTTGAAAGGTCATCGAATGTAGAAATTTGTTTTAATGATGTCAGTGGCTCTGGGAGAATTGTCAGCACTGACAATCGTTGAGTCTTAAATGCCCATTTTCTTTGATACGACTGTAGACAATGTATATGGGTATCTTCAAGAAATTTGTGGAGGAGCTGGATAATATAGAATTGAGAGAAGGTTATTTCCAGTAAGATGGAGCAGCGTACTATACGTCTAGCGACACTATGGAACTTGTAACCAGTTTCTTTGATAATCAAATAATCTCAAATATTCTGTGGCCCCTTCCCCAGATCCTCTGACCTAACCTCACCGGATTATTTCTTGTGGCGGCATCTAAAAGTATACAAGAATAGGTCACGGACAATTGATGTTCTCAAGGAATCCATTCGAGACCAAATAAGTAATATTGGCGAGGATACTCTCCGTAAAACTTCAGAGAATATGGTGAGACGAGTGCAAACGTGTATAGATGCTGGTGGAGGACACTTCCAACAATTTCTCAGATGTAAATAGTGTAATGTAATCTCCTAATTGTGTATTATATTCTCCCAAAGTTGCAAGTATTTCCTATTTGCCTATTGAAATGGTTAAAGTTTATATGAATGACACTATATTTGAGATAGGATAAAAACTAAGTCAATGCTGAGCGAACACCGGTATGTAATTTTATTTTGTTTTACTTTTTCCCAGTTAAACATTAATTACCATGGGTACAGTTTTGTTCAATAAAACATTAGTAATTTAATAATTCAGTTATTTTATAATTCAGTTATAAGAACCTGTAAGTTATAAATCATGGCTCTATCACTAAATTGTAGAATTATAACTGATTCATTGCTGTTGTGAAAGAATGTTTTATCTACTTTGGAGAGAAGTTAGAACTCCTTTAAGATAGGACACACGCTCTATTCGCATTTATAGGGATTTAATCAACTTCGAGGAAACTGATTATTTTATTTATTTATTTATTGTTATCTGAAAAGTTTCCCAGAGCCATAGCTCATGCTAGGGAACAGTACAAAAATATATAAAATGATGGCAAACAGCCCTTAACAATACTTATATTACATTTTTAGAGTAGGAATGAATTACCGTACAAGAATAACATATATGAAACATACAAAGATACAGACATTCACTATAACTCAAGAAATAATAGTAACAAAGAACTTAACAGAAAAATAGAAACTACATATTCTATGGGACATTAATCCATATTAATTTTTAAACAGTTCAGCTTTCAAACCAGCTATAAATGTGTAACACTTTATCAGCTATCAATATATGCCTTCAGTAAATTTTCAGCAACTTTCCTTTTAAAATCTTTTATGTTCCTGCAGCCTTTCAGTTCCAGTGGCAGTGCATTATATAAGTTGATAACGTGTGAGGTTAAGCTGTTCAGGCCATAAGTAGAGGTGTTCACTGTTGGTTTTGTTAAGTTTCCTTTATTTCTTGTATTATATATATGTGAGGAGCTTTCAAATGTTAGATTGGACTTTAGAAGATTATTTTTTATTTTGTGGAGATATATTATCAAGGACATCTCTGTTTACTTGTAATGGTAAAATGTTAGTTACATGGTAGAGTGTTTTTGTGTTTGTTCTAAAGGGTAGATTGTAGATTATTTTCAAGGCACGATTTTGAAGTACTTCGAGGTCATGAGTTAAATATTTAACAGAGTTACCCCATAAGATGTTTAAGCAATCCAAATGAAAGTGAATTAAAGCATGGTAGATACTTCGTAAATGATTTACACTGAATCCTTTGAATTTCAGCCAGTGAATTACAGCTAACACAAGAAGAATCTTACTTTTTACATGCATGATATGTTCCTTCCATGTGAGCGTACTGTCTAGAATCAAACCTAGATATGTGATTTTTGTTACTCTTTCAATCACTGCGTTATCAACATATATCTTATTTACTACTGGTACGTATGATCTTTTATGAAATAACATATATTTTGTTTTACAGACATTTAATATTAACTTATTGCCCTTAAACCAGCTATTCAATGCATTCAGGTCTTGCTGTATGTCATATATCAGCTTTTGCTAATAAGAAAGCTGGAAGGCCAAAGATAATTATTCTCACTGTTACTGAAGTACTTCATTCAAATAATGAAATAGGAATAAATATTATAGTGATAGTAGTGTTGCATAGATATCGAGGCAACTTCATATGAGAAATACGTTCGCAATTAAAGGTGATAAGTGAGGCAAATTTGACTTTTGCTTTATCTGTAATAGCAGAGATACTGGTTAATAATGACTGGGTTGACGCTTCTTGGACAGATAAAGCATATTTTTCTCTAAATGGTGAGATAACATACAATAATTGTAGAATTAGGTCACAAAATGACTCAAATTTTAATTCAAGAAGTTTATCAGTTAAGTTATTGTATGGTTTGGTTTCAATTGCAATTTAGCATTGACCCTTATTTCTTCAATGGCCGCGTCGTGGCTCAGTGGTTAGACCACTTGGCTCTCACCAACGCGGCCCGGGTTCGATCCCAGGCGACCGCAAAGTGAGATTCGTGGTGGACAACACGGCGCTGGGGCGGGTTTTCTCCGGGACCTCCGGTTTCCCCCGCCATCTCATTCCACCGGTGCTCCATCTTCATCTCATGTATCATCAGTGTCACCGCCTGCGGTGCCGTATGTAGTAAAAGCGGACGTTATATACACACATTTCGTGCAACTCATGGCCATCCAGAGAGAGGGGAACCGGCCCCTGTGTGTGCTCCGTGTTCAGTACGCCTCACTGTGCGGCACATATTAATCGATTGCCCTCAGTACGCCAGCGTTCGCCAGTCTTTGGGCTTGGGAGCTAACTTGCCCGGTGTTTTAGGTGACGACCCAGTGGCCGTGGATAAGGCACTGCAGTTTGTTTTAGAAATAGGTTTTAATAAACAAGTCTAACTTGTATTTTATATTTATTAATTTTAGAGCTTTTAAATTATTAGTTTTTAGATGGTTTTATGTGCTCTTAATGGTCGAGTGTTTTATTTTATTGTATGTTTTAGCTAAATTTGTGTAGGTTTTAGGTTTTATTATTGACTTCGGGCCCAAATGACCTTGCTGTCGACGGGCCCTAAAACCCCACATACTCACTCACTATACACACATTTCATTTCTTCAATGAAGACAATGGAATGGATAGTTATGTAAATCCGCGATTTCCGGATCTCAATCTGACAAGAGTTTTGGCTGTGGGCTTACCTTAAAGAGTTTACATGCAAACACCCAACAGAAACTCAAATATGCTATCTCGCATGAAATTGCTAATAGTCAACGATATGCTGGGCATGGAGTCGTGGAGAGAATGGTGTACGTTGAACCAGAGGATGGATATCTTACCTAAAACTTTATTATTTGCCCAGTACGTGCATTGTTTCCTCTCTAAAATAATATGACGGTTTGAACAGTGCAATGACTTTTGAAAGAGCATATATTTTAAGTGTTACGCTACGTAATACGCTTTTATGTAATACGTAATGTTTACTTCATTTAACTTAGAAGAAATATAATTTCAAGCTCTTCAGCATTTCCGTGTATCGAATATGTAATATGCGACATTTTTTACTAAACCGCAGCCAGACCTTTACTTACTGATTTCAGTTTCAAAACAAGTAGATTTCCACATAGCATAATGGGGTGGAAAATTACCGACTTTTAGCAGCCGCTATCTGAAGGCGAGACCCTGAAGTGAACCGTAATAATGTAAGAGATGAGAACGCCTTGTGATTTGCCGGAACAAATGCGAAGCAGATAAATTTAATGTCTTGATTGCCATGTTAATTCAATTAGAGAAACAGCACTGAAAGGTCAGTTATAATTTTTAGGCTTGGATCACACTTGGCCTTGAAAGAGGAACACAGCTTTTCATTATGTTAGCAGCCCGCCTCGGTAGCAGAATGCCTCATGTTCAAGAGGTCCCGAGTTCGAATCTCGGTCAGGGCGAGTTACCTGGATAAGGTTTTTTCGGGGTTTTCCCCTATCCTTCAAGATGAATGTTGGGTAACTAAGTTCAATGGAACCTGGGCTCATTTGAGCATCATTTCATCCATTTTATTCATCATCCAATACGACATTACGTTGGAGGTCGTAAATTTAAAAAAAAAAAAAAAAAAGTTGGCAAGAAAGCAATTATGCAGAAAAACAGACGACTGTTTTAAGTATTCTTAGTCACTAAATCTGATTTCCTCTGCCAGACCAGGACTGCGCCGTGGTTGATTGCTTAAACCTTTTGGCTCTCACCAAGGCGGCCCGGGTTTGATCCAGGCGACCGCAAAGTGAGATTTGTGATGGACAGCACGGCGCTGGGATGGGTTAGTTCCGGGATCTCCTGTTTCTATCCACCGGTACATCTTGATCTCGTGTATCATCAGTGTCGCCACCTGTGGTGTCGATGTAGTAAAACAGACGTCAAACTCTACTCATTTAATTTCTACCAGACCATTTAATTACCATGTTTGTTTAATATTCCGTTTCTTGCTCAATTTTTGAAGGATTTTCCATTAAGAAAAGGGCTATATTTTATCACCAAAATGTTTGCAAAGTTTTGCTTTACTCTTGAAGACAATTTGCTTGAACCTTACAGTGGCATAGATTGTTCATGCTGGTCATCCTTGAAAATCGCCGCAAATTACTGAGTGGTAGGGTTGAGGGGAAAGTTTGTATCTATATTTGTGGAATACTTTGATAAATTTTATTAACGTGAAAAAAGAATATTACATAATGTCATTAAATTTCTTTGCGAGTAAAAGGTTTGAGTTGTCGATGTGTTTGGGCATTTCAGCACATGCATTTAACACTACCTCATTTTCATTAAATGCTCAGGTTTTAAAACTCGTGTTGGACAAGTTTAATGACGGTCATAATTAAAAGAATAACAAAGCTTCGATGAATTCACTACTTCAGTGCCAGGATGTTTGTGAGCCGCACAAAAATGGCGAAAGAGCCTTGGTCAGACCATTCCTGATACAGAATCTAAATTAAGGGAAGCAGGAAATAATTTCTTATTGACACGTGCACCTCTTGTTTCAGCCAGTGGAGGGTAGAGCATCCCTCAGCAAAATAACTTCAGGAAGATGAAGTCTCAGGTCTGCGATGATTGGTTACGTAAATAACGATCCCTCCGACAGGAGCTTGTGTCAAAGTAATTTCACCCTCACCTTTTCTCCGTTAGATATAAGATTTTGATAACTATTTTGAATTATTTTGTATTAAAATTCTAGCTTTGTCCATTACAGTTTGATTCAACAAGACAAAATATTTACCTATAAATTTACCAGGCAGTTATTGTGTAAACATTTACTATATTGACATGAATTTTACTATCCATTCTTGAAATCTTTCCTTAAACATGTATTATTCCGTTCACTTCACATTAATTGAAATGAACATTTGTATAGCTGCTATTACATATTTCCTTGAATTCTTTTTTAAACTTTTCTTTGTTTTATATTCTATGATACAATAATCAAGTTATATGCAAACCAACTGAAATTTTACTTTTGTATGCTAGATTTTCTGCTGTACCGTTATTAAGGGTTACTAACCTTTGAATAGATCTTAATAATTTTCGCATCACTCAATATTTATTATTACTGCAATTAACACTTAGGTACAAAAGGAAATGTGGAAATACAACCCTAACCCATACTCAATTTTTAGAGCTGCTCGTAATGTGATGCCTTTTAAATTCCGTAGTCATTACATGAGGGGTATACTCCATCTGAGAAAAGCCCGCCTCGGTAGCGTGGTGGTAGCATGTCTGCCTCACGCTGAAGAGGTCCCGAGTTCGAATCTCGGTCAGGGTGAGCTACCTGGATAAGGTTTTTTCCGGGGTTTTACCCTTATCCTGAAAGACAAATGTCGGGTAACTATAAGCTTTATAGACCCCGGGCTCACTTGAGCATCATTTCACCCATTCCATTCGTCGTCCAATATGACTTAACGTTGGAGGACGTAAATTACGAAAAAAAAAAAAATATCCGAGAAAAGTATAAAGAGAGGAAAAATAAAACCAATAACGAGATATAATTCTTTATGGTCTTTTTCTATCTCTTACGTTTTAGCAGTTATCCATGCCATCCAGACTTAAGAGGACTTCAGCGGCTCTTCACGAAAAGCTGAAGATGTACAGTTTGCGTCAGTAAATTGTTCAAAATGCGCGAGAGATGGTTGTGTAATTACTCTCACCTTTGGTGACGATCTGGTAGAATTCTTGTAGATGCCTCGGTTCTCTAGAGAAATGACTCATATCTCTGGTTGTAGTATCGGAATGAGTATTCTATGCTGCAATGGTTGGAAAATAACAATTCTCCTTTAAATTTCGCGGAATTTATTCCGTAAAACCATTTATAAATTCTGTTACAATTTTAAATTCCGTAGGTTCTGCCCTTTCATTAAATGATTATTGTTGCATCTTTGAGCTTTAAGTTTCTGGAAACTTGCGGAGTGACACCAAATTAAAAAGAACACGTCTTTCTATGAGAACGTTCCATTGCAGAATGATTTGAAGTCCTTTTTCGCTTATCTATGTAGACATCTCACTTCTACAATATCCAGGGTTCTATTAATCTCATCCCCACTAGGGACTATTGGTGTTGCTCACCGTTGCCCTTGACAACCAACTATTTCATTGCTTTTAAGGTCTGCATTACCTACTATATATCTATTTCCTTTTCCATACACTGTTCATATGTCATTTATCACACAGAAGTTTTAACACTTTCACAATTTGATCATAATGTTCAATAAACAAATCACATGAAAAATCTTACAAAATTAATAATTGTATTTCTGAGGCTTAAATTTATTACAAATAATCAGTTTTAAAATACTGTTTCAACTTTATATGTCACGAAAATTAGCTTAAGTATAATATATTTTAACAAAAACTGTCAAGCTATTTTGAGACAACTAATTTTAGAGAAATGTTTCATGTAAAGGACAGTCTGATCTTAAGTTTGTTAGTATTTCGCAACCCTCTTGATGTAAATATCACGTTTGGATTCAACCAGCTATTCATTTTGTAGTTATGCTATTATATACAGACAAGATAAGCATACAAACCTTTTTCCATTTTATTTAATTCAAGGAGGCTAGAAGAGTATTTACGTAAACTTGATATTTGGATTAATGCAATATGTTCTCTTACGATATACGTAGTAGAAAAGAATGTTGGAGGGTATCATAGCCAACAATTTAAACGCTCTGCTGCAAATACCTATTTTGCAGAACGCTCTTTGCGGTAAACTTACCCCGAGGTTATACGTCCTCTATTTGTACACCCACCGGAGTATTTTCAAACATCATGTAGTTACCAAATTAAATAAATATGCTGCATTGCTTCAGTAATTGAAGTACGTTTTTAAGTGAAATCGCTGCTCTAAATATTTATGCTGTCGCGCGGCATTCAAGTGGCTCCAGTCATTTCAGTTTGTTTTACAATGGGATATTGTCACATTGGGTGTCAGATTCATTATAGCGATAACACATTGGAAATAGAATCAGCAGTGTCTAGCCTTTCTCATATTTGGGGAAAACCTTATGAAATTTATAGCTGTAAAAGCTGAATGGGTAGGATGTATCCCACTTGTCACATGTATGGCACAAATAATAAACTTGGTCCAGCTCCTGAGCTACAAGTATCAGCGCGCATAATAACTAAAAATAACTTATAAACAAGATTGGTATAGCGAAAAGAAAATGCATTACATTTCATTTTTCCCAGCAACGGACGTCTCCAAGGAAGGGGGGGGGGGGGTTAGGCCCTGCAATTGCGCATTGCTGTATATTATATAATTTAATAAATACAAGGAATTACACATTAATATAAATTATTTTTGTAATTATTTTTATTCAGAAAACTCGGACAACTGAATACTTTATTTTCGCTCTACTTTTACTAAAATATTTGAATTTGATCTGAATCTTCAGTGTGACAAAGCATTTGGTGGTACATTCATACCATTTCTTAATGCATAGGCTCCGTTTATGTGGCGTTTAGTTTGCTTTATGTAGTTTTTAGCTTTGTTTTCACTTCGGGCCCAAATGACCTCACTGTCGATGGCCCCTAAAGCACCACACACTCACTTGATGCAGTACATAGTATTTAAATATGTTGACATCCTAATCATCAGTAAACCCGCAAAGCAATAAAGTTTGGAAGGTATTGTCGAATACTTAGAAGGAAACCTAGCTTCATTTGTCTTGAAAAATGTGTAAATTGTTTTATTTTTTAATCTTAAAATTTATTAAAAACTATCTTGGAGTTGGTTATACTGAATCAGAATCAGCAGTAGGAAGGCGAGGCTTCTGTTTAAAAGACCTGTATTTCGATTGATATTAAACATTTAAAATAAATCAAATGTGAGTGGGAATGTCTTTTTCTCCCAAATTAAAATGTTTCAAGATTGCTAGAAGATTAAAACAATGGAGGCCTAGCAATATAATTAGATTTTAAAAACAAGATTAGTAATGCACTATCTGCCATCCTATTTTGTCGGTCTGCATGGCTCATATTTTTAGGTGTTGATTCTAAGATCCGGAGATCACACACAGTTCCAGAACAATGGTGCTTAAGTGTGCTTAAAAGCGACAGCTCTAAATCAGTGGGTTTACTGTCATGTAAAATAAGACGAAATTCCAGGTCACCGCGACGCTGCTAATCCTTGTAATTGATAGAATTTTGAACAGAATTTTTTTATCTCCATAATTGTTCTTGTTTAAACAGAATTTGATTGAAAATATGGAGTCGTTGTGGTAATAATTAAAATATTTTAAAGCTTTAAATATTTTCATTTGATACCCATTTATTAAATTATTGCTAAAATGTAATGGAACGTACACTACATAATAATCCTAAACGTCTTGAAATCGGTTGAAATTAATGGAAGCGCTTTGATTAGTAAAATATAGGCGTAGAAGTTAATCCATATAATTACTTTTAATATGTTATCAGAAGTATAGCACAAGTTAAGTGATTGGTTTTACAACCCAATAGTTCGAATATGTGAATATTGCAGGAATGTTAATTGCTGAAGAAATATATATTACAAAAAGTGCGATGAGGTAGCACAAAATCATATTTTTGTGTGTTCATTTAAGATTAAATAAAGTGTAACCATTTAATAAAATACACTTTACGTTCTATTAATCTAAATATCTGAAATAACAAATTAAGAGAAGGACAGTTGAGTGTATAAACATATGATGGCTACGTCTGTACTTTAATATTTTAAAAGAGTACAAAAAAATGTAGTGCAATATCTCCTGATACAATGAACTTATTCTCTTACATCTGTTATACTGTCAAAAATACTACTAAAATATTTGCAGAAAAATTACTTCAACTTTATATTTTCGGACATATATTTTCTCTTGTGTTTACACTTAAAACATGTGCAAACGAAGGTATGGTGCATTTTTACGAATGTTATGTAAACTGAAAAGAAAATTGATAAAAATGGAAGTATTTATAGGTTTCAAATATCAATTTATTTATCAATTTATTTTAAGTCTGGAAAACTTAAGCAGTGCATAGTGCGTAGTGGGTGGGAACTAGATAATTATGAAATGCTAATTTATTATGTTTTGTTTCAGCAAATGTCGCGACCTTCAGTTTTGGCGTTGGAACAGGATGGACGGGGCCTACCCTTCCCCACTTGGAGGCAGAGGATTCTCCGCTTGGAAAACCGATGAACGCGGAAGCAGCTTCCTGGCTATCGTCTCTTGTGTTCATGGGTGCCATATGTGGAGGTCCTTTGTTCAGTACAATATCGCAGAGGGCTGGACGTAAGATATCCGGTCTGCTGACTTTTGTTCCACTCTTTATCAGCTGGCTAATTGTCATCTTCCTACCGGCGGATCCCGACCTCTCTTTTCCTTTGCTATACTTCGCCCGCTTCGTGACTGGATTGGCCGTCGGGGGAATCGTGGCTTTTGGACCCATTTATGTGGGTGAAATAGCAGAAGACAGCATTAGAGGAGCACTAGGGAGCTTATTCCCTCTTTCCTGCAATGCTGGGTGCCTCTTTGCTTACATTGTTGGAGCCTATCTGTCATTTAGGATCTTCGCAGTCGTTTGCTTCATACTACCTTTCATATTTGTCTGTACATATTTCTGGATGCCAGAAACGCCCATGTTTTTAGTGTCGAAGGGTAGGAAAGAAGAAGCAATGAAGTCACTTTTGTGGCTTCGTGGAGGTAATAAGGAAGTTGCCAAGAGAGACTTGGCCGTACTCGCTACAGTTATGCAGGAAAGCGACCAACAAGCTTCTCTGAAGGAGATGTTGAAGAACAGAGGTACCAGACGTGCACTGATCATCACTGCAGTGAACTGTGCTACACAGCATCTTTCTGGAGTCTTTGCAATGCTCAGCTACTGTGTGGATATCCTTCAGATGTCAGGTTCCGACATGGAAGCTGGTGCGGCGGCCATGCTTGCAGCAGCTCTCCAGTTGGCCGGATCCATTTGTGCACCGTACTGCGTGGAACGCTTCGGAAGGAGGGCGTTGCTGATTGGATCAGAGCTCGCTATGGGTCTGAGTCTAGTCTTACTGGGCATCTACTTCTACCTGATGAACCTGGGTATGGATCTGTCGGGCGCCCCAAGTTATATACCCTTTGCCTGCCTCGCTCTCTATTTCTTCTTCTGCTCCTTTGGCATCGCCCCCGTCACGTACATCATAATTACGGAGACATTCCGGCCAGAGGCTCGAGGTGTTGCTATGAGTGTAGCAACTCTTTTAATGTGGAGTTTCGCCTTCCTGGTCACCAAGTTCTACACTAGTCTGACTTTTGCGCTTGGGCTCTACGGTTGCTACTGGCTCTTTGCCACTGTCTGTGTTCTTGGATCCCTATTCGTTATATTTCAAGTACCAGAGACAAAACAAAGAAGTTTGGATTCTATCTTGCGGCAACTTGATGGGCAAAAGGAAATTAAATCTCAAAAGTTTTAATACATGTATTTTAATTTTCTTAATGTGATATAATTGGACTTGCTTTACAGAGACTTCATATACTCAAATGTGTCGTTCAGACAAAGTCCTAAGTTTTGTATTTTATAAGAGTCAAATAATGAAATTAAATAACAAAATCTCTTTTGCATTTTAAAATTTTATGTTCAAAATCGCTGTTACTGTACATAAATGGTTTAAAATGTGTAAAGAACACAACCAACCTTATACTAATTATACTATTGTTTTAAAAAATTAATTGTTACAGTGTACTAAAATTGTTTTATACATATACGTTTATCTATAATAAAACAAACAAATCCTTTGTAAAATTTAAGGTATTCATATTATCCTATTGAAAAAAATAGTACCTCTGTCAAACTTAGGTTTCCTATTTTCTTTTCAATTGTGAATTACAATAGTGTGGGAAGATGTACAACTTGTTAAATTGGGAAATAGTTTGTTTCAAGTTAATTTTGAGAACATTTAGTATGTAAATTTTCAAATTATCCTTAATTATAATGCTGATTGTAAGCAAAATTAAATAAAACTCGACAGAAGTATTTCAGTTAAAATTAGGACAAAAAAAAATATTACTTGCATGTGAAAAGATAGAACAGTAAACATATCACTTTGCATCAACAGGTAAATGATCCTTGTTTCTATTACATAGAACTAACTATTACATAGAACAACTCCCGTTGTTTGTATTTATAAGACCATACTAATTTTATTTCCACGTGGTTGAAGGAATTTTCAGTATCATTTCCCTGGAGGTAAAATATACAAATTAAGAACTGAATTACTATTATAACATCACTGCAGTATAAATATATTATTCGAATTATAACATTTGCAAAATTCGCCTTTCTTTATAGTTTGCAGATCATTAATCTTTCATTATAAATTTGCATCTTTACATTGTTAACGTCGTTTCAGAAGTAGGTTATGAAGCTCAGAATGATAGATTAGTTTAGTACAGAGGAAAGGTGATGTGGAGAACAGGTAAGTGCAAGAATTACATCTTTTACTCAGAGTTTAGTGTAAAAATAGCGCGGACATACTGATTTCAGGACATTCGATTTCTATGACCAAAGAAACCATCTCTTTACAGTGTGAAGCGGTCCGGCCCGTAGCGAACCACGTCGAGCTCTTCCTTATGCTCAACGACTCACAATTAGGGATTGGTGGCGTGCGGATATTCAGGATAGGCAGATAGGTTCCAGTTTGAGATGCCTAGTGATGTAGCTCTTGCGTGAGCACTTGTGAGCTTCAGGGAGTGGGTGCGTCCTGACTTGTTCTGGGGTAAATGAAGAAGACACCTCGAATTTTGTGGATGAAATTTTATTGTTGTCCTTAGACTCCTTTGCTCACCACCGTGAATTTGTCGTCCGCGTGGATCTTTTGCGATGTGATGTGTAGAAATAGCGCGGCATAGCTTAACCATAAATATATCGCATCCCTTATATATTCACCTTTTCACTAATTCTCACTAGAACGTCTGTTACGTACTGTACTTTGTCTTTGGCGTGGAAGCAGATTTGTCGGACAACACCGAATTCGCGTCCGCCTCGTGGAGATCACAGGACCAAAGTGTTCTTATTAGGAAAACTTACTTTCAGCCATTACTTAGAATTTACCCCACTCTAGGTATTTTTGGAGTTTGAAAAAATCATGTGAAGTAATATAAATTTTCCGTTGGGTGGCATCTATCCCCACTTATTATCAATGTTCAAATATTCCACTTTTGAACCTAATATGAAATTAGCTTTCGCTTTTCTCACGGTGAGATACATTATGCCAGCTCACGTTTGCAAAAGGCTCGTACTAAATTTTGCAGCCTTTGTTATTACGTTCGCGCATTCTAAGGAACAACACTGACTCAAAAAGGACTGCCTTGGGCTAAGTCAGGCCACGCCGTGGCTCAGTGGTTAGACCGCTGGGCTCTCACCAAGGCGGCTCGGGTTCGATCCCAGGCGACCGCAAAGTGAGATTCGTGGTGGACAACACGGCATTGGGGCGGGTTTTCTCCGGGACCTCCGGTTTCCCCCGCCATCTCATTCCACCGGTGCTCCATCTTCATCTTGTGCATCATCAGTGTCACCGCCTGCGGTAACGTATGTAGTAAACGCGGGCTTTAAACACTACACATTTCATTTTGGGGCTAAGTCAAACAATAGGTAATGTTTCCGGTCAGGTTACTATTGCTATCGCCATGTTATTGCTATTTCCATGTTATTGTTATTTTGTTATTAGTGGGTGGGTTGATTACTTGGTTATTGGTTCTGCCCTACAGGGACCGCGTCAAATGGCTTCGTTGTTGAAGATGGTCGCCAGTAGACCTTCTATATATCATGAGCTGAACTTATTTTTATATTTTTATAGTTAACACAGTACAATACATAGAGATTTAAGGATAAGTATATTGATGTAGCGGTTATGTGCAGCTAATTACCGCTTAGCTCTCAAATATTCGCCGCAGAGAAATTCATGTAAAAGAAACTCAAAAGTTAATGTATTTGGTAACAGAAGAAGTGCGTTCTGTGTTAGAACTTTGTTACAGACTGTTTTAGACTTCCTCCATGTTACGTAGTGTATTTTACTGTAGCGGGTATTCATTGACCACTCTAGAAAACCTAATTCAGAATAACTCCGCTGATTCTAGCCAATGAAACGTAACGGCCCGTTGAACAACTTGCGTGAAGACCATTTGGAGGCGTAGCTTGTAATGCTTCCAATTCCAGGGTGATCACACAAACAATAAATTGGACACTTAGATGCCCCTTGTGCTGGCATCTCCACTAGGGGGTAATAAGTTTGTATTTCCGCAGCGGAGGAATTTACCCTTTAATTAAGATTTTGTTCCTTCCATGGAGGCTGGGATTGCGAAAGAGGGGAATGAAATTTAAGTGTTATAACACTTAAAAGTAATAAAAGGATGTTTGTATCGTTTATTTTTAGAAAGTGTCACGCACACATTACTTTATCTATTCTTGTACAAAGATTTTAACTACTTATTCCTCTATTTCGTGTTTGAGATAAACTTTTACAAAACTGATTAATACATAATGTGTCGCAAATACAAAGGAAATATGGCTTTAAGCGATTGTCAAACTTCAAGAGCTACGATGGCTTGGAAATTCCATTCTATTTGGAAAGGTATATACACATTCAAATTAATCGCAAGGGATATCTAAAAATAGAATATTGACATCAATTGTATATTACTTTATCCGCTTCTTAAGGTTTACCAGGTAATGCAAATCATTAGAATGAATGAATGAATGTATACTACTCCCAGAAATTTCACGTTACCTATACATTTAATTTGTTCTGAAAACATTTTATAATAAAGCTTATTTATTTAAACATTCATTCATAGGATCTCAATGTGTTTTTCCAGTAAAATTGTGGTATCTTTGGAAATACATCTATTTAGTGATACGGATTTTAGATTCCGGCGTGTCGTATTTTAAAGATCCTCAAAAAAATTATATAGTTACTGCTTTAACGCAATTAACCTCGGCGTATTGCCAAAATTTCACTTAGGAGGTGGAATAGCATTAATCTTATATGTCTCGATGGCGTGGTGGTAGCATGTCTGCCTCACGTTCAAGAGGTCCCGAGTTCGAATCGAATCGGTCAGGGTGGGTTACCTGGATAAGGTTCTTTGTGGGGGTTTTCCTTTATCCTGAAAGACGAATGTCGGGTAACTCCAAGCTCTATGGACCCTGGGCTCATTAGAGCATCATATCACCCATCCCATTCATCGTTCGATATGACTTAACGTTGGAGTACGTAAATTACCACAAAAAATCTTCTATCAAGTTCATTGTACTGTTAGAACGAATTACAATGGTTCGGGGGGAATGTAGCCAAGATTGGTGTTAATATATTCATTGATGTGTGCGATTTTGAACTTTTAGAAGTCCAAAATTAACAGATTTTCTTCATTTTGGGTAATTATATAAGAATCTCCTAGCCTCTCACCACTCTTGAATAGCATTTTTAGTATTGTTCACTGGATGCATGGAGAAGAGAGAAAACTTTGGGAGCACATCAAATCCACGGTGGATACTATCATGGTCAGTAGATGGCAACGTTGTTAATGCGCGCAGAAGGGCTAATCCTGCCATCTACAGACCTTGTTACACTAAAAGACACTTAGGCTCACTGCTTGAGATTCATGCTCTTACCTACTTAACGTGAGTTGAAAAAGTAGACTTTCTGCCAACCACCAAGGTCCAGGAACTGTTCATCTGAGGCTATCCGATTAGCTAACAAGGGAAATACTGAGTAACTTTAAGCTCTTAAGGCAATGGGACCATTTAAGTATTATTTCGTTCATCATCTGCATTGTTTACAACTGTTACGAGCGATAAAACTTCAACAGAGACTTTGCAATGCTAAACAATGACCTTGGCTCTATGCTTATATTATCATAAGGTCAGTTTTTATTGGTAAAAAACGTGTGGGTGCAGAACTATATATACATTATCATGTGAGCTAGCCATAAAACTGACAATTCTGGTATCAACAAGGAACACAACGTAAACGTCCTCTACTACTGCAAGAGTTCAGTGATGCAAATGTAGGTCTCAACGTGTTCAGCTTTAACTTCAGTATGTTTAGGTACGTCTTTCGGGGTTTCCGCTTAATATGAAATTTAAACTGATCAAGCTATTTATACACAACATACACGATTAGACATAAAGTTCATGATGAACATTTTCTCAATTCATGTCAAAATAATACAAAAATCTTACAGCACTCACTTCTTCTCGTGAAGCAAGCCAGTTGAAAAGATGATTAGATATCGACGTTTCGGGAGTGTGCATCTCTTCCATCATCAGGATATTTATAAAATGTTATAGCCACAAATGAAGTACTGGATATAACATAACTATAAACAAAGACAAAACACTATCAAAATTCGCATTACTGAACAAAAGACTGTTTTCAGTAAATTAAATGCCAGGTCATGAGATGGTGTGTCTATAGAAAATTGTGTCAATGATACGTAACTAATTAACTTGATTATCAAGCTGTATTGATATTTGCTTCTTAATTCGACGGACTTCCATTTTTAAGGCCGGTTTCCAAGAGGAGCTGAACTGAAATCCAGCATCACGATTAAGCGTGCTACTTTTAGAGGAAATCGCCAAAGCCTCCTTAAATCTCCACTCCCAGTAACTGTTGCATTTTGCCAAGATGGCCGTCTCCCGAAAATTGGCTCTATGGTCGTTATCAAAACAATGATCTGCCAGCCCAGACTTCTCAGGTTGCATTAAACGAATGCTTCGTTCAAGTTCGATTATTCTAGTAGCGATCGTCCTTCCGGTTTGTCCTATATACGGTGTCCCACATTTACAGGGAATGGTAAACGGGATGCAGGCTGTAGCGTTAGGCTTATCTGACGCTTGCTGTATTACAGGTTTCCCTTTCCTAGCTTCGGTGATGGAGGCTTCAATGGAGTTGTCATTTTGACGGAAAGTGAGTCTCAGGTGCTGTAATTCTTGTCTTAAGTGGCTGGGATCAGAGATAGACAAAGCTCTGTGGGCCAGTGTATTGAGAACTCCCAGTCGTTGAGAATTACAATGGAAACTATGAGCGTCCAGATAGAGATAGGTGTGTGTAGGCTTGCGATATACAGCATGCCCCAAGAATGTCCAGGAATGGAAGAGCTCTATCCAACTCCACTTCCATGGTAAACTGTATTTGAGGTCGAAGGCTGTTGAGATGCGCAAGAAAGCCAGGCAAAGTGTCTGATCCATTTGGTCAAATTACAAAAGTGTCCATGTAATAGCCATATCATTTCTATAGATACGTGGACGACACTTGTAATTTGGTCACATGGATCGGACACTTTGCCTAGCCACCAAAGCTAGGAAAGGGAAACCTGTAATACAGCAAGCGTCAGATAAGCTTACCGCTACAGCCTGCATCCAGTTTACGGGCAATCTATCCAGCAGAATTAGCAGAATTCTCGCCAAATAGAACATCGAGACCATCCAATATACACCTCCGAAGATTAAGCATCTGTTGAGACCCGTGAAAGACAAACTGGACTTAAAAGTTCCGGGAGTGTAACGCATTGCCTGTGAATGTGGGACACCGTATATAGGACAACCCGGAAGGACCATCGCTACTAGAATTATCAAACATGAACGGAACATTCGTTTTATGCAACCTGAGAAGTCTGGGCGGCAGAGCATTGTTTTGATAACGACCATAGAGCCAATTTTCGGGAGACGACCATCTTGGCAAAATGCAACTGTTACTGGTAGCAAAGAATTAAGGAGGCTTTGGCGATTTCCTCTGAAAGGAGCACGCTTTATCGTGATGCTGGATTCAGTTCAGCTTCTCTTGGAAACCGGCCTTAAAATGGAAATCCGTCGAATTAAGAAGCAAATATCAATACAGCTTGATAATCAAGTAGCTACGTTTCTTTGACGCAATTTTCTAGACTCACGCCATCTCTTGACCTAGCATTTAATATACTGAAAACAGTCCTTTGTTCATTAATGCTAATTTTGATAGTGTTTTGTCTTTGTTTATGTTGGTGTTATATCCAGTGCTTCATTTGTGGTCATAACATTTTATTAATATCTTGATGATGGGAGAGATGCACACTCCCGAAACGTTGATATCTAATTATCTTTTCACCTGGATGACTGCCCGAGAAGAAAGTAAGCGTATACTTCGCCAGGAAAGCTTCAGGTCTTATTTTAATTTTACAGCAGTTTAAAAAAAAAAAAAATATAAGAGAAAATGAATGAAAAAAAAATCATGGCGGTTGATTGTTTAACATTCATTATCTGTTTTTGTTGTACTGATTTCACGTTCGTACTCTGTTTGGTACTCAAGGTGGAAGAATTATGTATTATTTATTACTTTAATATTATTGAAAGCAAGAGAGTTCAGTGGTAATATATTTACATTATAATAAATATTTGGAGCTCGAGAAAGTAAAAGGTTATGGACACTAAAATATTTCTAAACCAAAAGCTGCCAATGTGGCCGTAGCTCTTAAAAGGGGACAATTAAAAACGCCGTTATCTCAGCCGCATTGTTTACGAGTATCTAGAGCCATAAACTGCTACCGTAGACAATTGTGAAGTGCTTGTAGTAATTTTATTACTTTGTTTACGTCGGAAAGCAATGCTTTTGCGTTTAATATAGTGTTCCACTGTTAATTTTGATATGTTCTTTCCTTTCTCTATGCTCTAGACGGCATCTTGTCTGGCCTTTACTTTTTACCAATTCTTCTTTCCCTTATTTTCTGTGGCTAAGGGGATTTTAGGTCTGCTCATAAATTGTCTTGACCTCGAGGAGTTTTATTTGTTTACAACTATACGATAAAGAGGAGTCCCAAGAATTCTATTCTTCCTCATTAACATTTATGATGCTACAAGGGTATAGGGTATCTTTGTCTGGTTGACGTTGCAGAATAGTATTCGTGTATTCCAACTAAACGATATTTCTATAAGCTGAAAGCTGACGGAAATCGATTGAATCATCCATATAACCTGAGGAGATGGAATATCAGGATGTATTCGCCCGAAATCCTTGTTTCATATCAACCTTTAATCGTGATTCCTCCCTTATGTACCTACCGGTTTCACATGGGTATTTTCTGTCGCTGGAAGAGCTGGGACGGAGTGTAGTCCTTGGGATAACTGGGTGAGGATCTACGTGATGGATAAGTAGCAGTTCCAGGTTGCAACCTCTACCCCATCGGCCTGCCTAATTACTTATCACATCCAATCCACAGTTTCCTCTACGACCGCAGCCTTTCAGTACGCACTGGTGGAATGCTTTCATTAAAAGTTAAGTTAACCACTGACGCGACATCCCTTAGAGGGCCAAGCCTACCAACCCGACTGCCGGCCTCACGTCCACTTACGCACGGCAGAGGCGGACGATCATCCAACAGATATGGGGAGGAAATGTCAGCATCTCGGCATCCCCCAACCGGAATTCTTGGTTTCCCTGACCAGGGCCGCTTACCTAGCGTAAGATCTTCACGTTCCTAATGATGCTGAGTTGGCACCGGTCCTACACCCGGGACCTATAATCCCCACCACATGGGTGGGATCGAACCCAGGCCGCTTTCCCTGGCCAGGGAGCAAGGCATGCTGCCTTAGCCCGCTACGCCACGGCGCAGGACGGCATGCTTTCATGCCCACGTAATATTACCGCAGGTGTCCCACAGGGTTCTCGCTCGGCCCCGACTGTATTTAATATATACATTTCTGATATTCCTGACTTAGCTCCGACTTCTTTAGCTCTTTACGCTGATGACACAGTACTGTATTATTCTTATGTTAATTTCCAGCAGGCACAACAAGTAGTACAGCTCTCATTAGACCGCCTAACTCGTTGGTTCAGCACTTGGCAGATCTCTTTGAACCCTTAGAAAACCGAGGCTAAAATCTTCACTCTTCGCCGATATACTCCGCTTCCTCCGTTGTATCTCTATAGGAACAATGTTCCTTGGCTCCACACTACCACTCCCGTTAAATACCTTGGAGTGCTTTTGGACTCTCGACTGACCTGGCGTACTCACATCGATCGCCTTGCGGCTTTCAAAACTCTCAGGTCTGTTACATCGCCGTACCAGCGTCAACCTACAGTCACTCTATAAGTCACTTGTTCGTCCGCTTGTCACTTACGGCTGCCAAGTGTGGGAGCCACACACATATGTCATCTGCGTCGTCTTCAAGTTATACAGAATCGTTTCATGTGCATCGCTACCAACGCCCCATGGTTCATCCGTAATCAGCAGCTCTATCACGAATTAGGACACTTACCTCTTCACGACTAAATATGCAGAATCGCTCATCGTTTCTTTTCCACACTGCAAGAAGTTCCAGGAGCTGTGCATTATAGCATCGGCATCCGTACGCGCCAACCCTCACGCTTAAATAGGAGACTACCACAGGACCTGCTTCTGAGTGATACATCTGATTCGAGTGATTCTGGTGCTTGATGTTTGTGTCTTACATATCCGTATTGACTTAATTCCTCAGAGAGTATTATTGGAGTTCTAACTTAATGTAGTTAGGGGGCGGCCCGTTGGCCTACCCCTGAGTGTTATTGTTCTTTAATTTATTGTTCTCTAACCTTATTTTCACTCTGATCTGTAAAGCATTGTACTGATGATCGATCAATATTAAAAAAAAAATATTTAAAAAGTTCCCGGTTGCGAAAACTGCATTCACCGCTCAGGAACCCAGGGCGCTAACCCACGTTCCACCCTCTAGCACAACACCTTGTGGGAAGAGGTGGGGAATGGAACAGTCGTATGATTGTCCTTAGTCCAACATCACTACTGCATCATAGTGTGGTGTGTAAACCTTTTGTGTTACTGCACAATACATACTTAAATACAGCATGAAACAATAATATACATATAAAATACTCATTTATTAATAGAAACTTCTAGGTGTGCAATTAAGCTCAGCAGGAAAATTGTGTAATGAGAATAAAACGAGGGTTGGAGATAAAGTTTATGGAACTACCAGCCTGATTAGAAAATGCGACATATAATACAGATGAAAGGACAGTTTAGGAACCACATGTGGTGAACATAGAACATTGTGCCTTACATATTTATTAGGAAGTAGACAGGTTGTGCTAGACGCCATCGGGGAGTTTCTATCTGGTCAGCGAAACCTTCTCCACAGAAACTTCGACCGTGCCACTGAAGATGTCCACCGCAGTTGTGGAAGAAACGTATGGATCTTAAGCCAGCAGACCACGGATAAACAGCCCGGATATAACTCCTTGTGATATTGTCTTTTGACTTCTTTCTCAGGGGCCGTCCTTCGGTGGCGGGGCCACATGTACAGAAGATGCACAGCCCCTGTACCAAAGCTCCCTTCAACTTTACCTTACTTTAGTGCTCATTATAGTACATATTAATTTCATGAAAGTTATGTGTGGTATTTAGATCGCAACCCCATTGCAGTGTAATAGACAGTGTACGCATGCGCGCGATCTACGGTCAGCTATACGTTGTACTAATAACAACATAATAATTAGCTTTAAGTTTATTATAATTTCGATCCTTTATCTCGTGTAAAAAGCATTAAAACCCATCAATATCGTCGTTGTCGTAATCATTGCGCTTCAGTTCCCATTACGTTAATGAATACATGCTCCAAAACGGCTCCTTGGGTGACTACTTTTTGCATCTGCACTTTAAATAGCTTAGTAATATAATGACTTCCGACTGTCTGTAAAATTTTAGGAGGCTTTGCTCTTTATTGGAATTTAGAAGCAGAGCCAGCTCCAAGCTCCCATTGTGAACTCTATTCAATCAGATTCTTATTTTTGGAAATGGTTAGAAAGTTACTCGAAAATATCATGTGTGGATTTGCTACTTAAAAATTGCCTATGGGTTTATTCACTAGATCTTTAAATGTATGATGTTTGTTGAAAGATATCCATCTTATTTTCCTTTAATAATACATATTATAATATCCTTACTATTTACAACTTATGCCTAGCTTTTTATTTGCCATTGAAACAAAAAATTTTCTGCTGTCAAGGTTCTAAAAATGACTCTCTGTAAATAACTTACAAATAACAAATTTAAAAACGTGGCAAAGGAATATCTATTTTCCTGTAATTCGTGGACTATATCTAGAATGAAGTTTGACAATCCCACTATTTCATAAGGAAACTTAAGACTCACAAGTTTGAATGTCAGTCGCAAGTCTTCTTGATACTTACCTCTGTTGATAAGGATTTTTATTGCTCTAAACTGGTCTCAGTTTCAATATGGCGTATTGTGGACAAAATATAATGAAACCAACTCCTTCGTAACTGTTCTAAGAGTTGTCAGGAACCGATATGTGATTTATGCAGTCGATGACTTTAGTACACAAAGTGTGTAATGTGAATCTGGATTCGATTTATATATAAATGATACATTAAATAATGCATAATTACATAAATAATATAAATATATATTATGTAAATAATTATATAAATAATTATACTACATTCGATTTATATATAAATGAATTGACGTTTGTTAGTCTCATAAAAACTCAAGAATTGATGAATCGATTTGCCTACTTTTGGTTTCAAAATACTTGTATAAGTCCAAGGAAGGTTTAAAAGGTGAGAAAAAAAGCTGAAGTGATAATGGACCGAGTGATTAACTAAATATAAAAGTACACACGTAAACTTTCCAGAACACAGACACCTACTTTTAATTTCGAAAAAAAAAAGCATTACAAAGTAGAAAGATATTCCACTCCTTGTCAAAGTATTTAAAGATATTTCACTTGCCATATTTTATTAAATTATTTTTATCTTTTGTTACCAAGACTGAAATTTATCTTATGTAGCATGATGATAAACATTTCGAAGATTAGACACAATATTTGTCCAAAGAAAATAATTATAAAATATTGGCGAATCTTTGGTTATTTTCTTTATAATTTCTGTTTGTGAATTCGTAAATGTGAATTGATTTCATAGAAAACTAATTTAACTCCTTTGTGACTTTGTGAAGTTCCGGAAACGTTTTTATTGTGCAAAGGAGAAGACCACCTGACTTCAGTGGTAAAAGTCAGTCGAATGTGCGACGAGCTGACGTAGTGATGAGCAGCGAAATGTAGCAAATGCAAATAGTCGTGTCCGTATGTCTCAATTGCGTTCTAGAGTATCTGTTTTTTCCGGGGACGTTGTTTTGTACACAGTTATAAACCAGGGTGATGTAGTCAACTGTCCCACAGAGTTTTCACATTCATTAACATTGCCTGGACTCTCAACACACAATTTTAAAATTAGAAGATCAGTTGGTTCATCCTGCGTAACATTAACCAACCACGATTGTGCAATGGAACGAGACTGTGAAAAAGCTAGTGAATGTCATCGAGGCACAACCATCAAGGGATAGTACGAAGGAGAGGTTACCTTGATCTCACGTATTCCGATGATTCCAACAGATGTACCTATCTTTTAATTTTAAGCATCTACAATTTCCTGTCTTTTGGACTTTGCAATAACTATAAACAAATCGCAAGGTCGTCGTTGAAAGTTTGCGGAATCAGCTTAGAGTTTCCCTGTTTTTCCCATGGACAATTATACGTCACGTGTTCGCACGTCGGAAAACCATCGTCTTTATATATTTAGGCCCCACAAAAAGACAAAAATGGTTGTTTATCAGAAATATTTAAATTTATTAACTTAATTTCAAATGTGTTGTATTTAAACTTCACCCTCAATTGTAGAATTAATAGCTAATTAATCTGAATTTGTTTTAATGATATAGATAAGTTGAGACAACGAAGTTCGCCGGGTCAGCTAGTCTTCAATGCCTTCAAACCTTAATGCCTTATGGTAGCTCAAGGAGTTGGAGCGACTGGATGGAAACCAGGAGATTGGTGGTCCAAATTCCGGCCGTGGCATTGAATTTTTCAGTCGACTCTAATTAAAAACATCGTTATACCGGAGTAATGTGTTTATAAGGATTAATTTTGACAGGATTAATTCCTCAATATAAAATTCAACCATGCTAGCTCAAGGGTTTAGAGCGACTGGACGGAAACCAGAAGATCCGTGGTTCAAATTCCGGCCGCGGCATTGAATTTTTCAGTTGACTCTAATTAAGACATCCATATACCAGAGTAATGTATTTAAAAGGATCAATTCTGACAGGATCAGTTCCTCAATATAAAATTTAAAATTAAGAGTTTAATGATAAACATCTTGGTACAATAGTAGGTAGCTACAAATGGTTATCTCGAATATGAGAACTCTAAGTGGTTTATCGAGAAAATATGAGTCGATTGGAGAGTTTAATATCGCGTCGGCATGTTTGCCATGGAAGCTCAAGGGGTTAGAGCGACTGGACGAAAACCAGGAGACCCGTGGTTTAAATCCCGGCCGTGGCATTGAATTTTTCAGTTGACTCTAATTAATTAGTCTTCAATAACTTATCTGACAAAGGAAATCTTTCAACTATGCTTTGGGTGTTTCTGAAGAATAGATAGCTTGAAATGTTTGAGAGCGAGGAGATAAATAATCTACGCAATTTATCATAATAGTAACGTATTCCTTCATAAACCTAAGAATTTCGTTTATGATTGTAACATGCAACTATTGGTAATTATATTAATACTTAAAATGCCATTAAATACTTCCGACTATGTGAAAGATACATAAAATCCACTTACTGCACTAAATAAACCCATATATGTAGGAATCGTCGTAAATGAGATAATTAGCCGGTAATTCTGCTTGTAGATAACATTGAAAATATGTTAATGGTGGCCTTTTTAAAGAAAAATGCACGGCACCATAGTGAAGCAGTGACGCACGTCATTGGCACATTACAGCGAATATTGTTACTGTAGACACAGCATTCGGACTTCAGGAACTTTGGCAATCAGGTTGGTACCCTATCCACTATTCTCTGTTTTTATTTGCCATATTTGTACTTTGTTTCATTATCATTTTTGTTAGGCCTTAGGAAAATTGTGTAACCAGGAGGAATTTTTAAATCTAAATGTCCGCAACACTCATTTTATGTGGACATAAGCTCCAGTAGAAACCCAGTGGAAACATTCCAAATTTCATTCTTTTTTATTCATTTATTTATTTATTTTATAATTTTATAAGATTTTCGATACTTAAATTTCTAAAAAATATGTAATTCGTTTTAGACATGCTCATAATCTTTGACAATCTTGCAATTTATGTTTTATAGGTTTTTGCATCTTATAATATTTCGACAATACTTCAATATGTCAAATATTCGATGTGTAAGTCCTTCCTTCTTGGAGTTCCAAGATATGATACACATTTCTAACCTCAAATACACAGTTATACATAGGGACTTAAAATAACATTAATTAAATGGGTTATTCAAATTAAATTTTATAAAACCGTCAGTTTAAGAATGAATACAGTTAATGTCATTAACTATTTGTAGTAATTGATTTAGAGATGGGCCATTATTTTCATACGACAAAAAGGGTTATTTAACAAATGAAAGTTAAGGTTTACACTATATTCTCTCAAGAAAAACAACATGCCTTCATATATTGCCAGGATATACATTTAATACACTTAAAATAAAGACACTACATTTTTGTACAACTTATGGTCCAATATCTCAAATAGTTGTGTTTGAACAATGTGAAAATTTCATTATAAAATAAGAATATAGAATATTATTCAAGGAATAGAAACTTCTTAGCGCTCATTTCGTAACAATATCCTCTTATTTAACATCTTTTATATCTCGTACATTCTTCGGTGTAATGTGAAGATCAAACATAACAATGGCCATCATATTCCTTTGTATATATTGTAATAATTTGTGAAGGAAGGAAGAGAAGTTCCTCTAATATTCTAAATTATCCTTTGAAGGCTCAGCATCAATAAAAATATAATATGGAAAATATGAAGAAAACCTCAGGGGTAATTTTTACGTATTTGCATGTAGCAGTATAAGATTTTTAATATATCAGTATCTAAATTTTGTTTCCTCTGCCTAATTAAACAGCCAGTAGAGCTGAATACCTTATAGTTCCTGGAACAGCTACACAAAGCCAAATATGTATGCCCTACTTAATGTTTTATCAGCACCAGCTACTTTGTTTGTTTGACATATTTAGCAATCACCCTATTTCTCTCTTTCAAATTAACTCACACAATATTTCCAAAATAGGGTGCCGGTGTAGCGCAGTGGTTTCGTTCGCGGCTCTCGTGCTGAGGGCCCCGAGTTCGATTCTCAACTCTGGGGTGTCGATTTTAAGTCAGTCCTATCCACGCCTTCATCTCTGTCTAGCACGTGTGAAGTGAGCCCTATCCCAACGTGGTTCGAGGTCCACTTTATAAGCTGCAGGTCCTCTCGCCTCACCGCATTTTCACTATCATCCTACCATTGGAAGTACTGAACCACCTGAGAAATGGGTGTGGTCATCACATGTTGGGGCGAGGTTACCCTGAAGGCCAGGCTACCTGGTGGGTTGTATTTGAACACACACACACACACACACACACACACACACACACACACACACACATCCCAAATACTGAGGTGTAATTCTACTGTTCTGCTGTCGTTGTAGTAGGTAAGGTATAACGAATACGTGTCGATCCTATTCGTGTTCTTCAATTCAAATTAATTTCGCAAGTCTAGTGCTTTGGAACTACTTCCGAAAGTGAGCTCTCAGCACTATTAATGGGTAACAGCTGTGCTGAAGTTCAGCATAAATGACAAATGATCTAAAGATGAACATTCCGCAGTTACGCGAAACAGCAAGAAGGAAGTAGATTATAGGATTTAACGTATCTGTCGTAAACTAGGCGCAATCTACATGATGGGCCCCTAACATTGCTACAGTAACCACAAAAAGAAATGAACATAAGGCGTGGCTAGGAATGGATGATCCATTGCTGACTAGCCTAAGAGGTGTATCCGATGTTGTACAGCTATATATGCGACCGACTTGCTTTGCCGAACACTACAGCTTTTTTGTGTGCTTATAAAATACTAATTGAAACATTTCTTTGCTTTTTCGCATGTCACAGAGTTATGTTTAGGGTGACTGTCCAAACCGCATGTTTGTAGAACATTTACTTTCGGGGATAGGGAATGATAATACACCTGACCAGAAAGAAAAGAATTAGTAACGGTCTGTAAAGCAAAACAGACACGTGCCTCATAGCACATGTACAGTTGATGCATTTTATAGCTTGCATTTAGTAAAGTGTCTATCTTATAAGTGTACAGACGTGCTTTCAAGGTCGGTAAATGTGCAAGACTAGTAGTTACTGCGATATAAATAATGGGATTTTACATAAACGGGCTAGGAATATCATTTTTCATGTTTTTGAAACAATTGTCAATTAAATAAGTTTTCTAAATGACAAATTTCACTCATAGTCGAAAATCTACGGCACAGGTTTGTTGCATGAGTGCTCATTCTATATCGAACTTTGTACAGAAGGCAAGCAGTTCACTAAATTACAATGAGTTCCCTTACTTAGGTATTCTGGAAAACATCGAGCAACGAAAAAAGTGCTAACAACTTAGACAATTTTTAAAGGGTGTGTTTTACGTTGAAAAGTGTATGATGGGTGAATATCCAAGTGCCAAAATAATGACCAATTTAGTGAGGGAGAAAATACAGTGTACGGGTTCTGTATCTTCTATGTATACCATTATGAAATCTCTTGGGTTCAAATATAGGACAACCAGTGCTGTTGGCAAATTTCTGCTTGAACGAAGCGATATTGTTACTGAAAAAGTAAAATTTCTGCGCAAAATGTACATTACAACTGCAGGTGATTCCAGGCCAATCTTTTACTTGGATGAAACCTGGGTTAATCAAAATCAGTGCAGGAGGAATGCACAGCATACTTATCTGGAACTCAAAGTACATATAAGCAAGGGAGGAAGGCTTATGATTTGCCATGCAGGTTCATCAAAAGCTGGTTCCATACCGAAAAGTAAATGAGTTTATCGTACGCAAACATAAAACAAGCATGCCGATTACCACACCGTTATGATTACAGACTATTTCAAAAATGGTTTGTCAACAGATTTTTAAATATTTTGAAGGAGGATTCCATAATTATAATGGATAATGCCAGCTATCATTCTATGACCATAGAAAATTTACCCAACAGCAGTTCACGAATATTAGATATACAGGAATGTCTACATGGTGATGATATTCCCTTTGATGCAACAAAAACTGATATCTAGTTATTAACTCGCATTGCTCCTTGCAGAAATCAGAAAAAGAAATATGAAATGGATCAGATAGAATTAGAAAAGAATTACGAAGCTATCCGGCTGTCTCTCTTTCACTCTCAGAATAACCATGTTGAGCTTATTTGGGTTAAAGTAAAGGCTGAAGTCACACGGTTAAATAATACATTTGTGGATGTTGAGCGATTAATGAATGATCGTACAGGATTTGGAATCCCGTGTGGCATATGCTGAGCGTTTGTAAAATCACGATTTTGCTAAAAAATTCTAAGGGAGCACATCATCGATGACCTCAGGGATGACAAAACACGTTTGACAACACTGACGAAGCAGAAAACGAGAACAACGATCACAGGAATGGCATTCTGGCAGATCTTTTATAGTAGGTATCTCTTGTTATAGTAAAGATTTATTAGCTATTACAATTTCACATTTATGTTTAAAAAGTTTATGTGTTCTGCCTTTCGTTCCCTCTGTGTATAGAATTTAACGATATGTTTGTTTTATAACTGCAACACCTTGCAGTGTCAACGGAGTTCACTTTACTCGCTAGGCGGATTCGGTGAGACAAAGGCAGATATATCTTTCATCTGTGTCACCTGATGTAGAACTGGCAACGCCAAGAGAGCACCAACATGCATTGGCTAAGCCCAAGTTCATTCTTGTTTTGTAGTTATTCTAAAAGTTCATCATCCAGGTGCCAGAGTACACGGTACAGCTACCAATTTCACGGGTCCCGCCTCACGACAATGCCACCCCTTTGAGAACAAGGGCCAAGGGCAACAACGCTTCTCCAACGCCGAGAAATGTGCTTATGAGGTGCAATGACCACCAGACAGCAGCCCCACACTAGAGTCATCGCACCTGAGGGATAGAATAAGGTGGAAATGTAATAGATAGCTGAGAAGGAAAGTAAAGAACTCCATATTAGCCTGGAGAACTAAGAAAGACTTAGGAAAAACCTTTTAGTCAACATTTTCGTTCGCCGGGAATCGAACTTGGGACATCCAGAATGCGCGTCCCAAGCGTACAGCCTGAATTACCTCGCTAGTTATATGGCATATTTTCAAGAAGTTTAAGTTAGTTTAAAGAGCCTATAATATAGGCTTCTCAACGACACTTTGGCAACTCTCCCCTTAGAACACTATGTAACAGAATGCGAGGAGGTCGCAATATGGGGAAAAAAGCTTTGGGAGGAAAAATGGGAGAACCTAGAGAAAGGGATAGTAGCTATAAAAATGTTAACGGGAATGGAGGAAAAGAAGGTAAGAAGTATTGGTGAGTTCTTGCAGAAAGTAAAAGAAAAATGGACCAGAAATATAAAGAATATAAGAAAGTAAAATGAGGGGCAAGAATGGGGCTAATTAAGTAACAAGGAGGCATGGAGGTTAAGAGCTACCTGGCAGAGCAGTGGACCAGGGGGTCATGTAAGTCAAGGTAGCTACAAGGTAAAGACAAATAGCTGTAGCCAAAACTAATAAATTGTAAAATTTTGGAATATGCACTGTAAAATATATCTAAATGTATTTCCTGCCTTTCTTGTGGAAACAACCTTCTGAATGAACTATAGCTAGGGGCAGGATGTATCGAAAATTTACAGTCTACATACACAAACCTCAAATTTCTGGTTTAGGATTCACAAAGAATTTGTTTTCAGAAAGTTATAAGTTATTTGTAACCAGAAAATTATATTGTGTCACAGCGGCAGTGGCCCAAGCTGATTGGGAGTTTGGTGCCAACTATCAGGATTTAGATTAACAGAGGGGGTAGCACTCCCGTCCGGTGTAAACAACAGAAAATCTACCAACGGAAACTAGAATATTTTTCTATTGTTCTCGCCTTCATAGTATTCTAGAATGGTATGTGGACGTTTCCAATTATCATATATGCGCGTGAGTCAGGAAGTGTGAGTGGTGAAAATAACAGTGCTGTTTCTGAGAGGGTTCATGAAGTGCTGTGAGTGCTGCTACTGCAAAAGGTTAATCAAGTGTTGTGTTCGATTCCCCAGCGGGTGAAACTTCCGAAAGAAGATGCAATGTTGGTCGTATTTCATTATGACACCATGTCGCGAAGAGAGAGCAATGACAGTGCAAATTTAAAGTATTGTACTGAACAATATTGTACTGTTTAGATGCTGTTTAATTGTACCTACTGTTTTCCTCAGTTAATATGGAAACAGTGCTGTTATTTGCAAGCAAACTGTTTGAGGCCTATTTAAATAGCTGTTCCAGTGAGTCCAATGCTACAGTATGTTACATATGCCTTTTCCTTCAAAGAAAGAACACACAACATTCAGCATATATATTGGAAATGGAATGTATAGTAAATGGATACATACAAATCAAGGAGTAAGACAGGGTTGCAGTTTGTCTCCTATCTAATTCATAATTTATATAGATGATCTGATTATAGAATGGATGTTTAAGATTAACGGAGGCATTCATCTGGCACCAAATTAAGACGATGCTATTTGCGGATGACCAAATAATTATAAGTAAAACTGAAGACGAGCTGCAAAGAGCGGTATATATTTTACAGAAGTTATGTAAGAATTATAATTTCAAGATTTCCACAAATAAAACAAAAACAATGGCGTTTCGAGGTAAAGACACTATTAGAACGAAAATAGTAATTGATGATATTATCTTAGAGCAAATTACGGGTTTTAAATATTTGGGAACATATGTCAGTTATAAATATGAAAATGATTTTAAAAATAAATTACTAATGTTTCAACAAATATGCGGCATAATAAATAGAAGCCTAAAAACTAAAACCAGAAAAGAAACACGGATGAAAGTTTATAACGTAATGGCTGTGCTTACTTTTGTTTTTGGTTCTGAAACATAAATATTAACAAAAGCAGACAAAAACAAGATACAGGCTGCCAACATGAGATTTTAAGAGCAGCAAAGGGATGTACTCTTTTAGATAAAATTCCAAATGGAAAAATAAGAGAAGATTTAGAAATAAGTTCTTTAGAAGACAAAAATTATAGAAATGAATGGAGAGAGCATATTGAGAGAATGCCGAGAGATAGGATCCCAAGAAGAGTTATAAATTATACACCTAGAGGAAAGAGACATCCGGGAAGACCAGGAAAACGAGGTCAGACATGTTTTAAGGGAGCATTGCCTAGCCCTTGGAGTGAAGAAGAAGAAGAAGAAGAAGAAGAAGAAGAAGAAGAAGAAGAAGAAGAAGAAGAACATGCGGAATCTGCAACATTTCAGGAATGGCTTCGTTCAGAAACGATTCGTCCAATCAGCAATGTGTTTATCGTGTAAACAGCACAAGAGGGACGCTTATGCTGCTCTAGGGTGATTATGCTATTGCCTCCCTGGTTGGTTCCCTGTTTATTTTTTGTTTATCTATTCCTCGTTAAAGAATCACTTCTTTAATTCATTTTAAATATTAACATGTGTTAGGGAAGTCAGAAAAATCAAAGCATCTCAGTTGTTGAGAATGTAATCTTCTGTTATGTAAGGCAGAAGTTTATGGTTAAAAGACGGATTGTGTTCATGAAATTTCCTGACTAAATCGCTACAAAAACCCTTGAATAATGTTATAATGCATATTATCTGCGTAGCTTTGTATTTGGCGTGAAACAGTTACACAAGGTCACAAGATTTAATAAACATTCAAGCATTCATTTTCTCTCTCATTTCAATCACTGTATGTCCCACACTGAGAAAGCTTTGCCACGAATTATGGAAAAAAACTAAAATCTCTTGCGCATATTTCTACGCGCTTTTCTTGAATCCAGTTATCAGCATTCAGGTGTTTTTCTAAGTCTTGAACTTTGCCACATATGATACAGTAAGTCTAAAGTTTTGTGTTTGTAGCTCCTAATTAATTTTTCAGTCTCTCTACTATGCACTTGCACAAAATGAAGGTAAAATGTCAGTAATATGACGTCCTGGCATCTAGTTCAAGATATCTGGTTGTATATTGCAAACTTAATATTTACTTATCACATTTAATTCTCATAATAGTACATGAGTATTTTAAAGATGCAACTTATATACTAATAACTGAAATGAAAAAAAAAATTATAGAAAGGGAATATAATAAATAAAATTAAATACATAACATATATAGTGGTAACTATAAAATAACGAACTCCACATACAGCAAATAAGTTGTTATCAGTTACTGGAATGCAACAACGTAAATAATAAGTAATCAATCATTAAATTATAGGTATAACTATATATAAAGTTAACGACACTAATAAACTTCACATTAGCCAGCAGAGGTTTATTTCATTTGTAATATTTCAGTACTAAGTTCATTACAGTAATACAACTAAATATAATTAAAACTATAAGTCATGTAGCTTACAGTAAGTAATAGATATATTGTAGGATACTACGACGGCTGTTCAATAAAGCATGACCATAATTTTTTTTACGGTCATAATTTTTCGCACTAAAATTCAACCTTATTATATTCTGTTAGCTTAATGTGAAACAAACCCACCGTAGTAGTTTCATTGTTGGTACTCCTGGTTCCCGCCTGTGAGACCCAGGCAAGTTCAGACATATTCAGTATCGTCTACCGCTGCAATGGAGGTAACATGCAGTTAAAGTTGATGTTAGAGGAAGATCCGGAGTTTCTTTCAAACGTAATTATTGCTGATGAAACTTGGCTACATCATTTTGATCTTGAGAGCAAACAGCAAAGCTCAGTGTGGAAATATCCTTCATCACCAAACCCCAAAAATGCAAAAGCGGTTGCTTCTGCTGGGAAAGTTATGGTCATCTCATTCTTTGATATTCATGTAATGGTTTATCAGCATGTACCTGCACACACATCAGTAACTGGAAAATACTACAGGAATGTCCTGAAAACATTGCAAGTCCATATTAGACGCAAATGACCACATTTCCGTGAAGCAGGCTGGATACTGCGCAACGATAATGCTTGGCCGCATATTACCAATGTTGTTGCTGAATATCTTGCAAAAATCAACGTGAAGTGCATCCCTCACACTCCCTATAGTCCGGATTTAGCCCCATGTGATCTTTTTCTATTCCCTAACTTGAAGAAACGCCTTCATGGGAGGCATTATCCATCATCAGAAGCAGTGGTGAAGGCTGCTGAGGTGATTTTGAAGGATTTCTCTAAAATGGTTTCCAGCATGTCTTTGAAGACTGGCAGAAATGCTGGGACAAGTGCATCGCATTCAGGGGAGACTATTGAGAATGACCATCAAAATTATAAGGATGAGTAAAGGTGCGTTATCAAAAAAAGTGATCATTCTTTATTGAACAGCCCCAGTACATTAAAAAATTCAATATATAGATTTATCTGAAAGGTTTGTTTGAATATTCTCTAGATTACACCCCACAAATAGCATGTTTATAAAAAGGGCTATTCATGTGGTGGTATGTGTGTATTTTTATCTTTAAAACATTCTTGGAAAATCCAGGTTTGCTCAAAAATGGCTCTAACCCCTTGTGTTAAAGCTGATTTTGTTAAAGAAATATTTTCTATATAGGGAATAGTTTACAGTTGGGAGTTTCTTGAACATATTTGGTGTCACATGCTTGGTATAGCCAGCCAAGCTTACAGTTTAACCAACGTTTTGTTTATTAATTATACTGTATACACAGAACTTTTTAAACCAGGTAGCATCAAAACATGCATTTCTGCATTAAATTTTTGTGTGAACTACAATGCTCCTTCAGGAATGCCTTAGAGCAATAGTCAATAAAGGCAAGTGTTATTGTAGAGTTAATACAATGACAGGAGTAATTTATTCTCAGAAGTGTTTTGTTGGTTCTCATGAAGCATTATATTTCCTGTTGTAGATCATTTCTTGGAACTAACTAGGCTATCGATTCTGCTGTAAGGGAACGTGATCTCTTCATCGTCTGATTTGCGCCACAGAAAGAGCCCATAATCCTTAGCGTAAACATTAGTGGCGTGAAACATTCCTGTTGCTAGGGGAGATGTCGCCACAACTGGCATTCCTGTTACAATGTGCTTGTTTACTACTCGCTGCTTTGGCTTACATCAGCGAAACTCAAGTTCCAAGTCCACACACAGTCTCCTGTTATATATAATAGGAATGTCTAAGATCATCTATATCCCGCGGAATGGTGAAACATGAAGCACAGAACTGTGTCCATCATCGAGGGACTCCCTCAGAGCCTTCCGAAAGCCAAGACGAAACTGCCGCAGCTTATTTCGGCATTCGCAGGTAAATACTTTATTCATTAGTATAAGAATTTAATGATTTCACATTGTTATAATCGGATTGTACACTATGGATTACTTAACCACACACACATGTATGCTCACAAGTTTAGGATTAGTACACAGTTTTGATAAGTTGCAGGACACTAGTGATCTAAAATTTGAACGGAAAAACATTATACTCCAAATATAAATTACTTTCAAACACTTATGTATACCTAAATTTTGTTGTTCATATAATACAAAATATATGTTTAACTCACATGACTTTCTCCTGTTAAACTATTCTTACCAATAGTTATTCTTCTATATGTTTCATATTACTCGAGGTAAACATTTATAGAAATGGTTTTACTACAACTTGAAGATACAACGTGAATAGTAGAATATAGTAGCCGTAGGCATATCAAATATCTTAAGAACTGTATGTCGTCAGATGTCCCTGAAATTCCATTCTGTTTGCATGGTCAGGAAAACATTTTATATGTATACTCTCGTTACCTTTTTTTAATCATTCATGTACAACTAATTCTTAAAAGCACTTATTCTTCTGTCTACTTCATGTTAATCCAGAGACGCTTTTGTAAAATCGCTTTATTATTACATATTTTTAGATGCAATAACAATATAGTGAGGTTAAATGACAATCTTTAATGAGATAGGCACTTTGTGGTACCTTTGATACTCCATTTTCTTCGCATGAGCAGCACATAAAAAGATGAATAACGACTTCGTATTTGATAAAAGTAAAATGTTTAAAATTAGTCGAAAACACGCATGTAGGCCTTTTACTGTTTGACATGAATAATCTCTACAAAGAGTCGAATTACCTCCACCAGTCAATATACCAGGGCAAACAGAAGAATCAAGTTTAAAATTTGCGAGGCAAAAACACACTATTCAGGAACGCGTGCTCTAATATAATGTCAAAGATTATAATCTATTTGACTATCGATTACTTCGTCGATGGCTTAGTTCGATGTTCAGTTGTTCTATAGAAAACAAGAAACAAACATACGACATCTACAATGTACGTAAACATATTTTATTATTCTGGTTTCATTGCATATTAATATTAACGGTACAGTTCTTAAAACTGAATATATTTCCACTAGTGTAAGCTAGGATTATGAATTCGGGCTTCTAGAATTACGTCAGGTATAAAACTTTCGTTTCCTGCATCACTTCAGTTTGACATACAGCTTACCATTTGTTATTTTTGCATCAAACTAGTAACTAGTTTTTCGTTATCACCTTACGTCTAGTAAAAACATCGAGTCTAGATATTTCTTAAAACAATTTTTAATATTTTTATAATTCACAATTCAAATCGCACTTTTCTTAGGTAGAGGATAAAATTACGTATGACACTAGCGAGGCTTGATGCTTTCATACTCGGCGGTAGCGTCTCGGGCATTAAATTTTTTCGCTCACAATTTTTTCACTAATAAACATCAACTTTCCTCACAATATCCATAAATAATATTAACATAAGTTGTGCTTAAAGGTACTCTACATTTTGTGTAGTAAGATGTTATCTATTCCCAACGTTTTACCAGCTCTGTAAAAGTCATAAAAAATGAAGAGTAAATTGTAGGTGTTGTCACAAAGTCAAGGGTTATCGTATTTTAATTAAAATTTTAGAGCTATTTTTCAGAATATCATGAAAGTTTGGAAATTGTTCCATGTAGTCTGGGGAAAATCGTTACGGATACTTGGAAGATGTGGGAGTTAATTACCAAGATTGATATTTAAAAAACTCTTCCTTTTTTGAGTTATGATTTCCACAGTCTGACACACACACACACACACACACACACACACACACACACACACACACACACACACACACACACACACACACACACACATACACACACACACGCGCGCGCGCACGCACACTCACAGATGCGCGCGTGCTTATAATTACTTTTCCCCTTTGTTAGATTCTTTTATGTTTAATTCGGGGAGTTTGTGTAATTGCAGACACATTTTGGTATTGTAATGCAATAGTTGTACTTACTATATGTACTTGCTAAAGAAAGTCAAAATAATAACATCTGCTTTCAGAAAAGCCTTAATGATTATTCTTGTATGAAGAAATATTTTATTAAAAATATCTAGTCTTGATAAATAATCATGATATTATACAATACTTACACGTATAAAATGGTATTTTAATAGAACATCTTAAGTGTTCCAGTGGCTTGAGCGACTTAATCAATGGCCTGTTTCTTTCCTGGGCTCACAGTGCTAATATTAGTGAATAAAGCTTTCATTAGAGAATTGTGCATGTATACAAAGAGAATCCACTATTGTCAACAAACATTCTCCTAATTATTTTGAAGTTGCGAATCCGTTTGAGAGTAAATCATATTTATATTCCTCAAAATGAATGACATTTCAGATGTTTCAAAACTCCTTCCAGGTGCCAGAGAGAGGGTAAAAATTATAGAGTTTCTGGAAGTCAAAATAACTCTTAGACTTGCTTATTTAAGAAACACAGCTGCTAGCTGACACTGTTTTTCTTTTCATCTTCCTTATTTATTTACTCTCGTCTTGAAATCATTATTATGAAACATGATATTTTGGCATATTTACAGAACGCTGGTGAAATGTATAGAGGTTCAGAGTAATCAGATAACTTCGTTAAATAACGATGATGTTTACAACAATGGATGTAAACGTTAATTAAAACTCATGTATGTACACAATTTCTGGTTATTATGTGTTTTATCTTTTATGAGTATTTTAATTAACCACTATGTATACAAAAAATCTAACAATATTGATGTTGTAGATATCCGGGGAAATAATTGCTTATAGCAGGGGTTCTGACACTATGGCACGTGTACCATTAGTAGTCCGTAGGGTCTGCACATTTACGTAAGTTTTTGCACTTAAAACTGAGTCAGAAAGTTAGTTTAATTTGTAAAGATAGTAGCACTTATTGCTTATAAATATTAGTACTGCAGTACCGCATTAAGGATATAATTTAAAGGAATTATCCTATGAACTATGAGCAAATAATTAACCAGTTAAAAGACCCAAATGTCATTTCTTTAAAAAGTGTAGTGAATTTAAACTTACGTATTCTTAATCAGTTATAAACAAGAACGTAAAATTAAATGAGAGAAGTAGACAGTAAAAATGTTTAAGATTGCTTAGTTTCAAATCCAGAGGTTCAGGGTTCGATTCCAGGCTAAAAGATGGCAATTTTGCATTAGCCACAATTATTCTCCATCCTCACTAGGGTCCGGAAGAACATATCAGTAAAGTCAACATCATTGCCGATGAGCAATTGTTTCTAACGATATGACTTAAGATGTTAAAGGTAGTATATAAATTGAAAGTTCAAAGTTATTAAAATAACTACAGTGTCAACATATATTGAAGTCTGAAATAAACTGCGGAATTTGGACACATTATCCATACCTCTGAATACTGCAATAGCCTTATAGTAATTTTAAATATTAACTTTACCAATTTTTGTCGTTTTTTGTTTTGTTTGTTGGTTACTTTTTTAATAGTTTGTCTAAGCTTTTAATTCTTGTATAAATGTATTCATTTAACGAAGGTTTAATCCTGCTTAATACTTTCACACGCTGTACATCTAAATAGGAGGTGGTTTAAAGGCTGAACGAACTTACATAAAATAAAAAGTAAATGCAACACTTTACGTCAGGTTCAGAGGAATTGCTCGAAATGGCGACATGAGTTTTCATTTCAAAGTGTCCCCAGTCAAGAAATCATATGTTAGTGCACTGGCCAAATTAGATTCACGTTCTTAGTAATGAATCACGCTATTTCTTCCTCTTAGAATTTATGTTTTAAGAAGACGAAAAACAAAATTCAACTATATGACAGGAACTAAACCTACGACCTTTAGAATGGAAATTTTCGGCACTGCGAATTCGGTCACTAGAACAGATGCGGAAACACACTAAGTAGGCTACATGATGCACGAAGCACTTAATCACTGTTCATGTCGCACTGGCAGATGATTAGTTCGAAGTTTGAGAGGTCTTTGAGGCATTAAATTTTGAGAACGCCAATCGCGATCAACTTAGAATCGATATTTCTATACTCGGGAAAACAGTTTTAGAAACGTTCTAATCCAATCATTTCACACACTTATCAATATCTGATGTCAATTAGGTGTAACACTATTAACTGTGATATGTTTAGCCGCAGACCATACATTGCCTATCTCAAAGTTGCTTATATTAGTCACGACTACAATCACTGAAATTATTTCAGGTAGTTCATTAATACCCTTATATATGTACGGGTTTCTTTGACTAAAAGAAAGGAAACAGAAAGAAAAAACAAATCTCAAACATTTGCGAAATACTATTCTCTCTCTCCCTCTCTACTCTATGTATATATTTACATACATAATATATAGTTTTAACCATAGAGAGAGAGTGAGCATAGTATTTCGCATATTTCGCAAATGATTGAGTTTTTTTATTTAAATCAAAGTAACCAGAATAAGATTCCAGCGGAATCGAAACTTGCATGTTTTCAGCTAACCTAAAAAATGCTAAGCTGTGTTACATTCCTGGTTTTTTTTTCTGTTTGAGTTTACGAAACGTTTACATGTATCCACAGGACATATATAATTAAATAATACAAATATTCAAGACTAATTCAAACGAAGGAAGTTGCCAGAATATTGGGGCATTGAATACCTTATTTTGGAGGAGTTAACATTGAACTACTGGTTATGTCAAATTTGATTGGGGTATAAATGAATTCTTCCAGTTTCAATGGTTATTACTGGTGAAGTATACAAATCGAACATTAACCTCTTTCCTGACAAAGATCTGCTTAAGCTTCGTTTGGCCGAACTGAAGATGATTCAAATGCAGCAGTAGCTGCAAGAAATACCGAACAATTAAAAACATATGCTAATCGTTATAGAAGATAGTGTTTTTCAAAGCCAACATTTTAAGAAAAATACGATATTAAAAATCCTAAATAGAGTACATTAAAATTTTTTTTTTTTTTCAACGGAAAACAATGTCAATAATGCAAACTTGTTTTCTGTCCGCAGTGAACATCATTAACTTCGAGTATGGAATGGTTACGGGATGGCCAACTCCTTCATTACCACTACTCCAGGTCAATGCAACAGCACTGAACGGTATACCTATTACAGAAGATGAAACATCATGGCTGGGATCACTCTTGTTTTTGGGAGCGCTGGTATCTTGTCCCATCTTCAGTTACCTGGTACAACGTCTAGGAAGAAAGAAGGTGGGATATATGGTATCTGCAGTTCTCCTTCCTGGATGGTTAATGATCGTCTTCGGGGATACTGTTCCATATATTTATGCAGCACGGATACTTATGGGGATAGGAGCAGCAGGCATCAACATTTTCTGTCCCATGTACGTAGGAGAAATCGCAGAGGATAGTTTGCGAGGAACTTTGGGAACGCTGCGTTCAGTGTTTGGCAACATAGGGAGTTTGGCGATATTTGCGGCAGGACCCTTCCTTTCGGTTCAACAGATGGCAGCAGTGTCAATAATACCACTGCTGTATCTCCTTGCATTTATATTCCTACCGGAGTCTCCCATGTACCTGATGAAAGTTGGCAAGGAAAAGGAAGCCATGGACTCCATGTTGTGGTTGAGAGGAGGCAATCGGGAACTGGCAGAGCAGGAGATATCCAAATTATCCGTTGTGGTCAAAGAACTTAGTTGTGAGGGGTCATTGATTTCAATGCTCCGTTCAAGGGGTACACGGCGTGCTCTAATCATATGCATCGTTCTATATGTAGCTCAACAGTTTTCAGGCGCATATCCAGTTAGTAATTATATGGTCAGTATCTTTGAACAAGCTGGAAGCACGCTCTCCCCAATCACAGCTTCCATCATCGTGGCAGTGGTAACTGTCATCGGTTCTCTAGTATCCTCTGTACTCATGGATATTGCAGGCAGAAGGATTCTTCTTCTTGGCTCTCTGCTGCTCATGGCGCTCTTCCTGGGAATCCTGGGAACATATTTCTACATGCAGGCGATAGGTATCGATATGTCGTTTTTCGGAATGCTCCCTGTTATATGTGTTTCCTTGTATATATTCTTCCTATCAACGGGTACTGGTTCAGTGACATACGTTTTGTTGTCCGAGATGTTCAATGCTCAGGCTCGAGGAATGGCAGCATCAGTGTGTATCTCGATAATGTGGTTATCAGCTTTCATAGCTACCAAGTTTTACCCTAAACTTGTACTTCTTCTTGATATGCACGGTTCCTATTGGTTTTTCTCAGCTGTGTGCATTGCATGTGCATTGTTTGCATATTTTAAGATTCCCGAAACAAAAAATAGGAGCCTAGAGAGCATTCTAAGGGAACTCAACAATGAAAAGTGGAAAGGAAATGAGAAAGTGACCAATATAAAGCAACAAGATCGGACACCATATATCATTAGTGTAAAGTAATTTAATGATCTGATGACAAAAAATGTGATATCTGTGTGTTATTTATTATTTATTATGTGTTTGGAAAAAATTATAAACCTATTTAAATCATGTTTGTAATGTTTGCAATAATACAATATATACAGTATTTGTATCTTGAAACCATGTTATTCCTGTCATAACTGTTCAGTTTCGAGTTAACTATACACTATAATAGGGAAACCAAATTTATACTGATGATATTAAAAAGCACCTTCCTATGAGATCTACAAATACAGTGCGATCCACATAAACCTGAACCATTTCAATAGGCCATAACGTATGAGCCAATAATAGGACACATGTGCAATTTTGGGAGAATGTAATACACAATTTGTAGATTACATTACACTATTTACATCTCAAAGAAATTGTTGGAAGTGTCCTCCACTAGCATCTATACATGTTTGCACTCGTCTCACCATATTCTCTGAAGTTTTACGCAGAATATTGTCGCGAACGCATTGTTGAGGCGGCACGGCCGTGTAGTTCAAAGAGACGGGCAGTGCAGTGCGGAGACAAAACTGGCCGAAATGGTGGGGGAGTAGTAGGAGAAGGATTTCTGGAGAGTTCGTCTTTGATCCAGCACCATCTTGATTGTTGGAGAACATTCCGGTTAGTGAGTAATCTATAAAAAGGGAGCCGCCACCCGCCAGAACAGTCAGTTGTTAACTGAACTCGCATGCGTGAACAGCTGTGTGAACTGTGCTGTGGTCGTTGACCTTGCAAGATGTATTGTGTATGTGACGTGATTCAGCGACTGTAGAGGTTGACAATGTGTGTCACTACGGAAATAAAGAGCGATTTTTGGTGTTTGTAACCTGGACTTTTATTTTCACAAATCCACAAATCACAATATCCTCGACAATGTTATTTATTTCAGTTCAAATTGATTCCTTGAGACCATCGTGGCCTATTCTTGTACACTATATTTTTAGATACCCCCACAAGAAAAAATCCGGTGGGGTTAGGTCAGGGGATCTCGGGGGCTACAGACCACTTGAGATTATTCCATTATCAAAGAAACAGGTTACAAGTTCCATGGTGTCATTAGATGTATGGCACGTTGCTCCATCTTGCTGGAAATAACCTTCTCTCAATTCGATACCATCTCCGTAAAACTTCAGAGAATATGGTGAGACGGGTGCAAACATTTATTGATGCTGGTGGAGGACACTTCCAACATTTTCTCTCAGATGTAAATAGTGTAATTTAATGAAGTGGTCCAGGTTTAAATGGATCGCACCATAATACATGTCAAAATCTATGGATAGTAAGATGTTTTAAGTTACAGATAAATGAAAAAGAAATACAAACTATTCCTTGCAGCTATATATTTTAAATGCGCGAAATATTTCAGTTACATTGCTATCGAGACCTGTAAACGCCGAACGCAGCTTATTTTACATTATCTTGCAATAGTTTATACTGTATCTTCTACAACGACAAGCCGAAGGACCATGTGTTTGCATGCTCCGCGCGTTGCAATACCCGCAAACCATTAATGTATGTGAATATGTGGCCTTCCCTTAAAAGGACCGTAACTGCTTTGCTTCATATGTAGATTTAAATTTAGTGGTTCTTTGATGTTCAAATAGTTACAGATATTTAGTGCTCAAGGACGTTCGAGGCTATAGACTGAGAACAAATACAAAGCAGTTTTAAGCAGCTAATAGTGATAATGTGTCGTCAAGGTTGAGAAACAAAACATAGTTAAAGGAGAGATAGAGAAAAAGACTATGTAATATACGCTATCTTTCGCTTTAAATTCAGAAAATTCCTTATAAACCAGGGAAAAAACCTTGATTGGAAACTGAATCCTGCATTATTATTAAATAACAAAACAAAATGGGATATTATGAAGTTATTAAAGTGTATGTTGGACTATTTATGTATAGTATTTAGATAACACTTATTCCCAATTTACATTACATTATTCCCTATGTTATCAAGACATTACTTTTAAATAAGCAATACATGTGGATTTGCTTTCTTATACAATATGCAAACAAAGCAAAAATGTATATACAAATACATTTTAACACCAATGGAACTGCATGAATAAAAGGAGGAATCGTTTAATTTTACGAAACTTAAATAAAAAAGAAAGAAACAAACAATGTAACCTTAATACGAGGGGTGTCCTTAAAATAAGGTCTCCAATTTTATTTATTATAGAAAACATATTTATTGTCAATGAATGTTACATTGATGGAAAGGCGGAACTTACAGCTATTTTTCAACGTAATTACCATTGCGATCAATGCACTTTTGCATGAGCTGTGATAGTTTTTGTATACCCTTGTCATAGCACTCTCCCGCCAAGTTGCGCAGGTAGCACTCAACGTCGTTTTTCAAATCATCGTCGGTCTGGAAATGTGTTCCACCCAGGTGTGACTTCAACTCAGGAAACAGATGATATTCACTAGGTGATAAGCCTGGACTGTAGGGGGGATGGGTGAGGATTTCCCATCCGAACTGGGCCAGGAGATCAGCCTCGCACACACCTTGCGATAATGCAAATGTTCGGTCAAAATCTTGTCAGTTGTAGTTTTACTGACTTCAGGGATAAGTTCTCACATCTTTCGAACTGTCACACGCCGATCTTTAAGCATTTCTTGCTCCAATTTTGCAATTGATTTGGCTGAAACCGAAGGCCGACAAGAACGCTGTTCCGTCATGGACGTCTTTACGTCCGTCTTTGAAATCTCTGACCCACTTTTGCACGTTTTTGATGTCCATACACTGTAGCCCATAGAATTCGCATAACTGACGATGAATGTCAGTGGGGGTAGTGCCCTTGTCACTCAAAAAACGGATCACTGCACGCAACTCGCACTTGGCGGTGGAAGTGATAGGAAGCTCCATCGCAAAAGGCTGCCCAGCCAAGACTGGTGGTTACAGCGGGTTCATTGTCATGGGGATTTGAAGGGGTGAAACCAAGTTACACGACAGTGTTGCCGGATCCTGCGTAATAGCGCTCCTCACGGCTCCAGCGCCTTGGAGACCTTATTTTACGGACACACCTAAAATTCTTCATGAGTTATCAGTTTCGGTGAGCTCTACATTCTTCGTTTAGAGAATTGTTTTCTATGACTCATCACTTATAAAAGGAAGATCGTCTGAAGCTATTTTCTACGTAGTAGAAAATAATAAACTTATTTTTTTCAAAGTGTTGTTTGGGATGCAGGGATTTTCTAACGGTTCTTGGCGTGAATCATCCTTGCAATATCTCACTCAGGAATAAAATTGGATAACTGTTTTACTTTTTGTTTGAGTTGCACTACAGCTTGTGTAAAACGTTATGAAACGCCATATTTGCAAGGCAGGAGAAATGAGAAGTAGGAGAGAAGATGGGGAACAATGTTCTCACACTATCCTGTGAGCAATTCTGTGAACATAAACCTGTAAAACAACCTACTGGTAAGCTACTCTTGTGCAAACAACTTGTTTGAATGTAATATGGCGTAACACATGGACGAAGGTGTCACTGTCGTCTGTCACGCCTGTTCACGTGTGTGTGGAGTAATACAAAAAGTGTGTCTCTTAAGACGGATGTAGTATAGACGCATTATCAATTTCGGAGGCAGCCGCACACGCAACGCATTGTGCTTATCGCACTCACAGCAAATGGGATACTCACCCTCACTTGTCTTATTCAAGTGGGCTGGTCAGTGCTACTGAATAAATTTGTTTCAGAAGTGGGGGAATATCCTTTAGTGTAAACAAACTCACAGACATGTTTTTCTAGAAATGTTTTTTGGTTAACAACTCTAAAATGTATAACATTGGTGGAAAAACAATATTAAATTTTTGATGCTGCAGTACTCCCTATACCTACAAGAAGTATATAATAAACTGGGGCTAGTCTTTTCCTTTGAGATGTTCATTTGCTTTGAGAGGAAGTGGTGGTGGAGAGGAAACTATTTCTGAAATAATAGCTTTTCAATGAAACATTCCAATATCAGTAGAATGTCTTGGAGAAGCTCGAACTATCGACCGAAAGGAGAAAATAAGAAAACAGGGACGTGCACGAGAGAGATGGAACACAGAAGCCATAATAACAAACCAATAATGTTTCATCCAGAGGTCGCATAACGTCACAAGTCATGACTCAATACTGATACTACCCGCAATGCCCAAAGTGAAGTCCGTGTGGGCGCCGTAAGGGAAACGACACTATCATTATACACGTCATAGCAAAGAAACAACAAAGAGAAATATTGAAACCTTTTTAAAATATTATATTTTATCTGTACTTATTTATTTTAGTTCATTTCCTCTTACTTTGAAGTGTGAATACACTTTCAAAGTATGCGGTGGTTTTATAAGTAGCTAGTGTTTGCTATTCTTTTAAGTTTCTCTATACCACGTATTTAGTAGGTAGAGAAGGTATTGATTGCACCCAAAGTTTTTATACGGAGCATTCATTAGAAAATACATATTTTGAGAGTCACAGAAAACACCCCCCCTCCCCCAAGAAAAAATAATTTCATTTTTTGTTGTAAATTTACGTCCTCCAACGTTAACTCATATCGGACGGTGAATAAAATGGGTGAAGTGATGCTCAAATGTGTCCAGGGTCCATGGAGCTTAGAGCTACCTGACATTCGTCTTTAAGGATAAGGCAAATCCCCGGAAACAAACTTATCCAGTTAACTCACCATGACCGTTATTCGAACTCGGGACCTCTTGAGCATGAGGCAGACACGCTACCATCTACGCTATCGAGGTGGGCAATTTCATTTTTAAAAAGGCGTTTTGGTGTGAATGTTTGTGATTGTCAACAATGTGGGATTATTGAACAACGAAAAGCTGGTTATATATCAGCCTTAGTATGTCAGTTCAGTATCTTCTAACGATGATAGATTTTGAAGAAGATATCTCACCCCATAATACACTTACACTAAATGTTTTTCGACATTTATAATAAAAACCTGGTTTCATAATTTTAATTAAAACACCATATCGTTAAGATATTCGCATAAGAACTCGAATAATAAACACCATAAACAATTTTCTGGCAATAGTTTGTCAATTCCTCTCCAATCTGAGTTCATTGTTTATATTATTGTGAAAGTAAGGTATAACCAAAACCTAACAACTACAGAATGGAGATCGTGCCAAAGCACTTAATTATTATAAAATTAAACGTTTCCTTTTTATAATCTCTACTATCCTTGAGTTATTAAATACATTATGGGATGAACAGCTCTACGCTGGGAGGATCAGTAGGCTTTTGAAGAGAACGGAACGGGTCACAGGGACCAATCCTTGAAGATGATGATGATGATGATGATGATGATGATGATGATGATGGTCTTTTAATAAAACTGTATTTTTCCTGTCGTCATACAAAAAGAAACGAGCTTCAAAATCTTAAAAGATTTGGTTATCGCTTAAGCTCCTTTATACCTACAAGAAAATACATATGAGGCAAGCTATTATAGATTAATATACTATTGTTAATTAAACTAGAATGAAATAAATATAGAGAAAAGTCAGGCTTGTAAGAAATGTTTCTTGAAAATTGGTAGAGAAAGTTATGTAAATGATACGGATGTGAATTTTTTCTTTTCCGTTCCAAGATAACTCTCTCTCATCTCTGCTGCGACTCTATATTAATTCCTCTATGCTGTAAGTGAGTGAGTATGTGGGGTTTAAAGTTGATACTACAGTCTGACTTTTAAAAGAAGATACGTGAAGGTCATCAGGGAAGGGACGCGAAGGGTAAGAAGGGAAGGTCGTTGTTATGGTAACGTAAACAAAGGTTGCCAGATTGGATACACTGGTGAAGTGGATGAATCACATACTCCTCAGCTCAGTTATCGCTAGTTGTATGCGGGAAACAGAGTTTGCTTAGTTGCGTTGTGTATTATTAGCCTACTTTGTCAAAACACAATTAAAATACGTTTTCATTGAAACAAGACGTGGTGGAGGTAGAATTAGAGTTGGACCGAGAAATCATTGCCCAAGGCAAAGATCAACTTAGGGTCGGGTTATTACATTACATAGCCAAGCTAGAGAATTTGTCTGTTATCTTAGAGAATTCTTCCAACAGGAAGACGAAGATTTGCTCCTTATCAATGAACAGCTTATTGCTTTTATCCAAAAGCGATAGTCCCTTGTCAGTAGATATGCTTACACGCTAAATAATTCCGGCATACCGGCGGCGTTGATATGAAAATGTAAATTAACAAAGTCGTTAATAATAGTATATTGCGATACTAATGTATACGGAACGAGGAAATGTTTGAAAAACACGAGAGCTTGCACCGAGTATTTTCAATTCTCGAGTTTCCATTATGTGCTTGTCACCTGGGTGTTGCACGTTATTTTTGGCACTATGAGTATTTATATGAGTCTGAACTTTATTAATTAAGATATTATCTGAAATATTAATAAATATACTTGAGGATAATTACTATATTTTAGAACGTGAATTGCGTATATGTGTTTCTATGGAGAAATACTTATCGCAATGTGCGGGCATGTCAACTTACGATGCATAGCAACAATAGCGGTATGTATGGAATATTAGTTACATAGTGCAAACAATTATTTAAAATAACTCACACATGCGAAGACCCTACAACTCAGTGTATGTGTGAACAACTTATTTCTGTTTTTAACGTAGGCTAATACAGAATAACTGTGCCAATTTTTGTTGAGGTGAGATAACTCGAACCCTTGTTTATACTTCGAGTGTTGAGAGGGTAAAGACAGGGGATCTGGTGGGCAACATTGCACTACCCACGTGGAGAAACAGATGACCTTCACGTATCTTCTTTTAAAAATCAGACTGTAGGTCATTTGATCCCGATCATATATGAATATGACACAAAAAGTACGAATGCTGCATGAACTAAGCACCTACTTCTTAATTCGCAAGCAGTTTTGCAATATACATTGTCAGAAGTAACGTGGTAGGAAGCGAACAATCACATAGCTCATGTTAGTTACAAGATATGTATGCGTATTTGCAACAAATTGCCGATCCCTTCGGCTGCTGCAATCGCTATGGATCCCTAACTGACGTGGCACTTTTGACGTTACTATATACAAGTCGAGCCGAACATTCCAGGGGGAGGTTTCGAATTGTGGACTCGGAGAGACTGTGTTTCCCAATATCCATGGGTACTGGGTACATTTGGCTGGCATAGCCGTCCAGGCGGGGTTACAACACATCCCAAGAACCCCTCGTATTAACCTGGATAACTAGAAACTGATGTGCTGATTGCTGATAGGGCAACCAAGGTTATTACCTTCCGGAAGGGTTCCCGGAAGGGTTAACGCGCCTAAGTGGCGTAACATTTCCACACGAAAGGCAAGATCATGGAGAACTTCCGTTCTCACTGGTACGAAAGAAGCACTTTCGACTCCCTGGTAGCCTCGGTTAACATGTACCACTTACTACTTTTATTTAAGGGGAAAAACATTTATTTCTTTATTTGGGTATAAGATGTTGCATGAAGATAAGAGACAAATCATTGCAATTTGTCATTACACTGCTTAAACAGTTTCACCATCTGCTTTTCTGAACACCGTCCTGTAAAAGAAGCTTTGAAACTAAGACCATGGCATTTGGGTTTTAGTAAGCGATCAAGGAAAGCTCCAGTGGATTTATTATTAGTCCATAGTTTAGTATGTTTATTTAATTACCAAAAAAGCCACTATTCAAAGCACACATTTAGATTTAGTACGTCGCGTTAGATCTCTATAAAGTAAACAGAAATATATTGTTTGTGTGTTACATTCTACTTTGTAATAATAATGTTCGTCTCCAATTTTGAGTTTTAAATTTAAATTTAAATTTTAAATTTTAAATTTATAATATTAATAGTAAATTGTGTAATAGTTGTATATGTATAGGACAGCAATAAACTAATTTATTACTTATAATTCCACATTCGCTAAACAAGTAAATTCAAACATGTCTCGTTCAGAATGATTAACTTATAGTTGTAAAAATTAAATATCAAATTCAAAATATGCATCTGATTTAAATAATAGTAAACGTTTGCGCAAGTACCTGGTTTGGCCAATCTGTATAACATTACACAAAAGTAAATAAAAATGAAAATTGAGACGACATCATAGAGTATATTGAGAATAGTAAACAATACCTTTTAGTTTTCGATCGGTATCTCAGATACATGACACTTATATAAAAATTATTAAGACATTTTTGGTTAAACAATAGGTAATAAGCAGTTTTTTGAGGTAGAGGGATTTATGAACATTTCATGCTGTGTTCTTGATAGACGTTAGAAATAATATTTACTTAATAAAGCTTTATATAAAGATTGCGAGAGAAATAAAAATAAGAAAATAATTATTGGATCGGTCTTTGTGAAAGCTACCTGTTGTTGCTTATTGTTTTACCGCCAAACATTCATGTTGATATTTCTTTACCTCTGAATTTATATGTAAACTCTTATGAAACGACTTCTTTTAGTATCTCTGCTGTTAAACAAATAAGCTCCTATTGTTCCCGTGTTTCTTTTTTATGTATGACTTTTACATTCTTGTCTTTGTATTATAAATGTACTTAAAAGTACGGAAAAACAAAAACAATGGCTTTTATAGGAACGAACCATTTGAGAGAAAAAGTTTGCATAAATGATAAATCCATCCAACAACAAATTTATTTTAATTATCTTGTCTATATTGTGTCATATACCAATAATAGAGATATACAAAACAAAATAAACAAATTCCAAACAATATGTGGCACAATAAAAGGAACTTTTAAAAATTGTAATCGTCAAACTTTGTTAAAACTGTATAAAATAATGGCGATCCCAACCCTGCTTTATGGGTGTGAAAACTGGGTCTTGACTATCTCACAACAGAAGAAAGTGGAGGCTGCTGAGATGAAATTTCCGAGACAGGTGGCAGGTTATAGACTCATACACAAGAAAAGAAACGAGGATATTAGAAGAGAATTGGAAATTCGGAGTCTAAATGAAACAATCATTGCATACAGGCAAAAATGGCAAGATCCTGTGCACAGAATGACCGAAGACCGTACACCACAAATAGTATACAAGTATAAACCTGTAGGTAGAAGAAATGTTGGCAGGCCACGAATGAGATGGTCCGATCAATTTCCTTGAAGTCGGAACGGGCACCAAGGCTTATACCGTGATGACGATGATGATGATAATGATGATGATGAAGTATGGAAGTAAGGCCAGATCAGGAATTATTCAGAAGGTCAAGAGAAAGTAAATCCTCAATCGGCAATCAGTCACAACCCTGAAATAATTCGAATGGTTAAGGTTGTTGTCTTCGAATAAAATTGCGCAACTCCAAGGGTCATTGAATTTAAATTAACAATCTCTATTATTATTGTGTGCAGCATAATCAACAGGGATATGAATTTAAAAAATCGCCTCAAGAGCTAGGTTTTTCTTGTGTCATTTACGTCCGCCCCAACGTTAAGTTACATCGGACGGCGAGTGAAGTGGGTGAAATGGTGCTCAAATGAGTCCAGGGTCCATGGAGCTTAGAGTTACCCGACATTCGTCTTGAAGGATAAGGGAAAACCCCGGAAAAAGCCTTATCCAGGTAACTCATCCTGACCGAGATTCGAACTCGGGACCTCTTGAACGTGAGGCAGACACGCTACCATCTACGCTACCGAGGCGGGCAAGAGCTAGGTTATAAGCACATTGTAGAATGTGCCACGAACTGCAAAAAGCCTCACGAACGATAGCTATCTGATAAAAAGTAGACTCTTCTTGCCACTTTAGAGGAAACATATGTTTATCTAAGTGCCTGTAGCAAAATCCGGGTTATATATTACCGACTTCCGGGAGAAAAAAAAGTTTTCAAGGTTGGCATATGGAAACAACGGAAAGTTTTCTCAAGGGCTTCATGGTAATAAACCATTGTAGCTACCATAGAAAACTAGTAATCCACCATTTACATAAAAACGTGTAAATCAACGTACTGACACCAATTTTATGCACAGGAAGCTCCTGCAAGTTGTGGTACAGATGCTGCATCAGAATAAGGCATGAAGTCATACATCTGTTTCAAACAGCAAATTCTTGCAAAACAGAAATAGGAACACGTTCCATACCTTTTAGTGACATCCCTGTTAAGTCACCTTATACCTCACGATGGTGTATTGGGGATTTGGGTTAGTGAATCAGAAGACGTCAAACTGCGGACGGTCCCTGGAAAGCCTGTTAGAAGGAATGGCATAAACTGGACAATTTTGTACTTCATAGTAGTTTTCTCCAATGGAAGCTGCTTTGCAGAACGATAGCCGAAGCTCTGGGCCGCCTTAATCGCTGGTAGGGGCGTACTTATTCAGAATGTTCATACCATGATCGTGAACAATCCTCCGTTATATATGGAATTGACAAGAGCTAATTGTACATCTCATTGAAACAGAAGATAGAACATTGACTACACGTATCCATTGATGACCAGATAACCATGTTATACCATACATTGTGATGCAATTGAATATTTATACTGAACCCAGGTCTCCATAAGATATTAAGTTGAAACTTGCACGCTTTGAAAATCACAGTAATTTAGGGATGATCTAAAAGTTATTGCATTATAGTGTGTCATTTTATGATGTTACACTTTTATTAAGAACTTCTTGTTGCTGAGCTGTGAACAAATATTATGAACAACAAAGGCAAGTGTTTATCTTTAGTCAATATTAAATCTCCTATTTTTTGTTATTTTATATTTTGCAACATCATTATATAAATGTGTACATCTAAGAGAAAATGCTGGAAGTGTTCTCCACCAGATCTATACATGTGTGCACTCGTCTCAGCATATTCTCTGAAGTTTTAAGTAGAGTATCCTTGCCAATGTTACTTATCTCGGTTCGAATGGATTCCTTGAGAACATCAATTGTACGTGCCTATTCTTGTACACTCTATTTTTAGATACCCCTACAAGAAAAAATCTGGTGAGTTCAGGTCACGGGATCTGGGGGGCCACAGGCCTTTTGAGATTATTCGGTTATAATTATCAAAGAAACTGGTTCCAAGTTCCATGGTGTCATTATGTGTACGGCACTTTATCTATCCTGCTGAAAATAGCTTTCTCTCAATTCGATGCCATCCAGCTGCTCCACAAATGTCTTGAAGATACCCATATAAACTTCAACGTCTAAAGTCGTATCTGAGAAAATGGGACCAATGATCCATGGATGTGGTGGAGGACACGTTCTGTGGAGGGCACTTTCTCAGGTTTTTGGTCGCAATCCTCAAAGAGAAGAAGAAACAAAAGTGGAACTGTTACTGAACATAGATAGGGAATAAACATGGGAAATCTATCTCACATTTCAAAGCCATCTTACAAAACAAAAGGATAACGAAAAAAAAAAACAAAGAAAAATGTATTGAACTATATTTATAAAGTAAAACGTTATATGGTTCAGAAGTATGGTGATCCTATGTTTACAAATACGGAGGGGATTCAGTACGTAGGACACCATGCTGGACGCATTGTTCCTATGCCCCCATGTGGGGGCACCCCCGGGAGGAAGGATGAGGTGAAGCAGACAGAGGGCAACTGCCATAAGGAGCCATGACAGCACAGAGGGCAGGGTATCTACACTTTACTTGGTTAGAGACTTCCCCGACAGACCAGCACAACGGACACACTCCCCTACTGCGGGACAGCAACGACCCCAGCAGCCGAGCCCCAAAGGTCTCAGGCAAGCAATCCCAGCTCCAGAGGTCCCCGGCTGGCGGTCCCGAAATGGTCCCAGCAGAGGAGCGGAGACCTGCAACTGACCTACCGGAGGAGGAATTAGTTTTCCTCAGAACATATCATCCTGTCATGCACCGCCGAGACACCTGCAGACACTGATACCCTGAAAGAGACCGCCAGATGAGAGATGATGTGAAATGATACTATCAATGAAATGGAGGGACAGGACATTCGGGGGATGTAATTATCCTGCCCAGCATTCCCCTAGTGACCCAGGAAAATCCCGGAAAAACCCATTGGTCAAGCAGGTCGGCCACGGGAATCGAACCCGGGCCTTTCGAATACGGGCCACAGACGATGTCGCCTGAGCTATCCCGCTTGATAAATATAGAGTATATGATACGTTAAAGAAACAATTCACAACGTATGATCTTGAGTATAGGTCCAGTAGGCTACCAAAAGTTGCATTTAAATAGATGTCACCAAGGAGGCGAACTAGAGGGCAGTCTGCAAAAATGTGGAGGGTGGACTTCAAGAATCCATGAAAGAAAGACAATGAAAATAATATTGCATAAATGCTTGTTCTGGTTTTAGTCAATTTGAAAGTATCAGTAATTTAATGGTTACTTAGCTGTCAGAAAATGTTATACATATTTTAAAATAGTGACTGAAGCAATAACGATAATGATGATAATAGTATTAAAATAATAATAATATCAGCAAGTTCTTGAGCAGCGTGCAATTAACTTGAATCTTCTGAGATAAATGTGTGAATATTTTTCAAAATACATTTCATCAAAAAACACTGCTTTTCTGTAATTGGTTCTTCATCATATCTGCAGCATGAATAAAATGTTGATCCATATTCCACCATCTGCCTGCCTCTGAGTGCCAACTTTCCCATTTACAGCATGTATGGATTTTTGTATGTAGTTCTCTGCAAATTCCAGGGCAGACAAATTCAAGCTGTGAGTTACTCAGCCACTCACAGAAAGAAGTGAAGGCTGCTCTCTCATCTGGAAACAGCCTGCCTCTCAACTGTTTGTTTACGGCACGAGCAGGTGGAAACCTAATGGTGCTAGGACGGGGCTGTAAAGAGGATGCTTCAGAGTGTTTCAACTAAATTACCTTCACAATGTTTTCTGCTTGTACGTTTTCAACCTATTTCTCTTCTAATCCGCACAAATTCAAGTGTTCCAAAAAGGAGTATTATGTTTATCTGAACTATAATGCGATTTTCGGATCCCATGGACATTAAATTAATACACAATCATCTAAATTATGATTTTTATTTTGCTTATAGCACCGCTGAGTACCCAAATACTTAGAACCTAATACCACGATGTGGTGATTAGCTGCGCCATGACCAACCGTATCATAAACATATTAAAATAAAATAGAAAAGCATTAAATAATGTGCGGAAGAATTTGTGTGGCGATTAACGCAAATTATCCTTTAACTGTGAAGCAGGATTTTTACGTAAAAGGCCCGGGGGATGGTAAATGATTAATTACTTTCACCTTTTGATGATAATCTTAAAGAATTCTAGTAGATTTATTCGAAATTCCTCAGCTGCTCAGGCATTAAGATTATTATCTTCAGAGCGCAGTCGCAGAGGAGAGAGAATGCAAGAGGAAGTGCAAATAAAAACCACGACAATTCTCCTTTCCTCTTAAAATTGTTATTTAATTTGTAAATAAATTATTTTATAACATACTTTTTAACATTGAACAAATAAATACATTCATCAACGCCCACCTCGGTAGCGTAGATGATAGTGTGTCTGCCTCACGTTCAAGAGGTCGTGAGTTCAAATCTTGGTCATGGTGAGTTACCTAGATAAGGCTTTTTCCGGGGTTTTCCCTTATCCTGATGGACGAATGCCAGGTAACTCAAAGCTCCATGGACCCCGGACTCATTTGAGCACCACTTCACCCATTTCATTCATCGTCGATATGACTTAACGTTGGAGGAGGTAAATGGCAAAAAAAAAAAAAAAAAAAAAAAAAAAAAGGAAAAGAAAACATTCATCAATGTTAAGATTACTTGTTCTTGCAACTTTGAAAGATGATTTTACAAAATATCATGCAGCGCAATGTTTCTCCAAACTTGCAAATGATATCACACACGTCCGTGCTGTTCGGAATCTCAATGCAGAAGAAAATTGCAAATCCTTTAACAGTTATCTATGTAGACATCTTACTTCTATAGTATCCAGACCTTTTCTAATCCCAGCTCCTCTAGGAACTATAGATTTTACTCACTGTTGCTCTTGACAACCAACGATTTCATTACATTTAAAGTCTGCATTGCCTACTATATATTTATCTTCTTTCCTTTTTCATACACTATTCAAACACTCTCACCTACCCATCACATAAATGTTCAAACACCCCCACAACCTGACCATAATGTTCAATAAACAAATCGCATAAAATCTTACAAAATCAATAATTATCCATTTTCTTTCTGAAGACCAAATTCATAACAATCAGCCATAAAATACCGTTTCAACTCTAGTCAATTTATGCTACTTTATTTGGATTTATTCGAGGGCGATTGTGAATAAATGTTTCCTATATTTTTATTTTCGTTACTACTTTCTGTATAATCCAGTGCTGATGGTGTAAACGCTGACTTACTGTTTCGTTGTACTGTCTTTCTGACAATTATTTTCATAAATTGATTTTGTTAATTTATTGCAAGCTATCCTTACTGGTAAATTTCTGATGTTTATATGGGGTCACAAGGGTTGAAATTACGAGCTACGTCCAGAAAGTAAGTTCTGTTTGGTAATAAAATTAAATTGTGTACAGATACAGAAAAATGATTTATTGCACAAAATTCTACAACTCTTAAACTACTTTTACACATAACTGCCGAAGTTTTGCAGGTATTTTTCATAGCGAGGTCCAAGTTTTTGTATACCTTCTTCATAGAAATTTGCCACCTGTGTCTTAACCAGCTGGAAACATTTTCTTTCAGCTCTTCATCATTGTTGAAGTGTTGACCGCCAAGGAAAGATTTGAGATTCAAAAACAGATGAAAGTCACTAGGAGCGTGGTCAGGGCTGTACGGGGGTGGTCAAACACGTCCCAGCCAAATTCCTGTAGCATGTTTTTCGTCGCATTTGTAGTGTGTGGTCGTACGTTGTCGTGATAGCATTCCTCGGCGCCTATTCTGTATTGCGCAGCGCAATCCTAGCATTCAGAAAACGAATCACAGATCTGATTTCACAAGCGGCGGGATTTTCAATCAACGTCGACATTGTAAACAAGCACAACAAAGCGTACATGTCTAACAGCGATCTCATAATTGCGCATGCTTCTTGTCCTTGATACAGAGCTTCTACCGCACAGGTGCGCAACTGTGATTGCAGCGCTGCAGCGGAGATAAATTGAAACAGAACTCACTTTCTGGACGCCCCTTGTATAGGTATTTTCCTAGGTTTTAGCTTGGCTGTAATGTTGGTAACCTATTTCAAATATAAGTTTATTCTAATTATTAATTTACAAATGTATTTATATTGTTATGTATTATCATATTATCGAGATTTAACTGTATTGGAACACCACAGTGAAGCGAAAAATTATTAAATTTTAGATGAGTCGTATTTTTTACACATCTGCTTCACTTTTGTACCTATTTTGAGGACATGTTTCGCAAATCATCGAATAAAACAAGAAATTAGATTTGCTAAATTTACTTACCACCCCTGGGCCACAAAAAAGTTCCAAGAAATATTCAAGAAATACAATATAACATTGGCACCAAAAACAATTAAAACATTAAAAACCTACTTCACAGTAATAATACTGATAAGATAAAACCAGAGGAAAAGTCAGGCATTTACAAGATTAAGTGTAAAGACTGTGAAAAAATTTACATAGGGAGGACAAAAAGAAACATAGGCACTAGAAAGAAAGAACTCTTCAGACACTTAAGGTACAAAAATATTGATAAGTCCGCAATAGCAGCTCATTTCTGGTCTGAAAATCATGAAATTGAAGATAGCACAGAATTACTAAAATGCGTACAAAAACATAGTGAACTCGTCATATGGGAGAGGATATACATAGAAAAACATAAAAACCAACTAATGAACTTTGAAATCCCGCCAGAAGAGAATCCCACATTTAAGTTCATCACTAAATCAACAGATGGCAGCAGCAACCCCAGAATTACCCACACCGCTGGATCAAGCTTCAGTCGCATAAGAGCCGTAGATGCAAACGATGGTTTGCAAAACATGTCCTCAAAATAGGTACGAAAGTGAAGCAGATGTGTAAAAAATACGACTCCTCTAAAATTTAATAATATTATCATATTGTTTATTTATTTTGGGTATTGCTGAAACATTGTGTAGAGTTTATCAAATGCTTATTCTTAGAGTTAAAACGTGCAATAAGTTTTACCTTGTTACGGGGAAATTTTATATACTTTGTAAAGACCGTGGTCATGCACACATTAGTATTTCTTTATTTATTCAATGTCTTCTTTGCTCATTTCGTATATAATGATTGCGAACAGGAATGTCATGTAAAAAGGATATAATTATTTGGAAGAAAGATGCACTTTCGTACATGACGCAATGTAACCCAATATAGCTCTGAATTGTTTATTAAATTATGGTCTTTATGTTTCCGGAATATTTGTATCTGTTTTCAAGAGGCACCTACCATCTTATAACGTGCGTGCTTTTGAGCCCTTTTTCGTTCCTAATGCTTCCATGTTAGGCTTCCATATTTTATCATTAAGCTATCGTGGCAGATGGCTCTTAGTGTGTATGGAACTTCCCTCATTTTATTCGCGTACACCATGTGCTTTCAATGCGAATTCATCTTCCTGAAGATTTAATGGTTTAGAAGTTACTTACAATGCTGCATGCAGTTAAATGTTCAAGCTTCTAATTAACCTCACGATAATTTATGTCTAGTATTATTCTTTCCCACTACCCGGTGCAGCTGAATTTTGGAAGCTGAGTCAAACTTAAATCATTGGTAGTCGAAGTCGAGATTGTAATTACGAATATTCGTTTTATTGTGCACTACATGTGTTAACTGTAAATGCATTTTAAAATCTAGTGCAACAGTTCTTCCGCGAATAACTAAAATTCTGAATGCGATTTGATGATGGGAAGCGAAGGATAAAAAACAACTATCACCTAGATGATGATGATGATAGTTGGCGCTACAGGCCATGTAGGCCCTTGGCCTCCCTAACCACCCTCTTCTATTCTACTCGGTCCTCTGGTTTTCTTCTCCAGCCTTTAACCCCCAACTTTCTCAAATCGTCTTCTACATCATCTACCCATCTTTTCCTGGGTCTTCCTCTTCTCCTTCTGCCATCCAGGTTTCCTATGAGTATCTTCTTAACTACACTGGTTTCCGGCATTCTCTATACATGGCCAATCCACCTTATTGTTCCTTTTTTAATTTTCACTACTATATTTGGTTGTCCAAATAGCCACTGTAACTCCAAGTTAGTCCGAATTCGTCCAAGTCGCTTATCACTCTAAATATATTTCTCAGGGTCTTTCTTTCCCACCGTAATAACCATTGTTCTTTTCTGGTTATCAGCATCCAGCTTTCTGAACCATACATTATTATTGGTCTCAGTACTGTTGTACATATTTTAATTTTAGTATTTCTACTGACGTTCCTTGATTTAAACATATTCTGCAAGGGATAGAAACATCTGTTACCACTTGCTATTTTTTTCTTGAATTTCCAATGATGTTTTACTATCTAATGTTACTATAGATCCCAGGTGTTTATATTTTTCCACTCTTTGGTATTCTTTCTCATGTAATTTAACTGTAGGTTCTCTTCTTCTTGCATCTAAATCACCTCACATCTTCATATATTTTGGTTTACTAACGTTCACTACCAATCCTAGATCTTGTGCTTTCTCTTCCAACACTACATAACTTTCCTCAAGAGCTTTCATATTCCTTGCGAGAATTGCCACATCGTCAGCATGTGCCACTATTTGTACTGATCTGGAAAGTATGGTTCCTCCAGGGTTTATGGGTAATTGTCGGATTATTTTTTCCAGTGCTAAATTAAACAGCAGTGTAGATAGCACATCTCCTTGTCTCAACCCCCTCTCCACGGTAAACATACCTGATAAATCTTGTTCCATTCTAACCCTGCATCTTGTCAATTACATAGTCATTCTTGTCAATCTCACCAGTTTCGCTGGTATTCCGAAATCTCTCATTATCTGATAAATTTTAGCTCTATCCATGCTATCGTACGCCTGTTTAAAATCTACATAGAGCTGATGAAGCTGTCTGTCATACTCATAAAACTTTTCCAGTATTTTGAGTAATATAAAAATCTGGTCTAATGTAGAGCGTTGTTTCCTAAATCCTGCTTGGTTTTCCCCAAGTATCTTTTCTAACCATCGCTCCAGTCGTATCGCAAGTATCTTGCCAAAAACTTTGTAAGTCCCATCTAACAGTATAATCCCACGGTAATTTCCACACTCTAACTATAACCTTACATGATGAATAAAGTAGTACCTAATTAATTTTTATACAGAACGTTGAACTTTCTCTCTGCGAACAGAAGTTTGTTTTCAGCGCACTCGTATCACTCACTTTTTGTTTCTCCTTGTTGGGAGTTTACTTCTCAAGTTTTAAAGTTTAGGTGTAGAAGGAGAAAGTTTAGGTAAGCAAGTATTCCTTTTTTGCCTATGTTGGAAGCTTAGATATAATCATGGAATGTTATAATGTCCATACTGGAGAAGGCAGTAAGCCTGGTTTACAATTAGAAGAGCTTTAGGTCTGATGATCTGCTTACTCGTACCTTTGTTTCCCTAGCTCGGAAGGAATTACGCACTATTAAGAATTTCCTTGCTTCACATCTTCTTAGCATTCTATTTGAGATTTGCAGGACCAGACAATGATTTACCCTGTGGAAACCAATTTTCTTGGCGACATTAATTGGGGCCGTTGAGAGGGACTTGTCGAAGAAGGTACCCGTTAATGATGTGCTACTTTCGATGGCTCTAATGGTAGGCTGGCACCAATGGTAGGGTACACTCAATTCGTACTAATCTCTGTTTCATATAACCTTGCCCCGCTGACATGTATCACTCCGCGTGCAACTACCTTCCCCCTCATCCTCATTGGCAAATGCTTTCGCGCCATAGGCCATAGGCGGTGCCTTCCCGTCACATTTAAAACTGCAGTAAACGTCATAATAATTGCCAGGAAGATAGATAAAATCATACAAATAAGAATATGAAGGCATGCAAAAATAATAAAGTTTATAATGAAACTGAATGAATGAGCAATGTAACTGAAACAAGTCTATAATGAAAGGCCTTCGGCATTTTCCACTGGGATTTTTTAAACAAGCACACACACCTTGCAAAAATGCTTGTCTTTCAGTCTTAAAAGTCGTGTCACGCCATACTTGTCATGTGTTCTTCATTCACCCAAGTCTCGTCAAAGTACTATAATTTGCGACTTGTATCTCGGTACAGTCTGATTGTCCTTAAATAACGTCTTCGCCACACAGCAATATCGCCCCTGAAGTGGTAAGTTTTCCTGTTGTCTCAATTTCATGTCGCGATGTTCCTACGCATCTAACACACCTGTAAGTTCAGAGCACAGCTGTTCGACTTCTCTCACTGACAAAGACGGATTCTTCTCTGTGAGTGCATTAAACACATGCACCACAATTATTTTTTCGCCGCTTTGTGAAGGTTTTCCTTTGCGATGCTTCAGGGAAAAACTGGCGGTAGACTCTGCCATTATACATATAATAAGTACACGCGCAATAAACGATCAATAAAATAATTTAGCTCTTGCACTCGGCACAACACACCTTCGAATGGCGATATATGACTAATCCAGTTCAAAACAAGGTCAGTGATAAAAGTCATATAAATAAATATGTCAACACTATCGCTAAATTACGTGCTATCGTTCCAGGTGCTAGAGAGCAAAGGAACCTCCTCTTTACCTCGCTTAAGAATTACCATGCATTTTAGATAGATGATACCGAAATTAACGTTCGCCAGAAGTAAAGAATCATGATGGATGTCAAAGGAATGTTGGTTCTTTGTTACGACAAGGGCAAGGCCAGTTGAGTTGTAGGGAAAGTAGTTATAACAAAAGCAATGTAAGAAACAGCGTCCGTAGCAGTTTCTAAAGGGGCTCACTTGACTAGTATGAATAGGGAATTCTTTAGATCATTTACAATGGCGAAAAAACAGCCACAAAGGGACTTTGGTTGAAAAGGAGTTTTGAGAGTGAAAGTTACATATACACACGCGCAACTGTGGTCATTCAAGGAGTCTTCGGCGTGCAGGCGATGAAACAAGAGTCCGAGGCGTGAAGCCTATTAGCGCGGTCAACCTGTTCTGTGTTTGATAATTGTCGGTTCATATATATATATGAGGAACGAATAAAATTTATAGGGTAAAAAACTTTCTGCCGTCAGTCTCTCCGTGAACAGTGATCAATTGTGGTAACCCTTGCTCGCCAATCATATTTGTCATCGTGCGCACCCATAAACATTTTTGTAACAAATTGGCGCCCCAACGCGGGACTCGATACGAGGAGGAGGTTCACCACGATACGAGGAGAAGGTTCTGCACGATACGATAAGGAGGTTTGACACGAGCAGCAGATTCAACCCATGAAGGAGGTTCAACCCGAGGAGGAGGTTCAACTCGAGAAGGAGGTTCAACCTAGAAGGAAGTTCAACTTGAAAACGAGGTTCAACAGAAGGAGGTTCGACACGAGGACATTTGACAACAAGCGGCTCTACAACGGTCCTACTGGAAAAAAGAAAGGAGGCCGGCATCTTCAGTGACTTCAGGAGCCAGTAGAAAATCAAAGGTACAGAGTGATAAATTATATACTAGACTATGGTGAATTTATTTGAGGAGTGAAAAACAAGATTTTAAATAAAAAATTTGTAGAAAATATGGAAGTTCAGGAGGTTGATGCTAGTAGCAGTAGGCAGGAAGTCGAAGTAGCAAAGTGTACTAGAACTGTCCTAAATAATGTAGAAAGGGAAATAAGTATGTTAGAGGAAATTATAAAGGTGTTCGCAAGTGTTCAAAGTTTAAGAAAAGACAGTGAAAGTTTAAGTAAAAAGATAGACGATAACAATCAAAGTTTAAAAAAGATAGAAGAAAAGTTAGAAAATAGTGTTCAGAAGTTAGAGGTAGGGCAAATAGTACTATGAAAGAAGTTAGAGAATCAACAACAGGCGTTAGAAAATGTCAGACAACAAGTTAGTCTTGAAATATAGAATGTAAGGAAAGAAGCTGGTCAGATAGCAGATAATGTGAGGAAGGAGGTTGGTCAGGAGATAGAGAAATCTGAAAATAAAATTGTTAACTTAGTTAAGGAAACTGAAGTTTTCAATCTAGTTAATGAAAGGTCAGATAGTGAAAACAGAAAACTGAGGGAGGAAATCGTACAGAAAGTAGATAAAGAAAGACAAATAGCTAGAAAAGAGTTCGAAGAAACTAGGAGTAGATTAGAAGTATCAGAAAGGGAAAGTAGAAAACAGACGAGGAATGTAGAGGAAAACACAAATCAAATGAATGAGGTAGCAATAGAGATCACAGTGACAAATGAAACATTGAAAAGCATTCAAAATCGAGGGAGAAACAAAAGAGAAATATTAAAATATTTCGGGCAAGGGGCACAGTTCCATCAGAATATGAGTAAAAAAGATACGACAAGATATCGATGTACAATACCTAAGCTAGATATGGAAAAATCATGGGGATGTAGAATAAATAAATCCTTTGTACATGGAAAAGTCCGCAAAATTCCTTTGTATTTTCGAAGTACGTTGTGGGATGATGAATTTTCTTGTAAATAGTGGGAACTTAGGCTAAAGTATTTAAAATTGCCATAACAAATTGTAAAAGGAGAAGAAACAAAGTTGTAAATTGTATAGGTTAAGTATGAACAGTGTAGTGTAAAATTTTTAAGGTTAAGTATAAACAGTGTAGTGACAGTGCAGTGAAACTTAAAACTAAACAAGTGAAAAAAAATTATTAATGAAAAGCCGAACAATGAAAGACTTTTGGAAAAGAATATTTATATAGAATCCAGAAGAAGAATTCAGAAATATTGTAAAAAAAAGATATCTTATTAATAACTTACAAAGGTTTTAAAAATAGATATTTAGGATTATTTATATTGTAACGCGACCGTTGGAACACCCTGTAAAGCAGCTGCGAGCGGAAGACGGGGGAGGTCAATGTTTGCTACGCCCTCCCCTCGTTTGTCTTATAGTGGTGACAGGGACGACTGGGGAAAGAAACATAATTGGCGGTCTGTTTCTCTTCCACCTGGTTCCAGAAATTACGGGATCTTTCATCATCTGGAAACGTCTAGAAGATGGCGAGATTCCTATATAAAAGAGGGTTGCAGACGGACAGGGTCAGAGTTGGTTTTGGTTTAGTCAGTCAGTGAGTTGGTTTTGTCAGTGAGTGAGGAGACAGTTGCAGTTCTTGGTGTAAGAGTTAGTCAGTGACGTGTTAATGAACGAAAGGATTGTGCAACGGAAGACTGTACGTAACTGTGAAGGTGTACCGGAGTTTATGTAATCGCGAGTACAAGGAAATTGTAACGGACGAACTGGTAAATTGTAATTGTGTGCAGCAAGTAATTTTGTGTAATTGGCAAGTGTTAAACTGTAAGTCGGTGGAAATAAAGAACATTGTTGAGTGGTGTAATTGGACTTTTTATTTCACGAACCCACAAAGTCACACTGGTGTCAGGAAGCGGGAAAACAACATCACCGAACATTACAACGATGGAGGCAGCATTAGAAAAGATTTTAGCGGAACTAACAGAGATACTGGAGACTAGAAATAACCTGGCCGCGGAACTGAAACTAATCAGGACGGCTAGGGACAACATCGCCGAGAAGATGGAACAAATGCAGGCCGAGTTAACCACGGAAATGAGAGCAGCGAATGACGGTCTGGCTACCGAAATGAAGGTGGCGAACGAGGCTCTCGCCGCCAAGTTTGAGGAACGGTTGGCCGGCGTGGGGGATGACGTCGCGAACCTGGGCAAACGGAAGGGTCAAGTAGACGACCGCCTTAATGATATAGAGGAAAAGACCGACAACATCGCAACACCCCTCACCCGCCTGACGGAGGAAAACCGGCCTTATGTGTGGACGGAGGACGCCGAAGAAGCGTTCCAGCACCCGAAGGGGACCCTGTGCAGTGCTTCAATTTTGGGTTTCCCACAACCGGGTGGCGCCTTCATTGTGGACACCGACGCCAGCGACCATTGCATTGGAGGTGTCCTATCGCAGATCCAGGACGGCCACGAGCGCACAAGAGTGGAAGAGGAGGAGCGTGCCGCAGCAGTCCGAGTAGTTGTGGCAGTGCCTGCTGAAGGCTGGGATAGCGCAGGCCTGAGGAGGGAGCAGCTGGCGGACGCAGACTTGGGGCCACTCTTGAGGGAAGTGGACGCAGGGACGAGACCGGCCTGGGAGGACATCGCACCGAGGAGCGCCACCTACAAGTCGCACTGGGCCCAATGGGACTCGTTGAAGACCAGAGAGGGCGTGCTGTTCCGGGTATGGGAGTCACCCGATGGGAAGGCGCAGAGAGGACAGTTGGTACTTCCCCGGAGCAAGGTCCCGGAAGTCTTGGAGGAAGCGCACGCCGGTACTTCAGGAGGACACCTGGGAGCGAACCGAATGATTCACAAACTACGGCAGCGCTACTTCTGGCTGAGACTCCGAGCAGATGCTGGTGGTACACCTGGACCGCCTCGCACGCTACGTTGGGGCTGTTCGGGGCGAACAGCTTTGAGGAGGGAGCAGTGTAACGCGACCGTTGGAACACCCTGTAAAGCAGCTGCGAGCGGAAGACGGGGGAGGTCAATGTTAGCTACGCCCTCCCCTCGTTTGTCTTATAGTGGTGACAGGGACGACTGGGGAAAGAAACATAATTGGCGGTCTGTTTCTCTTCCACCTGGTTCCAGAAATTACGGGATCTTTCATCATCTGGAAACGTCTAGAAGATGGCGAGATTCCTATATAAAAGAGGGTTGCAGACGGACAGGGTCAGAGTTGGTTTTGGTTTAGTCAGTCAGTGAGTTGGTTTTGTCAGTTAGTGAGGAGACAGTTGCAGTTCTTGGTGTAAGAGTTAGTCAGTGACGTGTTAATGAACGAAAGGATTGTGCAACGGAAGACTGTACGTAACTGTGAAGGTGTACCGGAGTTTATGTAATCGCGAGTACAAGGAAATTGTAACGGACGAACTGGTAAATTGTAATTGTGTGCAGCAAGTAATTTTGTGTAATTGGCAAGTGTTAAACTGTAAGTCGGTGGAAATAAAGAACATTGTTGAGTGGTGTAATTGGACTTTTTATTTCACGAACCCACAAAGTCACAATATTTTTTATGAATTGTTTCAAGTGTAGCAACAATATGAATTGATTTTAAGTAGATTAGATAAAAATTTAGATTGAAATATTTTCTGAGTAATATTTAAAAGTTGAAAATTGCCGATTAGAGTGCTGGTAAATTTTAAAATGAACTAATGTTATGTAACCATGTGAATAATTTTAGGAAACGTCATGTAAAAAAATTAATGTTGTGAAAAGAAATTGTAAAACGAATTGGAAATTGCTGACAAAGGTCTAAAATATTTTGCGTTATATTCGGGCAAGACATATACATTATTTCATTATGGGATAATAAAATAATATCTATGGGGGCATTTGATACCGAAATTAAGGTTCACCAGAAGTAAAGAATCATGATGGATGTCAAAGGAATGTTGGTTCTTTGTTACGACAAGGGCAAGGCCAGTTGAGTTACAGGGAAAGTAGTTATAACAAAAGCAATGTAAGAAACAGCGTCCGTAGCAGTTTCTAAAGGGGCTCACTTGACTAGTATGAATAGGGAATTCTTTGGATCATTTACAATGGCGAAAAAACAGCCACAAAGGAACTTTGGTTGAAAAGGAGTTTTGAGAGTGAAAGTTACATATACACACGCGCAGCTGTGGTCATTCAAGGAGTCTTCGGCGTGTAGGCGATGAGACAAGAGTCCGAGGCGTGAACCTTATTAGGGCGGTCAACCTGTTCTGTGTTTGATAATTGTCGGTTCATATATATATGAGGTACGAATAAAATTTGTCGGGTAATAAACATTCTGCATTCAGTAACTCTAAACAGAGATTCGTAACCCTTGGTCGGCAACTTTCATTTCGATGTTTTAAAAGAAGAAGCAGTGAATAAATAAGTTGGAAACGGGCATTCCAGTGTTATTAAAATCTCCTTCTCACACACATCCACGCATACCCTGAGAGAAACCTCATTGCTCGCCAGCTTATTCACTCGCCATTAAATTATTTGCATCAAATTGGCGACCACAACGTGGAATTGTGAGCACCCATAAACATATTAGTTACATAGATCAACTCTGCTGAGTAATATATTTCATTAATACCGTTACGAAAATATAAATTTGACAATTCTCTTCCAACATATACAGACATATGACCATGTTAAATAACGAACTAATTTTTACCGCACAACAGTCTGCCCCTGAACAGCAGCCAATGAGAGGTGATTAGGTCAAGTGACCGTTAAGAGATACGGCAGCTTATGTGAAACAAAGATTAGTTAGGGCCCCGACTTTACTTAAGTTACGCCGCCTTCTGGACCTTACGTGATATGCTTTCCCCCCGGAAATAGCCGTATACAGAATAGCCAATTTCCATTGGTTGGGAGTCCCTCATGCACTGCTAGGGTCCAAGCTCTGTATTTGCGGAGTGCGGAGCGGGCCGAAGAGGGAAGTAAGCTGTTGACGTGTGGCAATGCCTGCATAAACAGATATTATCACTTGAGATTGTTATTGTTCCTTACATGATCATCAGTGGCTGTGCCTGGCTTCTAGCATTTGTTTGTTACAAGTGCCAAGTTACTGTGACTTATTGTGGATGAGGGTACATCAGAGGCTATTTGTAAACAAAATCTTGTGGTCCATAGGAGGCTTGTCTGTCATGCAATTCATCTTTCAGGATAAGGGAAAACCTCCAACGTGAATCATATAAGACGATGAATGAAATGATGTTCAAATGAGTGCAGGGTACACAGCTTAGTGTTACACAAATTAAGTTAAAATTGAGTGTAAACTACAGTGAAATTATCCTTAAAGATGTCACACTACATTACACGAGTAGCGACAATTTCTGTGGTTTTGACATTTATTTGCATTATTCAGTTTTATGCATTGATTAAAAAGAACTGAAACGCCACTGTCTATCTGGCCATTAGCACTCCCATCGCCGCTCTACTGCCAATCTTATTTCATAAAAGCGTGAGCACTTTCCTTCCAACAACACAGAGCTTGGACCCTTACAGTATATCTCTTCATATTCAAACTAAAGTCATAATTTGGATGCAAACATTTGGCAAAATCAGTCATTGAAGTGATAGTTTTTCGCTTGCAATTTTTTAAGTCCTTTAAATGGGATTATCTGAAATTCTTGGTTGAATTAAAACGTTACAGTATCGAAAACTGTGTGGAAAATCATTTCATTAATAGTAGAGCTAAAGGTAATTTATGGGTTGTACCATGTATCTGACCGAAGCTCCCCTAAAGCCACATATGTTTACTTATAAGTAATACAACCGTTTCCAGGAACTTAGATAAACATTGCCGTACATGGGTTCGTACTAAGCCACAGAAGTGCATGGAAAGGTTATCATTGCAATTCGCACTTATTGCAGGGTAACAAAAACAAGATTTTCCCAAAAGCAGGCTTAAATGCCAATAGGGCTACCTATAACTTGTGACTTTGCCCTATATGACTGCACTAGTCACATCTGACTGGCTGCTCTGGTGGAGCTACAAAATAATTCCTTACTTATATTAACTTGTGATAACATATTGAAAGAGAATTATTAAGTTTTCTTCAGACAACTGTGTGAATCAATTCTATTAGTCAACATAGTTAATGCATCCGAAATGCAGATAACTTATTATCATGGAATGGACAAGAGTGTACTGGGTCTAAGCCCATCACATGATGATAGCGTGTCTGCCTCACGTTCAAGAGGAACCGAGTTCGAATCTCGGTCAGGGTGAGCTACCTGGGTAAGGCTTTTTCACGGATTCTCCCTTATCGTTAAAGACGAATGTCTGTTAGCCATGGATCCTGAACACATTTGAGCATCATTTCACCCATTTTCGTCACCGTCCGACATGACTTAACGTTGGAGGACGCAGAATTACCAAAAAACTTAATAAATAACAAAGTAAAAAATAAAATAATAAACACATCACTCAGATGATCAAGGAACATTTACTACCAGAATTTATATCTCTTTTATTGCTTGACTTTTCCTTGCGAAGGCCTCGTGTATCACCATTAAAATGCCTACATTAGCCAATTAGGAGAAAGCGGAAGGATATATATCAAATGTATAATAAAAGAAAGGGCTTAGAAAACGCTGTGTGGCCCAAAGGACGTATGGTTTAATATTTTAAAGATAGGAGGAGAAGTAGAGCAAGAAGATTGGGCTATTTGGACATTTTGACCCCTTATTATGAGGTTGGTGTTGTGAGCTCCTTTCATTCCTGTATGAATACATAAAGCATTACGTTTAGACAGTACTACATATTCCTCTATGCTGAATGTAAAAATTTAATTAAAACTAACGCGGTATTTGCTAACACTATATATGTAGTATATATAGATGTAGATATTTAATGTAGATATTTAAAAGTAGGCCTTTTTTTTCATAATGACCTCTGCGTCGTTCTCTCACTTAAGCTCTGATTCCCTGTAACCAAACTAACCGCGTTTCACTGAACTCATACGAACTGAGAGAACTGAATCTGTCCAATAACATTTTACTGGAAAAAGTTTTCAAAACTCTGCCTGGAGAACAACTGCACTTCCAATAAATTCCTTCGAAGAGCAAAGGGGAAACAAAATACAATAAGACTTCTAACGGAAATTCAGTGACTATATGAAGAGGTTCTGGAAATGAAGAGAAAATGTTTGAGGTAGTTTTGCCATGAACAGAATGAAATCAGAGAAATTGTGTGTACAGATATGACGAAGCAATAAGGTGTTTTTAGAAATATGAATACTGCCTAGTTTATTAATTCCTTTAACAAAATGTATTATTTACATCTGTTACAAGCCTGTTGTGCTCTAACCTATAAAACTTCTCCGACTATTTTAAACTTGCGGGGCTATCATTACACATAGTAAAGAGCTTCATGATTAAATACTCCAAGTATTAAAGGTGTCCTTCCTTTCTGAGTTAAAGCGGTGAAATATAAGGGTCCTCTAAGTGATATATAGAACAATAGGTCCAAAAATGCACTTTAATTTGCGAGAAAAAATTAAACTAAATACTTCTAAGAGAATGTATTTCCCGTACTTGTGGGCCGTGGTCCAGAGGATGAAAATTCTTCTGGCATTTCGCTCATATCTCCGACGAGAATCATGAAAGGATTCTAGCTAGGTACTTTCTCTCTGTTTCATATAACATTGCCCCGCTGATATGTATCACTTCGCGTGAAACTATCTGCCCCCTCAACCTAATTGGCTAATGCTTTCAGGCCATAAGTCCATAGGCGGTGCCTTCCCGTCACATTGAAACCTGCAGTAAACGTCATAATAATTGCCAGGAAGATTGATAAAATCATACAAATAAGAATATGAAGGCATGCAAAAATAATGAAGTTTATAATGAAACCGAGCAAGTTCAAACTGAATGAATGAGCAATGAAACTGAAACAAGTCTATAATGAAAGGCCTTTGGCCATATCCACTGGGAGTTTTTAAAACCAGCACACATACCTTAGAAAAGTGCTTGTCTTTCAGTCTTAAAAGTCGGGTCACGCCATACTTGTCGAGTGCTCTTCATTCACCCAAGTCTCGTCAAGGTAGTATATTTTGCGATTTGTATCCAGGTACAATCTGATTGTCCTTAAATATCGTCTTCGCCACACAGCAATATCGCGCCTGGAGTGGTAAGTTTTCCTGTTGTCTCAATTTCACGTCGCGATGTTCCTACGCATTTAACACACCTGTAAGTTCCGAGCATAGCTGTTCGACTTTTCTCACTGACAAAGACGGATTCTTCTCTGTGAGTGCATTAAACACATGCACCTCAATTATTTTTTTCGCCGCTTTGTAAAGGTTTTTCGTTGCGATGCTTCTTCGAAAAACTGGCGGTAGACTCTGCCATTATACATATAATAAGTACACGCGCAATAAACGATCAATAAAATAATTTAGCCCTTGCACTCGGCACTACACACCTTCAAATGGCGATATTATGACTAATCCAGTTCAAAACAAGGTCAATGATAAAAGACACATAAACAAATATGTCATCACTACAGCTAAATCACTTGCTATTGTGTCATGTGCTTGAGAGCAAATGAACCTTCTCTTTGCTTCGTTTAAAAATTAACATTCATTTCAGATAAATAAACTCTGTTGCGTAATATATTTAATTAAAACAGTTACGAAAATATAAATTTGAAAATTATCTTCCAACATAAACAGATATATTACCATGTTGGATAACGAACTAATTTTTACCGCACAACAGTCTATATGGCAATAGCAGCCAATGAAAGGTGATAAGGTCACGTGACCTTTAAGAGATATGGGGCAGGCTTATGTGAAACAAGGATTAGTTAGAATCCTCTGAAGATGCTCGTTGGAATGTGAGCGAAATGCCAGGTGAATTTTCATCCACTGGACCACGGCCCACAAGCCGGGGAAATACATTCTATTGGATTAACGCCGGCCGTGAAAGCCTAAGCATATAAATACTACTAATTCTCTAATCCTAGGTCGTTGTATTTGTATGTTTTTTTCTTTAATTTATGTCCTCCAGCGTTGTCATATCCAAGGATGAATGAAAACGGTAAAAAGATGCTGAAATATGCCCAGGATGCATAGAGCTTAGAGTTACCCGACATTTATCTTTCATGATAAGGGAAAACACGGGGACAAACTTATCTACATCCTTAGCCGCCATTCGAACTCCGGAACTCTTGAACGTGAGGTACTCTACTACAGAGGCGGGATTTTGTATGTTTAACATCTTTTTAAGTTGCTTCATTTACTCAGCTGCCATTATCTCCTTGGGTTATGTATATATAACCCAAGCCCATTGTTGATCGAGGCGGCGCGTCTAGGCATTCAAAGAGACGGGCAGTGTAATGTGTAGATGAAAGCTCGCCGAAACGTCGGAGGGAAGAAGACGGATTTCTCGAGAGTACTAGTTCTTTTTTCAAACCATCTTGATTCTTGGATATCATCGGAATGTGAGTAATCTATAAAAATAGGGAGCCCCCCGCTGTTTGTTTGTATTAGATAACCTTGCAAGTATTGTGTATGTCACGTAATTTTGGACTGACGAAGAGTGTTTCTACGGAAATAAAGTGCAATTTTTGGTGTTTATAAGCTAGATTTTTAATTTCACGAACCCACAAGGTCAGAATATTTTAGGTTCTTTGCCGGAAAAAACATTCATATGTTCCCACATTCTTTGAGTGGGAATAGTATCTCTCCCTCACATTTAAGAGGTTATGAGCTTTAACCTTGGTTAGGACTAGTTACACGAATATGCGGAATTTCCGTTAACCTGAAAGGGGAATACTGGATACCTATAAACTCCATGTAACGTTGATTCACTCATTGTTACATATAACGTTACTGGGTTAAAGAACATTTAAAACGTTTATTTTTATGATAATGTAGATACATTATCACTCTTATACAAGCAGGACTGTTAAGTGTTAGAATTAAGTAAAATTAAGGAAAAGCTTAACCAACTAGCCGGGAATGGTAACCAGTTCTCCTAGAAAATAACTAAGACAGTAGTTTTGTTACATATTTTTGGTGAACACTCTTTAGCCGTGTGATTCTCAGCGACCCGTCAAGAAACCTTTTTACCTGGCTGCAGGTCCTGTTACGTGCCGTAAATCTACTACACTGGATCACTACTTCACTTCCGTTCCTAAAGAAGCTATGCTAAGGTTTTACGAAGCTAATAAACTGATCATTTGAACACAGTTATGGCCGATAACATTTCACTTGAAACATTTGTTTGAAGCAGCTGGAAATAATCACAATTTCTCATTTTTTGCTAATGCCAATTTGAGTTGTAAAATTTACATTTTTTATGGGATGCGTAGTTAATATCGTCATGTGCTCTTCTGGGTGTAGTTTGAACACGGATCAAGGTGTTGAAATTGTTAAAATCACTTCGCAATACACGATTCTCTGTGGAATTTAGAGGAAATAATAAAGTATCTTGATGTAAATACTTGAAACAAATGAAGCAGTCAAAACGGCTTCACAAGTGTTTGAACTCACAGGTCGTGGGACGTATTTAAAGAGGAGCATTTTGTTGGGTACAGCCAACTAAATGCCTGGAGTAGCATACCCATCCTCCTGGTGACTTTGTCACTAATTCAGTTTGTTGTTTCCACGTCACCTTGGCGTCCAATAGTACCTTAGAAAACTGACATATGAACTCCAGGTGACCTCTTCACCGACCAAGCGCAGGTCAGTCTATCCTAGTGTCTTGGTTCTTCTCAGACGCTATCTTGTGAGCCAGATTAAAGAGAGGTATCTGTCAGATGTCTTGAAGAGATGTCTCTGTGATATGATCAGTAAGATTATGCGGTGAGACAACAATGCTTAATGCGTACATTGCTTATAAAATTTAATTTGACGCTTACGATAAATATTAAGTTAATTTTCAAGAATTTTGCAACACATTTCAGATTTATGAATATTATCAATGATCATGATAAGCATTAGGATTTAACAATATCGGTAATAAACATTAAAGGCTATGGAAGGTAGATCAGTCAAAATATACACAACACCTCTGCCCATGAAAACCCTGAAATTATGTAATTAATGCATTGGAATTAGACCGTAAATAGTTATGATACCGGCGTAAATAACAGCTGCATTTGCTTCTGCTACACAAGTTACTTTTAAATATAGTCTTATTGATTATTTTTTATTTATTCTAAAACCTATCTAACGGACGTCGATTGTAGGATGATTTATACCTCATATGTATATCTTATTTAAAAATCAAATATACATGGTATTCATTTTTATTCGTTGTTTTCCGCCTTCCGATTGAGTAAGAATGACGTCATAGTTGACTGGTGAGTCTATCTTGAAATCATAGTACCCTCTACGGAGAAGAAGCAGTAATTTTTGCGGAACAGTAAGCAAATGACAGCGTTCTGAGTGTGGTTAAGTTAGTAACTAATACAACCAGCTTCCCCTGGTTAAGAACACAGAGCACTGCGTCTTCATGGTTGAATGCTACTTTCGTACCGGCATTAAAATTGGTACGACATATAAATATAATTTTAGCCGATGCATAGAGGAGCATGCAAACAAGTCCCTTCAAGCACAATGTTGTAAAAGGTGTCCAGGTACCGTCAAACTGACATATTTTTGTTTGCAACATAAACAGCTTACGTTTTATCAGTGTAAGATATAAACTTTTTGTCATTCTCACCCTTAACTAAAATGTCTATTGATGTTGGTGTCGTCATGTCTTTTAAAACCAATAGGTGCATCAAACATTTCCAAAATACAGAATCAGTTACTCGCAAAAAGAGAGACACTGGACGCTATAAGGTGACTGGTTCCAATCTAGAAGCAATAAATAATGTTATGACAGAAAGACCTAAAGCATACCTTCTCGCAATACAGACAGTGTTTAAGAGGAAGATAGAAAATAAATATAAGAAAATGGACACATAAGACTATGTACTAGAGATATTTTCTTGTTATGACTTGGATAAAATCTTTGTACATATTGTAACACTAATTTATTTTTCATTCCTAGAAGATATTCTACTAATTTTCTGGTTTGTATTGGAGTTACATTGTGAGGAAACTGTGGGTGATAGAAAAGAACTGAGATCAAATTGAAATATTTCTATTTTATGTGATAGGTTTAAAATAGGCATATATTCTACTATAACAGAACAACAGATGTTCATTATGAAATAAGTGTTCATTGAATAATCATTTAGTATATTCTTTAAGGTATACTTTTATGGCTGCATAATTAGCTTTGCACTGCACTGCATTGCTGTATATAGTTTTTCAAAAACATTTATTGTATCTACGCACCAGGTGAAATTACGCACCTTTATATTACGCGACAGACCCATCTCTCAAATAGTATATTTACCTACCAGTAGAGGGAGGCCTCAAAGCTGGTGTCAGTACTTCAAATACGATCGCAAGTCGCTAGGGGAATCGTATATAAACTCGCCCCATCAGCGATGATGTTGATTACGTCAAATTTTGCGCGGTAAAATCACAGATAAAGATGAACATCGTGTTTAAGTTGAATTTTCAGCGAATAGGCAGTAATGCTGCGTTCATTCAGAATAAAAATTGGTATACTTGTATATAATGCATGTAGCAAAAGGGAAGATCTCTTTTGTGCACACAATTACTTTTAATTCATCTTTTTCTTCCTGGTTATGCAAATAGTGGAGTTTAAAAGTTATCATATAGCAATCAGAATTTCACGTAATATAATATGCACTATCCAAATAAAAGAATCAAAATGCATGTTTTAGCCACCTGAATCCAAAAAGAGCACTTTTAGATACAGGTACGTATGTACGTCTGTGAAAAACACCTAAAAGTAAAAAAGTTGGTTAAACTTCGTACTTCAGTTCAAAATGAAATGTGTAGTGTTTAGCGCCCGCTTTTACTACATACGGCACCACAGGCGATGACACTGATGATACATGAGATGAAGATGGAGCACAGGTGGAATGAGATGGCGGGGGAAACCGGAGATCCCGGAGAAAACCCGCCCCAGAGCAAATCTCACTTTGCGGTCGCCTGGGATCTAACCCGGGCTGCCTTGGTGAGAGCCAAGCGGTCTAACCACTTCGGTTCAAGACCATCCAAAGGTGCTACTGCAAGATTTTGAAGGAAAATGTCAACTAAAGCCCACTCTTTACATAGATAACTTTAGCAAATTTGGATTTTCTCAAAAATAAATCCAACGCTTTTAATTAAAATAGCACATCAGAAAGGAAATGTATATGTTCTGAGAATATTCTCTGAGCGGGACTGCTCAAGCGGTTTCTTCTGTGGCTCGCATTTGGGAGGCCCGAGTTCGATCCCTAGCCCAACTGACCCATAGGTTTTTTCGGGGGCCTTCCCAGGTCACCAGGAGAGTGCTGGGTAGGCTAATTACATCCCCCGAAGTTCCTGTCCGTACATTTCATCTCCGTTATCATTTCAGATCATCACTCATCTGGTGGTCTCTTTCAGGACAGAAGTGCCGGCGGTGACCTGGCGCTCCAGGGCAGGATGATACTTTCTAAGTGAACCACTTCCTGCTCCGATAGGTGGCTGTCGGTCTCCGAAGCACCTGCTGGGACTGCTTTCGAAACACAGTACCGGAGAATATCCGTTATCCTGGCGGGGAGCTTTCATCTAGGTAAAATGTATGGACCCTGCGCTCTACACTGTCGTGGCTCATTAGGACGGCCGTTCTATTTATCCTTTTGCCTCAAGCTTCTTCCGGGGATCCTTACTTGTAGACATAGGTACAATAGCTAAAACTGTCGCAGTGCCAAATCCCCTCCGCAGAAATCCTAATCGGATAATTTGAACCACTTCTGTAAAACTGGTAGGCCATACGAGACAGACTAAATCCTACTACAAAAAATTGTAGAACTGTTCGAATCACTAATTTATATAAGACACGTTCTTTTTTGTGACGTTATTCATTTCAGTGCCATTTTTATTTATTTGTTTGAATTTTCAGATATTTCAACTTTCCTCACTTGCCATTATTTCCTAGCATGTTTTTTCAGTTTTCACGCAAAGAAAACAAAATTTCAAAGCTAACACATAGCAATCTTCTTTGATTAGCTTTCATTATTAATTTGATCTAATTATATTTTTCCACAGGATTTAGACGAAGAAGTTTTTGTAAGAACAGCCTGTAGAAGAGGATTAGAGGAACTCATCTGAAAGAAACATATCAGAACTCTTTTATCGTTTTTGGCCGCGCCGTGGCTGAATGGTTAGACCATTCGATCTCACCAAGGCGCACCAGGTTTGATCCCAGGAGACCTAAAATTGAGAACTGTGTTGAACAACACGGCACTGAGGCGGGTATTCTCCGGGATCTCCCATTCCTCCCACCATCTCCTTGCAGCGTTGCTCCATCTTCATCTCATGTATCATCTGTATTACCACCTGTGGTATTGCATATAGTAAAAGCGGCATTAAGCACTACATATTTCACATTTCATTTATTTCCTAGCATTTGTTCCGCTATGATTGTTTATGCATGAACATTTGAAAACGCGAGATATTTTTCTCTTTTGTCTCTACCACTTCTTTCTTTGTTTCTTCCTTTCATTCAGTATTTCTTTCTTTTCCTTCTGCACAAACTCTTAATAAGAACATAAATATACACAACAAGGTTCAACAAAGTTGAACAATGAATGAGATATTTGTGCATATTACACATTTTTGCATATAAAAACTCCCTAGTGGCTTGTCAGAAAATGCTTCTCAACAGATATCCATCATAATCAAAGTTTGTTGGTTACTTACCAACACTCCCCACATGGCAGCCCTGGCCTTCGGGGTAACCTCGCTCCACCATTTGATGACTGTACCCATTGCTCAGGTGGAGGCACCCAGAGGGCGGGCCCATTACCTCCAATGATAGGGTGATAGTGAAGGTGACGGTGAGGTGAGAGGACCTACAGCTTATACCATGGACTTCGAACCACGTTAAGTATAAGGGACACTTCACATGTGTTAGACGGAGGTGAAGGCGTGCATTGGGCCGACTTAAAGCGCCAACCCCAGAGCCGGGAACCTTTGCAGGGAGCCGCGAATGAAACCACTGTGCCACCCCGGCGCCCTTCATAAGCAATGTAAGAGAAAGAAAACTGATTTTTATGAATGAATATTACCTATACTCTATATGAAGCCACGCAGTAGGCATACAAAAATATGTGACTGTTACGCATAAAATATTTGTGCTCATTTGTATCATTCCATTATTCATTTGTACTTTAGCCTTTTGATTATTTTCAACTCATTATCAGCGTATTCCGCCATATCTATACATTCATTTGTTAACATCGCATCACTGTATTTTAGGAATACACAAAGAATATTGTGACAGATTATTATTGCGTTTTCTATGGTAGCTCATTCACAGACCCAGTAGCTTCATTCACTACATAGGGTAAACCTGTTATTATTGCCGGAAATCCTTAATTAAGCGGCATTATACCGCTATTCAAGATAGCGTGGTACATGTAATATCTACCAAGTAGTTTGCATCATGCAACCAGAAATTATATTACCATATTGCGTATTTTCTATTAACCATAGTTGTTACTAAAGCTATTTTTGTAGTTTACTGATTATAAAATGTCTTAAAACATTACAGTGCCGTATTATTAATTGTAGTCACTCTTTTATCCTTAATTTTTCATGTTGGGTGACAATATTGGTATATTTTTTTAACCCTATACGTATATTGTAGCACATCGGGGGTTGCCAAGGTTTTTATGACGTTAACTGTCAGCCAATGAACAGAGATAGGAGCTACATAAGTTTAATAAATGAACACAAATTCATAGGCATCAATTCACAGATCAGTAGTTTTCAAACAGGATGTTTTAGTGAACTAATTATACACTTGCATATTATAAATAAATTCAACTACATACTTAAGAAATGGCCAGACTTACATTCTTAGCGTCACACCAATGTACCTCACACACACACACACACACACACACACACACACACACACACACACACACACACACACACACACACACACACACATACACACACAAACACAAACACACACTGCACGCTGATAATGCCTTATTCCAGATATGCATTTAACGCGCCAAATATTTCAAAAGACGAAATGCAATATTCGACAAGTAATTGCCAAAATCAATAAAATTAAGTTATCTAATTATACTTTCCCTTTAGTATCAGATTACACTATATATCAATTAAACTTTGAAAGCTTCCAAATTCGTGAATAAACTAATCCAATACGTGCGAACCGTTATTGTTTTTGTTTATAATTTTCTAAGTTTGTGAGTGGGCCAAACCGGGTTAGGAATATAACGAAACTGGTTAGCTATGGGCGAATTTTAATCCCAAGTGTGGATAATGGTTCTGCAGGAATGGTAATTTGCGAAAGAAAATATGCTTCGATACTATTGAGTCAATAAATAATCCGAAAAATATGCTGAAAGGATGAAATTTTAAATTTCAAATTAAATTAGCCTTAAATTCAGGGACAATGCTTTTGTAGAATTTATACTGCAATCCTACCTGTCCCAATTTTTCAGCGGCTGCTATTATTATACAATACTTAAATAAGTTACTCTACACTTACAAACTACTCTTACAAACTTTTTTTTCGCTGTCTATTTCATGCTAATCAAGATAAATATTTGCAGAAGTTATCTTATTGCTAATTTTCTTGTACAGTGACTTCATATCACTCGTGGCGGCCGTTAAGCGGTTAGTGCTGTAGCAGATGACACGCTGCTGCCATATTAGGCCGGCCACGAGTGAAAAAGAAAGCACTGTAGGTGTTAAGAGAAATAAAGGTTTAAATTTATGTTTGATAACTATAATTAGTAAATATAAATTAAATATTTTAAATATTAATATCTGATTACACAAATATAAATATTTACTACTAAGGCTCCACTTATCTTAAGAAATTGATGTTCTTGATGGCCTGAGGACGAGAGCGACTTGCTTTTGAAATCTATTTCCATTTTAAAAGAAGAAAGAAATATTAGCATCAATTTCTTAAGATAAGTGGAGCCTTAGTAGTAAATATTTATATTTGTGTAATATTTATTGCTTCCCTGTAACTAGCTTCATTTTCTAGTAATTAATATCTGATTTTAATATTAAAAGTGCTTCATATATAAAAAGTGACAAGGTTATAAAATTTTTATTATTAAATTTATTTTAATATTTGAATATTAATGTATTGAATTTTTAAAAGAGTTTTATTTTATAATTTTTTGTTTTAAAATTTGTAATTTTTAATTGTAAATGGTAATTAATTTTGTGCTATAAAATTATTGGTTTCAAATTTTAGTAAATTGTCAGTTGAATTATATAAATAATATCTTAGAAAGTTAAAGGTTTTAATTTATGATTGTTAATAATTTTGAAATGTTACATAATTTTGTTAATATTTTTGTTTTTAAATTATAATTAATTGTAAGAATATTTTATTAGTTTATGAAGTTTAAGTAAGTTAATAACGTTTTATTTTTAAATTTATGGTTGGTAATTGATTAATCTGTAATTTTTAGCTTTGTGTGGTTATGATATTTTTGTTTGGTTAAAGGAATGAATGAACTATTATTGTGCATATTCCAGAATTTCACAATTTACAACTTTTGGCTACATTTATTTGTCTTTACCTAGTTGCTACCTTGGTTTACATGATACCCTGGTCTTCTGCTCTGCCAGGTAGCTCTTAACCTCCATATCTCCTTGATTACTTAATTAGCCCCATTCTTCCCCCCATGCTGGATAGCAGGACCAAAAGTGGTCGCCGACTACTGGCGGCAACATTTTTATGGGGAATTTTGAAATATAGTTACGTTAATAGCTGAAATACCAGTTATGTGGTACTGCAAACCAGTAACAGAATATTTTTGTTTAAAATATTTTTAAGTATGTTTGAAATTTTTGTAAACTTTTAAATTAAATTTGTAAAATTTTGAAGGTGATACATTAGAAAAAAAATTAAATTTCAATTATATTTTTGAAATTACATTTGTTTTTGTTTGTTTATTTTTAGAAATGATGTGTGGATTTTTGTTTGATGAGGGAACATTTTAAAATTTTTGTAGAAGTTTTATTTTTTATTTCTATTATTTTATTGTTATTTGTAATCTGTAAACTGTGTAAGTTTTGTAAATGGTTTTGATGTACTTATAAACAAATAAAATACTGAATATTGAGCCCGGATTAAGAAATTAGTTGCCGGGGTATATAGTATGAAGATTTTTGTTTTATTTCATTTTACTTTTTGCTAAGAGGAATATGGGTATACAGTAAACATGAGAAACAGATGAATATGCAATTAATGCCTTTATATCAACTTGACGTAAACTTTAAACGCAGTGAAATATTTTCCAAGTTGATCGCCATTTGTTACCTTTGAAATTTCAATTTTCTTTGCATGGTCAACAAATGCGATAAAAGTGAATAAAGACTTCTCATTTGAAGTATCTATTGTAAAATCCAATCAGAATTTTTAAATTCTATATATAGTGGTACTATGCTCTTTGCTGAGTTGACATGCAGTTGTGCTAATAAGTACAATGGCTCACAAAACTAGAACATGACGCCAACTATACCGTAAGGCGTCAGTAGTTTCTTGCATGTTTAGGTAATAAAATGAGTGAGAGACACGTTATCTAAAACCCACACTTAACGGAACATGTACAGATGTTAAAGCAAGTTATCTTAAGCCATAGAGATATATGGTTAGTATCATGCAATGAGATGCAAATTTCAAGGAGTTTTCCTCGGGCTAGTATTCTTACGTAGTCACAGATTTGGTACACGATAGTGAACGCAGAAGAAAAGTTGTCACCATGAAATCGTTCACGTTACCCACTACAAATATAAATAACACGGCATCTAAGTACTTACGTACACGAGAAGTTTTGGTTGTGAAGCTTCCACAGATTATTACAACAATTGTTGGTAAGATACGGTGTGTGAGTAAATATTTCTGTTTCCTATTCGAAAACCCTTTCTTTTACTTTATTAGTGAGAAAGAAGTGATGAGTGTAATAACATTACTTTCAGTGTCCATTTGACTAAGAAATTATGGGTCAATTAAATAAATTATAACCTATACTGAAATATATATGTTGTGAAGTTGTGTAAAATGTTAATAGGTTGGTGATTTGGCAATAGATTGTGAGTACACTTTGGCTAGGAACAAGTTTACGTTATATAGGATAATTAGTGACGGTTGGTTTTCAAGAAAACTCGTATAAGTAGTTCGGACGGTTTCGCTTGTGAAATGCGAGGGGATTAGGAGAATTTTACGTCTAATAACACATTTTGGGTATAATCTTAGACACATCTGGTGGGAAGCTGGAGGGACAAGACGTAGCTGGTACTGTCTGCCCAGCATAAAAGGTCAAGGCAGAGGAATTTGTAATTGTAATACCCATTTCTGTGTTTATGCTCACCTTCCGGATATGATATGAATGCTAGTTTCACAGTGTCGTCACATAACTCACCCATGCATAATACCTATCACTGAAGTTACTGAAACGAGCATTAAATCAGGCAGCATGGGTGACTCATATGCACTCTCATACACTCATTTCTTAGTCAGAGATCCACTAGCATAGGAGATAAACAGTTCAAGCTCCTGCCCCCTTCATAGCTTGAGCAAATAGCTTGAATTAACATTAAGGAAGAGTATCATCGTGAAGTGACATTATTAACATGGCGAAGCAAACGTGATATTTCGTTAAAAATGTAATTCTGTGCAGAAATATGAAGCGAAAAAAGTATTATTATTATTATTATTATTATTATTATTATTATTATTATTATTATTATTATTATTATTATTATTATTATTATTATTATTATTATTATTATTATTATTATTATTATTATTATTATTATTATTATTATTATTATTATTATTATTATTATTATTATTATTATTATTATTATTATTATTATTATTATTATTATTATTATTATTATTATTATTATTATTATTATTATTATTATTATTATTATTATTATTATTATTATTATTATTATTATTATTATTATTATTATTATTATTATTATTATTATTATTATTATTATTATTATTATTATTATTATTATTATTATTATTATTATTATTATTATTATTATTATTATTATTATTATTATTATTATTATTATTATTATTATTATTATTATTATTATTATTATTATTATTATTATTATTATTATTATTATTATTATTATTATTATTATTATTATTATTATTATTATTATTATTATTATTATTATTATTATTATTATTATTATTATTATTATTATTATTATTATTATTATTATTATTATTATTATTATTATTATTATTATTATTATTATTATTATTATTATTATTATTATTATTATTATTATTATTATTATTATTATTATTATTATTATTATTATTATTATTATTATTATTATTATTATTATTATTATTATTATTATTATTATTATTATTATTATTATTATTATTATTATCATTATCATTATTATTATCATTATCATTATTATTATCATTATCATTATTATTATCATTATCATTATTATTATCATTATCATTATTATTATCATCATCATTATTATTATCATCATCATTATTATTATCATCATCATTATTATTATCATCATCATTATTATTATCATCATCATTATTATTATCATCATTATTATTATTATCATCATTATTATTATTATTATTATTATTATTATTATTATTATTATTATTATTATTATTATTATTATTATTATTATTATTATTATTATTATTATTATTATTATTATTATTATTATTATTATTATTATTATTATTATTATTATTATTATTATTATTATTATTATTATTATTATTATTATTATTATTATTATTATTATTATTATTATTATTATTATTATTATTATTATTATTATTATTATTATTATTATTATTATTATTATTATTATTATTATTATTATTATTATTATTATTATTATTATTATTATTATTATTATTATTATTATTATTATTATTATTATTATTATTATTATTATTATTATTATTATTATTATTATTATTATTATTATTATTATTATTGTTATTATTATTATTGTTATTATTGTTATTGTTATTATTGTTATTATTGTTATTATTGTTATTGTTATTATTGTTATTGTTATTGTTGTTATTGTTATTGTTGTTATTGTTATTGTTATTATTGTTATTGTTATTATTGTTATTGTTATTATTATTATTATTATTATTATTATTATTATTATTATTATTATTATTATTATTATTATTATTATTATTATTATTATTATTATTATTATTATTATTATTATTATTATTATTATTATTATTATTATTATTATTATTATTATTATTATTATTATTATTATTATTATTATTATTATTATTATTATTATTATTATTATTATTATTATTATTATTATTATTATTATTATTATTATTGTTGTTGTTGTTGTTGTTGTTGTTGTTGGATATTATTATCTTGGACGATGCAAGAAACATTATAGGTTATAAACTATATTTTCTGTCTGACTTATGGGAAAATGTGATATAATTCGTATAATACACAATCTATTGCAGTTTATAAGGACATAAAGTGTAATACAGTATCAACGTGGACCTCAGCTTTAAGTCTATCTTGATTCTCTAGCGAGTGCGAAGTTAAATCTTGTATTTGTGACACATACATTAATGTGGTATGGGTGTGAAAACACTAGGTGCAGAAAGCTGTGGAGGATAAATGAATTGATTATTTCCAAAACTAAGCATACCCTCAAATATCCCGCGATTTCCGGGGGTTTCCCTTATTCTGAAAGGTGAATGTTATGTAACTCTGAGCTCTATGGACACTGGGATCATTTGCGCATCATTTCACCCATTTGAAGAAAGTGAATTTTAAAAAAAAACTCAAAGTAATGAATGAGATAACGCATATTCATGATTTCGGCAATAGTCTTGTTCGTTTCCGTGTATCATCCTCATATTGAGAATTTTACTGTTAAAACTGTGATATCTTCCAAAACTCTTATGTCAATTGTAAGTGGATATTAGCGGAATGCTTCACTATTAGGTGGTTATCCCTACCCTGTAAAATTGTCACAAATTACGCTATCATCCAATATGTCATGGCACTTTACAGCAATTCGTTATTTTATTGCAGCTATTTTACATACCCAATAGACAATAATTATCATGTTCAATGTTTGAAAAGCACTAAACTAAATATAGAAGAAAATCTTAAGAGTTTATGACATGTATCCCTTCAATCAAAAGTTAGTAAGAAGCGAAAACGAGATTTTCGTACATGGAACAAAATAAAAAGAAATCAGTTTTTATATCAATCATTTAAAATTTTTATATCAATCGAGATAAATGTTTGTAGAAACCGTTTTATTATACATTGTACAGATATCTGATAGTAATGCTACTAGGGGCTGGCTGCTATGTTATAATTGTAAAATTCCATTCTCTTAACATTTATGAAAACCATCAATGTGACAGATGCACATGCTTCAAGAATCCCTTGGCCCAGGGTCTAACACTGACGACATTTGTTTGAAGCAAGGGTTTCTCAGAGTAGCCCAAGATTTAATGGGGATAGATAAGATCCTGTTGGATATGTTAAGACGCATCATTAACGAAAGTTTATTCATTCAAACAAACTCCGGTGTTTTTCAACAAGTATTTGCCTAGTACTTGTATAGAATCCATGTTCCTCCTTAGCCCCTAGGATTTTTTATGTATGACAATGGACGAAATGGATGAAACTATGCTCCACTGATCCTGGGTTATACAGCTTAAAGTTAACTGGCACTCATATTTCCAGGATAAGGGAAAACTCCGGGAAACCTTTTCCAGGTAACCCACCCCGACCGAGATTTGAGATCGGGACATCTTAAGTGTGAGCCAGACACGCGCTACCGAGGCGGGTCAGGCCTTACGGATAGGCTACTTACTTTGGAGGGCCAAGTTTGTAGGCTATGTTTGATGAACACCACTTTGAATAAAGTGCTCGAGGTGATGTGGCTGATTACTAGTTATTCTGCTCGGAATTATCGTCACTGGTGTCTACGTGTGTGTAAGAAATCGTCGTAGGTTCGGAAACAAACCTCAAGGTGATCTCTGTGTGTCGTTTTTTCAACTGAAGCGATTCTGCGAGTTAGTTACGGTTAGAAGATAGCAAAGCGGGCTTAGGTGCAGGAAGATAATACTCTGGGTTTACTACTTAGTAGCATCGCTAACCACTAAACCTTCTGCAAGAACCTCCTACAATGAATAAGTTCTTCCGAAAGCATAACGATTATTGCTCGAACTCGACCTATTGCATTACCACTTCTTATTCCGGTGTCACACTCAGTTCTGTCTATTCCCTTCTCCGACTTTTAGTATTTATTTACCTATTCCAATTACATTGTGATGATAATGATGATAATTTTTCATTAAGCATGGGTCAATAATACTTGCCATAGTTGCGAATAAATACAGCTTGATTTTTAAATTATATCACAATTTTTATAATAGCTTTTTCTTTCTTTTTTCTATTTTCCCCTTATTTATATATGTATACCAAAAACAGTATTGCTGTACAAGATAAAAATAAGTGATTATTTCACAGATAAAATGGGTTAACTGTAATTTGGTTACATTTTCAGTACACAAAAGAAACCTCCAGCAAAGTTCCTACCACTCCTGCTTAGCGTTTATACTGTCACCGTGTGCATTGTTGCGCTGCTATCACAGGCCGGAGCCGGGTGCCTGACAGGAAAGAAAAAGACAGAGAGAGGCTCCAGAACGTTCTGCCCATTGTTGTAGCCACTAAAGTCCTGGAAAGTCTGCGGCTTTCTAGGAACAATGGCTGGGAAGGTATAAATAATCGCAAGGTGTTAAGAGCGGCATTTGTTTGTTGTTATTGCGACAGTCGACGATTGAAGTGTACCGCATTGATTTCTTTTAATTTATTTATTTTTTTGTACAGCAAAACACCGAGACAGCCTCGAAGACAGCTGATTGACAATTTCACGCCCGTTCACTGCAGTAAAAGTTGTTCTAAATTTCTGCAAACCAGATTTTCAAATCTGCGTAAACCATACAGTCACAATACCAAACGCATTATTTCTGAGCTGCGATACAAAAGTTGTACGAAACCCTTATAGTTGATGCCCCTTAATAAGTTATTTATCTTTTTCAGGAAATTTATTGGCGTTCACATTTGGCATGGTAATGGGCTGGGCATCACCTTCACTTCCAAAGCTACAATCAGAGGAAGATCCGGAGCTTGGAGGAAGAGCAATCACCTCGGAGGAGGCTTCTTTACTTGGGTCACTCATCTTCGGCGGAGCCCTCTTTGGATCACCCGTCTTTGGATTTGTGGCACAACAATTTGGAAGAAAAGCTGCCGGGTATCTTTCCGCAGTGCTCTTTGTACCTAGTTGGTTGGTGATCGCCACCACAGATTCTGTTGGCTTTTACTATGTGGCACGCTTCATTACGGGTTTCTGTTGCAGTGGAGTTATAATATTTGGTTCGATGTACACTAGCGAGATATCTGAAGACTCCATAAGAGGCTTCCTTGGAACTATCCGGTCTCTATTTTCATCTTCTGCAGTTGTTTTTATTTTTGCTGTTGGACCATATATGTCAGTAAGAAATATGGCATACGTATGCCTCTCTCTGCCAGCGGCATTTATATTCATTCTGTATTGGCTCCCGGAATCGCCGATGTATCTACTGAGTCGTGGAAGGACAGAGGAGGCAATGGCAGCTATGTTGTGGCTGCGTGGAAACAACCGAATTCTTGCTGAAGAGGATCTAGCGAAGATCAGTGCGGTGGTGAGCAAGAAAAGTGAGGCGGTCAGTTCTTTAACGCTGATGAGAACTATATTCAGCTCACGAGGAACTCGACGTGCACTTCTGATTTGTGTAACTCTAGGAATGTGCCAACAGCTCACAGGTCTCTCGCCTATCATGAGCTTTCTTCAAGATATATTTGAGCTATCCGGCAGCTCTCTGACTCCAACTGCAGCGACAGTCGTTGTGGCATTTATGATGTTTCTGGGCATGATCTTATCGTTGATATTCTTGGATCTGGCTGGGAGGAGAGTGCTGCTAATACTTTCTGAAATAATTGTGGCAGTGTGCTTGGGGATTCTGGGAGTGTATTTCCATCTGCTACAAAATGGAACCGACGTAAGTTTTCTGGGTATCCTGCCGGTAGTGTGTGTGTCCGTGTGCATGTTCTGTGTATCAACAGGTTTATCATCAGTGACTTACGTCCTTATGTCGGAGATGTTCCATGCAGATGCTCGCGGAACAGCAGCATTTGCCACAACAGCCGCGATCTGGATCACAGCTTTCCTTACCACACAATTTTATTTGGATCTCGAGAGGTGCATCTCTACTGCTGGTGTATTGTGGTGCTTTGCTGCCTGTAGTATGGCTTGTGCAGTGTTTGTGTACTTTGTATTGCCAGAAACAAAGAACAGAGACGTGGAGTCTATTCTGAAAGAGCTCAATGGGGAAAGTGGTCCTAAGGCAAACGATCAGAAGGTGTGGAGTACTTCAATTGACACTCAAAGTATTAACTGAACAGATTAGAAGCTTACGAACTTCTACAGCAAATAAGGTTACAATTTATTGTAGGATCCATTAGGCGTGTAAACATTTTGCAAGTTTTATAGTGTTCCTTTTGTAAAACCTCACTGCATATTTTATTGCGATAAACCAAAGTTGTGATACTATTGTATTGCGCGTAATACATATAGGGATGTTTTAGCTATTTGGAGAGTTTTACATAATATTGTTGTATGATATAAAACGTATTTATGATATATTTAATTTATTTGGTGAAAGTCATGCCATTTTATAATAAACAGTGATAGCTAGCTTCTAGGAGCCTGTAAGCAAGGAGTTATGCTATGCTTCATAATTTAAAAAAAACTTTATCAGCTTTGACATATTTTTTTAATATTAGCATCACAGTATATTTTCTGCTAGAAATGGTTTATAATAGCGTATTTATCGACTCTCAAATGTAGTAGTACTAGCAGTAGTTCTAGTGGCATTAGCAGAAGTCATAGTAGCAAAAGTAGCTGTAGCAACAATAGTAATAGAAGAAAACTGGTTTTCAAATTTAAGAAGTTACTAATTAATTATTAATTGTGCGTCATATTGTTGCTTTCTTTGTTAAAATCAAAATCAGCTCTTTTATTTCCTAACAAATGAAAATCTAACTGTTCAGATGCAGCAGATATATTTGTCTTAGTGGTGGACTATATGTCGAAAGGTGTTGCATTAACTTGAAAAGAAAAAGTAACAGACAGGTCGAAGCAAATATGATTTACATTTAAAAAGATAACTTCTGAAAAGTATTAACACTCGAACAATAATATTGAAGGCATACTGTATATCTTTATAAGGAAGTTATCACATATTACAATTAAAATGCAATGCACTGAATAAGTTAGTAGAATATAGCAACAATCTAAAATAATGATTGTATTTCAGAAATTAGCGCATATCTTATAAATGTTGCTAAAAGTGGGACAATTTCTTTAAGTATGATCTTATTAGTTGTTTTAGTTGGATCTCTGATTTATCGGTAAGCTCTGAAAGCCCTGAAGTCAGAAACAAATGCTTGCTCTTCTTGGCTATATATATTAAGCATTATTTTCACTAAACAAGCATTCTACCCTCTATCCACCTCATATGCAGGCTCTAAATAGGTATAGTTTCTGGAGCTTGAAAAGTATAATGAACTTTCATGTACCTGTTATTAGGATTAAGATTTCAGTACGTAGGGGATGGGGTACGTAGGGCACCATGCTGGGCCCATTGTTCGTATCCTCCCAAGTGGGGCAGGATTAGGCGAGGGAGACAGAGGGCGGCCGACCCAAGGAGCCACGACAGTACAGAGGGCAGGATCTATACAGTTTACCTGGATAGACTTCCCCCCAAAGCCAGGAAAACGAACAGGTTCCCCTACTGCGCGAAGGGCCCAGCCGCAGAGCCCTAAAGGTCCCAGGCAGGCGATCCAAACCTCAAAGTTCCCTGGCTAACGGTCTTGAAATGGTCCCAACAGAGGAGCAGAGACCGGCAACCGACCTACCGGAGGAGGAAGTAGTATTCCTCAGAGCATATCATACTGCCATGCACCGCCGAGACACCCGCCGACACTTCTACCTTGAATGAGACCACCAGATGAGAAATGATGTGAAATGGTAATGGAGATGAAATGGAGGGACAGAAAACTCGAGGGATGTGATTAAACTACCCAGCAGCGACTCGGGAAACCCCCAGAAAAAACCCATGGGCCAGGTAGGTGGGCCATGGGAATAGAACCCGGGCCTCCCGTATTTGGGCCACAGACAAAACCGCCCGAGCCATCCCGCTCGGCTGTACCTGTTATGCTGGTATGATCATTCCTGGTTCTTGAACATCTCAAGCCTGAAGAGGTCAGAATAGCTTTTTTCAATAGCATTTTTAATATGTGTACGATAATTTTGGATATATTGCGTTATGAATGAATGGAAACCAAGTCAGGTCCTTCAATTTCCTCATTCCTCTTTTTTCAGGTGAGAAAAGTAAGCCTTTAAGAATGAATTTCAATACCAAATGCACATCGATATTTTCACAGCACAAAAGTGGATTTTGATGGTCACTGCACATTGAAGGAAGATGATCTTGTATTTCCATCTCCAACAATTTTGATGCCATTGTTTGACATTACATTTTTAGCATCTCGTGTTTACGCAGATTTTCTTCTAAATGCTTTACAAAAACCTGTCGGTAAACCTTTTTAATATTGACCATGATTTCAAAGGTCACGTTTTAGCTCTACGTTTTGTAAAGATGTTCTCTTGAGTATATGATGCAGGGGTCACGAAAAATACATTGTTTATAACTTTGACGAGTGAAGGGATATAAACAACAAGAGCTAGAACCGTAACTCTCCATGAGCGTCTTCTGAACCTAATCTGTAAGTTTCCATCGCTTATTAATAATTAATTTGACGTCAGAATTGATCGGGAAAGGGGTAAGGATCAAAACTAATTAAACAAAACTCGATAAGCGATGCTTTTTTGTATGCGACCTGACGGCTATAATAATGTCAGATTAAAAATTGAATACAATAGGACTGAATCTGGCTTGCCATGGAAGGTGATCTGTATGGTTCTCTCATGGGACATTGAAACAGCTCAATCGCCAAAGTAAATAGGACTGAATCAATTGGTGAACCTTTCCCATCCCACGTGATGCACGGAAGGTACAAACGGTCAGGCGAATTGCTAATAAGAACAGGGATTTGTAAACGAGGGGAAACTTTGAGCATCGATACAATTTTACTGGGCACCAACGATTAGTTGCCCAGTATTTGCTATTTAATCTTCTATAATGACTTTAAAGCCCGTACGAGCTATTTTCTACCGAAAACAATAACTTTATATATTCTGATTTATGTTCCAATATGTACTTCACATTATTCTACGTAATCTATACTTTCAGTTTGAGATTATCTCATGATATGTGTAATATTTACGGTTTATTTTCCAATTTATTATATCATAAATATAAATGTTAAACATCAACAACAGCAAACCACAGTCTTGGTATTCAGTTTTAATCTTATTTAATATTAAACAAATTTGAAATGATTAAGTATTCAAAATGTTCATGTGGGGGTATTTTAATGTTTGCCATAGTACTACATCACTTAAGGAAGTTATAATATCACTTACAAAAATATTTTCTCAATAAAGTTATAGGCTTATGACTTCTTTCAGGAGATTGTCTTGTTAAATTTAATTAGAAATTAATTGAAAATAATTTGGATAGAAAGAAGGTGTGGGGATGATAGAATCGGAAGTTATGTATGTGTGTGAGTTAGTGTGTAATCTTTTGCCTTTGTGATTTCATTAAATTTTTGAATTTGTACATATGTAATTACATATGTCCTGGAATTAATATAGACAGAGTTCAAACTCACATTTTTATATCTTAAACAATTTTCTGCCAAGGAGTTGTTACATGAAAAAATTATATGAACTTTTTCAAACACCCAAATGCTTTATTATCATTAAATATTTTGTCTTACAAATAAGGTCAGTTTTATTTTTGCTAGTCTAGCTAGAACTGCCTAAAAAGGAATACAGTTTATAATTATCTGTGGAAACCAAATTGATATTTGTATTTTATGTATTGTTGTGTTTTTGATAATGATTGTATTTAGCGGTTGGTAGTATGTGGAGCCTGTGACCTCACGCATTGTTACGGTAGGGAGTGTGGAAAAGTCTATTGGCCTCGTTTGTGTGGCTGGAATGCCAAGGAACAGGACGTCCCTCCCGCCGGTTACAGGTATGTGACCCAGTGTCGCCATGATGTGTCTTAATAATTGTGAGCAAACAGATTTTTTTTTGTTTTTAATTTCTACTATTCTTTCTTTCTATATGGGATTACCCCTTACCGTTACCTCTCACATAAGCACCACCATTTAGTTATGTTCTGTGCATAAAAGCCTGTTCTCTTAAGTGAAGTCCATGACAGAATTTGAAAATATCTAACATTAAATTTAATATATATTTCATTAGAATGTATAGTTTAGTAATATCTCAGGGACGAGTTTGTTTTGTTTCCATAGAAGAAAGTCGATGACTGAACGATTTATGTACGTTGAGATACACAAGAAATACTGACGTCCTCGGTTTAATTGAAAGGTAATATACGAGTAATAGAATCAAAAGAAAGACTAGCAAATGAAAGAGGTAAACACGTTTACCGTCAAAGTTTGCCTTATAGTTAACCCGCAAACAAACCCATGTGACAAGGAAGCAAGTGAGCTGCTTTGATATCATGAAATGTGACGCGTCACAAATTCACAGACGGGTGTATGTTTGCTTGTGGATTAAGCTGACTTAACAGAAGCGAGCTTTGATGTTAAGCGCATTTGCAGAAACCGTTCTCAGCTGGAGCAATATAATAACGTTGCTTAAAATCGCCTTTTAGTAGCTCCGAGAAGAGTTTTGTATATTTCAGTACAGCACTCTACACATAGGACAAATAAAGAACTGCTACTTTTGTTACTCTAACCTTAGGCCAGGTAGGTTGTGATAACTTCTGTACACTCAATCAAAATCAGTCTATAACAACGCAAAGAAAGGTGAACATAAGAATTAGTGTCTACATGTTTAGTGGAATAAACGTTAATTTTTTGGTGTCTGGTGTGTTTTATATTGTGATATCCCTTGGAAATATTTCAATATGCCACTATGAACCCAATGGTTGAACCATCCCAAGGATATCACTGGGGAACACAACTCGGAGAGTGAGAGGTCAAATTATCCACATTAAAACCTAGAAGATACGGGACATTTCACAATAAAATGCACAATTCCTCCTGAAATTCACATACCTGTTTTATTCCAAATTATAAACACCTAAACACATTACAACATAACATTCCACAGGCGCGGAGAGATGTAACAAAAGCGAAGGTCAATCCAACATCTCCCGGCCAGCCAGCTCAACATCCGTTCATGGCTGGTTAGATCACAGCTACAATTGTTTTCGTAGAAACAGTACTATGAAGATTTCCAACCAGCCAAAAGGAGCCGGACGCCTGGCGGCGATTTGACCTTACTAAATGTACGATAAAAAACAAAGTGAGTATATCACAATATAGTGTTCCTAGGCTGTTGCTTCGTGGATCAGTGCATACAAAACATTCTATATTTTTTCTTATTTTGAGAAATACGAGTATTTATAAACTCTTTTATAATGTTTTACATTATCAAAGCCATTAATTGGGAGCACGCGTAAATATAACAATTTTTGTATGTTATTTTTGTGCATTTGAGTGCATCTGCACTGACCTTATTATAGAACTTCATTATGGAGTTTATTAAAAATGAGATCATGTTTTGTATACATATTTTCCCTTTCTTCTATAGATTAACTTTGTAATCATATGTGTAGTTCGATTATTAGTCATAATATTTTATATTGCAATAATCATTCCATTATGCACTACTGTATTTAATACATGGTTACAAGTCTCAATGAACAACGCTTATTATGAATTTTCTCCATTGTCGGATTTGAGATTGTGATGAAATATATACTTTCTTTTCTTACCTATTGTGTATCTGCTTTTTATAAGTATATGTCTAATGTTCTTGGCTCAGTTACTGTACTGTGACGAACATATTAACACGTTTTTCCCTATTATTTTCCCTAAATTATTATTTTCCCTATTATTTTCCCTATTATTATATATATATAAGGACGCTCAACTACGGCGGTCATCAGCGCCCTTTACAAAACTAGTCATGGCAAAAGCCAGATATAAAACTTTCTAAAAACTATACAAGTGTAACAAAACCTATTAAAAATACACGTACATAAAAAACATCAATCAAAACCTACTAAAAATTTCGTTCACTAAATCCTAAACTCTAAACTAGACAAGAATCTAAAAACATTCTCCACGGGTCTCCACGTACGGCCTACACGTGGGTGGGCCTGTTGACCGTCTCCCTCAAACACGAAGAGGAGCCCACACGAGGGAGACTGTTGGCTCGGGACCCCGGGTGCGCCAAACCCGTACCTACCGAAGTAGGCCCCTGGGAGTTTAAGTTCAGAGAAGTAACATTAGAGCAGCAATGACATGTCAGTAATACGAAAGCTTGTTTCTATGTTCTAAAGTAAAATAAAATGTGGGGACGTTAAATAACAACACTCATTACACTTTTTTTCTTTACGCCTTCTCCATCTTGTTGATTTTAATCCAAAGAACATATAAAGAAAAGAACGCAGAAACATACATAACAAATGAAAATATCGACGTTCAGTTCAAAGTCCAGGAACCGAAGACCAGGTTGGGGAGAATGTCACAGACTGAAGACTGGTTACTGGACTTGAATATCAATATTTTAATTTGTTATGCATGTCTATGTGTTATTTTATTGATATATTCTTTGGATTAAAATAAACACGACGGGGTCGGTGTTATGAGTGGTTATTTAACATCCCTACATTATATCACCCTCCACAAAGGGTTTCGTTTGTTTTATTTTCTACTAATTATTGGTAGAAAATAAATAAGATAACATTCTGAAACTACTCAGGAAATAGAAACTATGTCCAGAAATGCATGCCTTTACGATTATCCTTTAGTCTGACTGTTCCTTTAGATTAAGATTTTACAGGGTCTGTCCTGTTCTGTTTCTGCCGATTCTGACTTAGCTCTGTCTTACACGCAATCCAAATATAGAAGCTGGCTACGATTTCGCTGTACTTCTTCAAACCCTGTTGGTAATAGAATCATCACTTTCCAAGAATCACTTCAAGGATGGATTAAACTGTATACAATATACTTGATTATGATGATGCTATGAGGTTGGAAATGATGTTTTTCATGACCATGTAATATAAAGCACGTTAACATGTTTCAGAATTTCGAAAATGTCGACAATCCAGGCACAGCAAGAAGAAATTCAATAACGCTATAAAAAGAATTTGGATTACATATAAAATTAAAATCTTGTGACTCTATAATCAAATTTTATATTTACAGTACCTTAAAGCTCTGCAAGATTTAGCTACTACACATCCCTTTACTTTAACTACATATATGTTTCAGAAAACCGCCTAGAAAATCTGCTTTTATGTGAGTAGCAAAACTGCTCCCCAATAAAATTCAGAAAAATAGGATATATTGCATTTCCATGGATTCCTCTATTAACTCTTATATAACATTTCCTTTCCAAAGCTTATTATTGTAATTTGTGTTAATTTAGAGAAACATTAATTTCACGCTTTTTTGTTGTTCCTTTGACTGCAATTGTCCTATCGGCGACCGTTCTCTTTTGGAGACATATCACGATGATACTACCTCGTAGACGTTAGGTTGCTGTTAATTTGGAGTTTTCTTTTTTAATCATTAGATCACGCATACACTCACACACTCACACTCTCATTCATAATGTCAGACTCTGGGGAAGATGGGGAATCATCTTCGTTGGAGAAAAATCCCCACCCCAGCAGGAAATCGAACCCGTTACCTCTCGCACAGCAGAAAGGTGTTCTACCGACTGAGCTACGGGGACAGCCCATTTCACATTTACACATCTCGTTGTGGGATTCAGTAGATAAACTTCCTATGTCGCTATGTGAGGGCTTTAAAATGCCATGCTCTTTGAGTGATCTCGAGAAAAAATTCTGAAAAAAGACATCGCAATTGAGAAACGTATAGGTATCTTAAAATTCAAACCAATAACAAGCAATATCTCGGAAATAACTAACTATACAGAATGCACTTATACAAAATAAACTGTGTGTTAAAATGAGAGTTAAAATGAGAGCTAACTTTTATTTGCAGTAATATTTTTGTTTTTCTCGGTTTATAAATTATACAACAATCATTCAGGAAGACGAATTCAAGGCATTTTGTAGAACATTCCAGATGTACATTTCATTTTGCTTAATGATATTTTCATCCAATTCATTACTACCTTTTATGACATAATCAACATTTTGAATAATGTGCCAGATAAGGAGTAATTTCGGATGAGAAATTTCCTTGAAAATCTTTGTATGGTGTCTTTAGCATATTCTGAAACTAATAGAAGTTTGGTATTTAACTAGTTTTCAATTTTAGGTAATGCCGTTTACACTTACACACACGCAGAAACGTCAATGTTACTCTTTATTCACAGAGTGGAATGTCTCAAGCGGTTTCGTCCATGACGCTCATTTGGGAGGGTGGGCTCACTTCCCGTGGTCGACCTACCACTTTTATTATCATTTCATATCATCTCTCTCTGGTGGTCTCCTTCAAGGTAAAATTGTCGGCCGGAGTTTCGGCGCTGCATGGCAGGATGATATGCTCCTGGTAAACACTTCGATCCTTCGATAGAGCTCTCTCCTGTCTCCGAGGCGGCTTAGTGGGGAGTTTCAGAACCAAGGCAGGTGGGATACCAGTTGATTGTACTGCAGGAGAGTTTCCAATTTGTCCATGGTAAGGCCGTGCTCTCTGCTCTGTTATGGCTCCTTGGGAACAGACGTTCTGTCTCCCCCCACCTCGTCCTTCCTCCCTGGGGGTACCCCACTTGGGGCATAGGTACAAAGTTCAGTCGAGTCGATGTGGCGAAGCCCCTCCATAAATTCTAACCTTTCCTATTCTATTCCTTAAACACAGGTCCCGAAATCATATTGAGGGCCTCATTGTTGGGATTTGTATGGTAGAATATCTATATATAAATTTTAGACACAATTTCACAATCTTCTATTAATATTTATGTGATAGAGAAACTATTCTTTTGGATAGCCTTAAAGTCCTCTTCACTCAGAATGAATTTATTATAATTGCTGATACATAATAAGTGCACGTAAATGTATTACATTAAAAGGTAATGCGCTTAAATAATGCAATATATTTAAGATGGCCTTTGTTGCAGCATCATTTGTTTTCCAGATATCAATTGTTATCTCTCTTAAAGTTCAATCCTTCTTGAAGTGGTCTTTGTTTAAGTGTTTCTCAGAAAGTGATTGAAAAAACCCAGCGAGTTGTCTTTTAAACGTTTTAACTATCAGTTTGGCTTTCCGTGTCCTTTTACCTGCAACGAAATTTTTATTGAAGCCATTTACATAAATGTTTATTTATATTTAAATGAAATAGCTAGAAAATTGAGGTTTTGGAAAACTAAATTTTAGAATGTGCTTACAAATAAAGTGTGAAGAGATACTAATGTGAACGTAACATAAGAATTTCTATTCTTCTGTCATATTTAGTTGCAAAGTTGTAAAAAAACTATCTCAAGTTATTTAAGTATTAACATAAAGTAGTTTTTTCAGCTAAATTCATATGCTAACTTAAACTGTTTTCCCTTAAAGTTAATGCATTATTAGGTACTGATATGAGGTTATGATGCCCTCTGAGGAATATGCTCAAACTGCAATATACTGTCGGTATTAAAGAAAAGTTTAAGCTGCGATTTAAAGATCAAGATATAAGTTCATTGGTGGGGCAAAAGGAGAGAAAGAATCATTAGCTCACTTAGCAGAAACACAGTTCAGGAAGGCAGGCGAGTTAAATCGCTGAAGTTTAAGGGTAAATAAATGTTTTCGAGTCAGGAAGCGTAAGGAAGGATTTAAAGGAGATACAGAGACCACAGTTTAAAAAGGAAATAAATGCTGCAACAGGTGGTAAACGTGCCTTTGCTGTCAAGAACAACAACATATTGCTAAGGACTTCAACAATGTTCCACAATGTTGTAAAAGCTTAGAAAGCATGTCGGGGTAAGAGACAAAAACAGAGGAGGTACAGAGAATTACAGCACTTAAGACCACACTTTGAGCTGTACCAGCAAACCATTGTTAGAAAAATTTGTTCACTTTTTCTCATATTCATATCTCTATAGCAAATAACTGCTGCTAGCGCAGTTTCAGAAAACAGGTGATGAGCAATGTCAATAATCAGTAATCAACTGCCTGACTAATATTAAAACTGAATTATGCCAAATTAAAAATTAAAATAATAGACTTAACAGTTATATATTTATGAAATTTATATAATCTAATATTTTAATTATAATACGCATTTTTAAATTGCAGATAAATTCTCCAATTTTACCAGAAATAGCCCTTAGAAAATGTCACTTGAAACTGAAGGTTTGATTTCTTTCAAGGAGAATATTATTAGATAGATAAGATTATTTATTGTGCATATTCCAAAATTTTACAATTGACAACTTTTGGCTACATTTATTTGTCTTTACCTTGTTGCTATCCTGGCTTACATGACACCCTGGTCCACTGTTCTGCCAGGTAGCTCTTAACCTCCGTGCCTCCTTGTTACTTAATTAGTCCCTTTCTTCCCCCTAATCTTCCTTTCTTATATTCTTTACATTTCTGGTCCATATTTTTTTTTAGTTTCTGAAAGAACTCGCCAATACTTCCTAGCTTCTTTTCCTCCCTGCCCGTTAACATTTTTATAGCTACTATCTTCTTCTCTACTTTCTCCCATTTTTCCTCCCAAAACCTTTTTCTCCACATTACAACCTCCTCGCATTCTGTTACATAGTGTTCTATGCTTTCTTTTCCCCCACACAATTCACAAATTCCCTTTTCCCTACCTCTTATCCCTCTTAGAAATATTGTTCCTGTTCTCATCCAAGCTAAACCTTCTCCTTCTTGTCTATTGCAGTAATCTACATATGCTTCTCGTCCCCAATTTCTTTTTATTTGTTTTTAAAATTGTAATGATTTCATATTTTCTAGACTTCCCCATATTTCCTGTCTTTCTATATCTTCTACTCTGCATTTTACCAATTTACCCACATCACTTGTATTCCTTTCCTCTAATCTCCATGTATCACCCATTCCTATTTTATCCATAATTCCTCCTACTTCTGCCCACCAACTATTTGAGTTCTCTAATATTTTTTTGCCGTCTCATGCATAATTTCATAATTTCCCTTCTTCTTTGACCAGACACCTTTACTGCAATTGTATTATTCTGTCCATTATTACTCCATTTCTTCTTGTTTTTCCTAATTCTACTAAGGCTACTTCCCTAGGTGCTGATCTTGGTAAGTCTAGTAGCTCTTTACAAAAACTTCTGTAGTATTACTCCACCGTTTTGTTTACCTCTGTGCCCCTCCGCCCAGATCTCCACTGCATACAACATCTTGGTTTCAACTAGTGCTTCATACATTCTTACTAACCACTTGGTTGTCATTTCTAGCTTATATTTGCATATTCTTATCCCATTCATTGCCGCCCTCCCAAGTATCCAAATTCATTAACCACTTCTACCCTTTTGCCATTTAGTACTCACTTTTCATATCTTTTTAGTTTAACTCCCTTCTTGAAGACCATAACTCTCGACTTATTTATTGTTCATTAATGCCAGGGCAGAAAGGTAACTTTTAATTCCCTTCAGGCTTTAAAATTATCTTTCTGCAGTGGCACTTGTGACAGGAACAATAATTGTAACTAACTGAATCAATTTGGTTGTCTTCGAGAAGATCAAATATAGTTTCGCTGACAACAAAGTATTGGTATAGTTATGTCACTTTTTTATCATATCTTTGTCTTTATGTACTACAGCAAGCTCACTTTTAAATCGCAAAAATCAATCAATTCTCTATGATTTGGCTGAAATCATTTGAAAATTTCTTCCAGAAATGAGTTTGAAACAGCTGAAAACTGAGACGAATCCAGCAGGCTAATGAACTTCTATCTGGAAAATTTAGAAAATCTCTGTCATATAGTATTTAAAATGTTATTACTCAGATGCTTCTTCATCATTTTTGTGTTGCCTTTTTTCAGGGGCCAATATTACGTGATATTTTATATGGCTACAACTTTATGCAAATAATTCAAATATTTTATTTTGTTCCTTACGGAAAGCAATCAATGTCTTGGATTCTTTTATGTAATACCTTAAATTATAATGACCGAGTAAGGAAATAGAAAGCAATTCGATAAGAAAAAGGTTGAAATAGAAGTTTTTTCAGCATGTCTATAAGACCTTTGAAACAAACAACTTGTTACCATTCCATTCAGAATCATTATTTTCCAAGTGTTTCAATTAATTATTCAAGACCAATCTTGTGAATGCTTATCGAATAATGATTTTGGCGAGAAAATTCTATTATTTGCGAAGAGTGATGATGTTGGCCACTTTCTGACAATAGATTTGGTGCACTTGCTCGTTTTGAGAATTTTCAGAAAAAGCTTGAAATTCCTGTAATATTAATGAAGTGTAGATTTACTTACTTAATAAAGTTAGTTCAGTGAGATAAAACAAGTGATCAATAAAACATATATTAAATATAAAACCTATTAAAGCAAAAATCTAATAAAACATAAAGACAAATATATGTGAACTAAAACTTCAGATTTCAAATGGCAAGTTTTACATCTAAACCATTATACTCAGAGGTCATTAACATCATACGTTTGGATAATAAGTTTTGTAACAGAAAGTTTTTTGGTAAATGGATACATACAAATCAAGGTGTAAGACAGGGTTGAAGTTTGTCTCCTATTTTATTCATAATTTATATAGATGGTCTGATTAGAGAGTGGATGTTTAAGATTAACGGAGCATTCATCTTGCACCAAATTTTATTCTTAAGGCGATGCTATTTGCGCATGATCAAATAATTATAAGTAAAACTGTAGACGAGCTGCAAAGAGCAGTATATATTTTACAGAAGTTATGTAAGAATTATAATTTCAAAATTTCCACAAATAAAACAAAAACAATGGCGTTTCGAGGTAAAGACACTGTTAGAACCAAAATATTAATTTATTATATTATCTTAGAGCAAGTTAAGGTCAGTTATAAATATGAAAATGATTTTAAAAATAAATTACCAATGTTTCAACAAATATGCGGCATAATAAATAGAAGCCTAAAAACTAGAACCAGAAAAGAAATACGGATGAAATGTTATAAAGTAATGGCTGTGCCTGCTTTTGTTTTTGGTTCAGAAACATGGACATAAACAAAAGCAGACAAAAACAAGATACAAGCTGCCGAAATGAGATTTTTAAGAGCAGTAAAGGGATGTAATCTTTTAGATAAAATTCCAAATGAAAAAATAAGAGAAGATTTAGAAATACGTTCTTTAGAAGAAAAAATAATAAATTATAGAAATGAATGGAGAGAGCATTTTGAGAGAATGCCGAGAGATAGAATCCAAAGAAGAGTTATAAACTATAAACCTAGAGGAAAGAGACATCCGGGAAGACCACGAAAACGATGGTCAGACATGTTTTAAGCCGGAACAGGCAGCATTGCCTAGCCCTTGGAGTGAAGAAGATGAATTTTGAAGCAGACTATCAGCATATTTGCTAGAGTTAAAAAAGGTTTAAAACTCCCTCCTCGACAAAATTCTCATTGGTTGCATATTGTAGAATTGAAGACATTTGCGACTTCACAGCAACTAAAATTGTTGCAACTTCACAACTAAACTAGTCTCTCAACTATAACTTGAGCCTCAGCCACAAACGGAATTCCTAATATATCCTTCTTACTTGTTGCAGTAGTAATTTCCCCAACTGAAGAAATCAAAGTGATTTTGAATTGACTTGACTTGAATTGACTTAAGTACGCTATTTGTCCTGACAAATTCATTTAATAGTTCTATATATTTGCCCTTATTTTGTGAAGATCTATTTTTATCATGTACCTCGAATACCAGGCTCTGCTGCCCAAGATAGCATGTTACAAAAATAAGATGACCAGTTTGATTATACAGTTTTATTGAAATTTTAGAGTGTTCACTGAAAGTAAATTCTATCCTTGAACTTCTTACAAAATAGATGTAGGTATTCTTCTGCATTTAATATGATCAGCCATGGGATTTTGCCCATTTACTGGATATAAAAATATTATTGAAGACATTGTAAACACAGTCATTTCACATTTTTTCGACAAAGAAAAGAATAGCAGAAAAGTTTATTCACTATTCACAAATCCAACATTAAATTTCTCAAATATTCACACTGTAGTAATGGGATTTCAATTGTGTGATTACAGTCAAGTCTGCGTCAGTTGCGTAGTGCTCAGCCTTTACTTCGAAATTCGTCCCCAAGCACCGCTTCTGCTCCACACGCTTCAACTACACGGTGATGTCATTTTAAAAACGCTCGTTTTCATATTTTAATATTGTCATATTTTCTACTCACATAGAGGAAATTCGGTCCATTTGGCAGTCTCATTAAGCACACCACATATATCTTCATTACTCAAACCATCCACTGATGCCTGACTGGGACAGATCGTTTCGCATTCATAATGCCCGAAAATATTTAAATATCCTTAAGCTAGAGAGGGCGGTAATTGCAATCCAAACATGTGCTAATGACATATTCAGAATCATTTTAATATTATCTGAAATTGAAAATCGATAACGAGTTCTCCAGTTGTAAATTTTGAGCTTTTTGTACTTGCAATATCCGTTCTAACCCTACTTAAATAAAAGTAAAGCTTAATATGAAAAAAGCATGCAATAAACAATTATTTTAAGGAACGCATCAAATCAAACATATCAATAGCGGAGCAGCAGGTTTTGTTTGAATAGGGCCTTCTCAGATAGATTTACAACCTTATACTCACAGGAATATTAGTGATTGAAGCACAAAATGAGAGCACATAAAAAACACTGTTTTCCATCGCGTGAAATATGAAATAAAAATTATGATAACTGTTAGGAGAGTTACGGTAGGCCCTTTATGTACGAGGTTGGGTCCAAAAGTAATGTCTCCTATTTTTTCCCTTAAATAAGTAAGTTATGTGAAAACTTTGAATTTGCTGCAATTCCTCAAAACTTCTTCTCCAATCCCCTGCAGTGGTAACTTCCTAAATCAACAGATGGCAGCACTGCATCTTCTTGCAAAATGGCTGGCATCCACATTCGTATTAGACAGCGATCTGTGATTGAATTTTTGGCTGCGGAAAATGAAACGCCAATTCGCATTCACGAAAGGCTAGAAAATATGTATGGTGATGCAACGGTGGATGTTAGCACTGTCAGACGATGGGTTCGTCGCTGTAACGAAGCTGAAGGGCAAATACCATGCAATGACTCCATGCAACATTCAGCGAGTCGAAGACGTCATTCGTGATGATCGCCAGGTAACAACAGGTGAATTGTGTCGCATTACCTCCCTCAGGAAAGGCAGTGCGATGACGAGTATTCAACAACTGGGTTACTCAAAAGTTTGTTCACGTTGGGTACCAAGAATGTTAACCACCCTAAACAAAGAAACAAGGAAAAGAGTAGCCTCCGAACACTTGCAGCGTTTCAATTTGGAGGGAGAGGAGTTTTTGGAAACAATTGTTACTATAGACAAAACGTGGGTTCATTTTTTTAACCTGAATCAAAGAGGCCGTCAATGTAATTGTATCACGAAACGTCAGCGAAGGAAAAAAAATTCAAAACTCAGCGTTCGACAGAGAAAGTTATGGCGACATGGCTTTGGGATGCAGAGGGTGTGCTTATGATTGAATTTTTGGAGCAGGGATGCACAATAAATTCTGACCAATACATCGGAACTCTCAAAAAGCTGAAAGCACATCTTCGCCGAGTTCGCCCAACAAAAAATATGGTGGATGCTCTTCTTTGCCACACACCAGCCGTTACACCACTGCAGAAATTGAGAAATTGGGATGGCAAATCTTACCTCACCCCTCATACAGCCCTGACCTGGCACCATCAGACTTCCATCTGTTCGGGCCACTAAAGGAAGCTGATCGTGGGATTCACTGTGAAGATGAGGAGGCTGTGAAAACGTCCGTGGGTCAATGTCTTAGGAAGCAAGACCGTGTATTTTACTACACTGGAATACATGCCCTAGTTAAAAGGTGGACCAAAACTGTGGAAAGGGACGGAGATTATATTGAATAGTGACAAATTAATCGTCAATATTGTAGTTTTAAGGCTATGTAAATTGGATTCAATTTTCTTGGCAATTAAAGGAGAAAAAATAGGAGGCATTACTTTTTCACCCACCCTCGTATTACCTCAGTATGGACTTTAACGTAAAGAAGAATTCTAATTTATCATTTTCTTATTTTTTGTATGAGAGACCAGCTTTAAAGGTGTTCCAAATCCAGAAATTGTAATTCAAAATCGAAAAGAATGAAATATTTAGGGAAATCAGTAATGCAATGGAGTTGGAAAAATGAATATCGCATTTAATACAATACTCTTGAAAATTGATACAAATATTTTCGTATGCTTACTACACAATGGTATGAGGATAAATAACTGAATAGGGTATACGGACGCCAAAATTCAAGGTTCCGTGCGTTTCACAGTTGTAGGTTTCTAACAATGACGCCACGTCGCTCCAATGAGAGAATCGTGGTGCGGAAATCAAGGAGCTCCTACATACTGATTCGAGTTCATGCCGATGGTACGACGCGCTGAGTTGTAAACTACGCGATTAAAAGGTATTTTAAGCAATAACAAAACATATTTGCTCTGTTGCTCTGTGAATTTTTACCTTTGGATAGCGACGGAAAGATTTTCAAAAAATACTTCTCTTCCAAATTGTCCCTAACATGTCAGATGTTTTAGTATCTTTTATTCAAAAGGGGTTAAACTATTATGATTAAAAACCTATGTTTTAGGTACATTCAACGCAACTAAAAGTACTAAGTGGCTGATAGATAAATATCGAGAAGTCGTTTGGGTGGCCTATCTGTGCAGGGGCGTTGTTTCTAGGAGTGAGTATTACTGCGGAGTTGCAACACGTAGCTTGTGACATATGCCGAAGCTCGGTAAGTAGTAACGTTATTAGGGCGGTGTTAAAATTAAGAGGCAATCATATTGAAATAATGAATTGTTATATGCTGTTAGCTTATCTAGGGTTTAAACGGCTCACAAACACGGGTAATTTAAAGACGAAGATTGTAGTAAGACAATCCCTTACATAGGAAATATTCTAATTGATGGATTGGACTGTGAAAGCCATTACAGCCTCCCAAAATTCTCAATATTACTTTAATTTTGAAGAAAATTTCTCTTCCTCAACTGCGTTTTGTATGAAGACTTTTCCGAACATAACCTTGAGGTCTTCTTCAAATGACTTTTTCAAATACACGTGACTTATATGCAGTGTCTTACTGCACAAACACATATAACTCATTAATGCAGACAACATACGCCAACTTTTTGTGGAATTTACAATGACGAGATATTATTTGTGTTACTGCAAATAAATTATAATCAATTTCTTCATGATAGAAATGTATTTAATATACTCTTATTTACAATTATTCATTGAAATAAGTAAGAAGAAAGTAAATTCCTAATGCTATAAATTTTATATGGTATTCGGTTTTCCTAAAAGTCATGAAAATACCACTTAATTTTAAAGTCATCGCATCGAGGCATAGCATTTAAAAATATGGCCAATATTTTAGTCTACAATACCAAATGAAATATGTGTACCGAGAGTTTAATTGTATTAACAAGAGTCGGACGTGTGCATAAGTTTTTTATAAGCATTCAATTTTAATTTTTCCGCCTCAGTTTTTTATAAGAATTCAATTTTAATTTTTCCGCCTCATTAGCGTAGATGATACGTGTCTGCCTCACGCTCAAGAGGTACCGAGTTCGAATTTCAGGAAGAGTGCGATACTTGGATAAGGTTTTTTCCAAGGTTTTCCCTTAACCTGAAAGACGAATATTGAGTAACTCTAAGCCCCAAGAACCCAGGGCTAATTTGAGCATCGTTGAATGCACTTCGCTCAATCTCCAGTAGGACTTAAACGTTCGAGGACATAAATTAAAAACGAAAAATGACCTTGCTGTCGACGGGCCCTAAAACACCACACACACACACACACACACACACACACACACACACACACACACACACACACACACACACACACACACACACACACACACACACACACACTCACACACACACACACACACACACACACACACTTTATTTAGCATATGCAGTTGTGATCTTAGTGTGAAGAATTAGGCAAATGAACTGTTAGTATGAACTGCTAGTAAAGAAATGATTAGAAGCATTTGCGGGAAAGTAACACATATAGTTTATCAAAAGGAAAGTTGATATTTATTTTGTCCTGTGACAAAACCGCTCCAGAACCACTCAAATCCTTCAAATAGCGAAGGAATAGAGTAAATCTGCATATGGCTTTCGCCGACAGTGTCTTTGTTACCAGGCAAGTCATGTAGCTCTACCAATGTTGGAATACAAGTCAGTCTTGCAGGAGCAATTGCCTTATAAGTCCACTTTCCTTTCTTACGTTTACGGAGGTTTTTAGATAGACAAAGGCTCAATTTTAGGGTTAAAAGTGGTTCAGCGAACTCCACACTAAAGTGCAATTCAAAAGCATACTGACGGGGGACTCCAGGTTTCCAGAAAATTTCAAAATGGACCAGTTGTATTTTTGTTCTAAAGGTTATTAAACAAATATCTTCAATTTCAACGTAAACTAGACATGCATATCTCAATTAACACACAAATAAATTAATGCAGTTCAAATAAATAATCATGGTAGACGTCCAACAAAGAATTAACATTCTTTAAAAGCTTTTCCCTTAGTGTCTAAAGATGAAGCCGAAGAATTTTTATTTCTCCTTTCTGGTTACCCTTTTAGCTATTTTTTACTTAAAGGTCCCTTTTATAGCATTTTTGTTTCAGTAGACAGTTTTTTAGAAACTTAAGTTTCTTTTGACCATCTTTTTGCTTTTCGACAGAATCTAGCATCAATTCTAACTTCTTATAACTAACACGGACTCATAAGACTGGCTAGAGCAGGTATCAGGTGAGAGGACCCTTTCTATTGTATCCAAGTCATTAGCACCTAGTAAACCCTCCCTAAGTATCCAGTTATTTTTCTCCATATGATTTAACTCATTTCAGATAGACACCTATGACATGCGTTGGTATGGCTAGAAGTTTCTCAATGTTTCCGCAACGTACTGGCAGAAAAATTCCTTTACACATAATAATTTAGAGACGACTGTTGTGATATAATCCCATGGATTTTAAGTGTGATTTGATTTTATCTATTTCAATTTCTTCTCACGGAATGTGCATTGCTGGTTGCTGAATCAAAATAAGCAGTTCTTAAATGTGGTTTTTCTTGCTCTATGTGCTGTAAATCCTTGAATATTGTACCTTCAAAATAATTCATTAAATATGTAATTGAAAATGAATTTATTAATTTATGGGATCACTTTTTACGTCATTTTTTCCAATATTTAGGTCCTTTTAAGATAGTTTTAGGTCCTTTTAAAGGCGCTTTTAAGATTATTTAAGGTCCTCAACTTAAAAATATAACCAAAATAGCAGGCTGTAACTATCTCTCGGCATCTGGTATGTGAGAGCTGAATTTCACTCGAACAGGCTCTCAACGGTCTTAGGCAAGCGGAATTATACTGGAAAACGTCAAACATCCTATTACATGGATTTTGTTTTCTCCTTGTTCATATTTTACCCTCCAACCTTTCATACTCATTCTCTTCTTTGCTTCTTACGGAATTTACTTAGATGTCATTCGTAATAAAGGTATAACAAGCAGTGGATTAAAGAACACGCGGTAGAAGAGGAAAGGTCATGCGAATGTAACGTAACGCTTTTTTTTCTTGTGGTCGTGTAAAGATCATGAAATTCTAAATTACCTAAAAGTGACGCGGTTTTTAAAGTACGAAGGTGGGTCAAAAGGTAATGCTTCCTATTTTTTCTCCTTTAATTGCCAATAAAACTGAATCGAATTTACATAGCTTTAAAACTACAACATTGACGATTAATTTGTCACTATTCAATATAATCTCCATCCTTTTCCACAGTTTTGGTCCACCTTTTAACTATGGTATGTATTCCAGTGTGGTAAAACACACGGTCTTGCTTCCTAAGCCATTGACGCACGGACATTTTCACAGCCTGCCCATCTTCAAAATGAATCCCGCGATGAGCTTCCTTTAGTGGCCCGAACAGAGGGCAGTTTGATGGTGCCAGGTCAGGGCTGTATGGGGGATGAGGTAAGACTTGCCATTACAATTTCTCAGTTTCTGCAGTGATGTAACAGTTGGTGTGTGGTCTTGCATTGTCATGCAAAAGAAGAACATCCGCCATAGGTTTTGTTGGGCGAACTCGGCGAAGACGTGCTTTCAGCTTTCTGAGAGTTCTGATGTATTGGACAGAATATATTGTACATCCCTTCTCCAAAAATCAATCATAAGCACACCCTCTGCATTCCAAAACACTGTCTCCATAACTTTCCTTGCCGACCGCTGAGTTTTCAATCTTTTGTTTCTTCGGTGACGTTGTGTGATGCCATTCTATTGACTGCCTCTTTGATTCAGGTTCAAAAAACTGAACCCCCGTTTCATCTCCAGTAACAATTTCTTCCACAAACTCCTCTCCTTCCAAATTGAAGCACTGCAAGTGTTCGGAGACTACTGTTTTCCTTGTTTCTTTGTTTTGGGCGGTTAACATTCTTGGTACCCAACGAGAACAAACTTTTGAGTAACCCAGTTGTTGAATAATCGTCATCACACTGCCCTTACTGAGGGAGGTGATGCGAGACAATTCACCTGTTGTTACCCGGCGATCACCACGAATGATGTCATCGACTCGCTGAATGTTGCATGGAGTTACTGCAGTTACCAGCCTGCCGCTTCGCTTTTCATCTGTCAATGGTGTTTGCCCATCAGCTTCGTTACAGCGATGAACCCATCGTCTAACAGTGCTGACATCCACCGTTGCATCACCATACACATTTTTTAGCGCTTCGTGCATGCGAATTGTCGTTTCACCTTCCTCAGTCAAAAATTCAATTACAGAACGCTGTCTAATACGAATGTCGATGTCAACCATTTTGCAAGAGGATGCAGTGCTGTCACCTGTTGATTTAGGAAGTTACTACTGCAGGGGATTGGAGAAGAAGGTTTGAGGAATTGCGCCAAATTCAAAGTTTTCACATAACTTACTTATTTAAGGAAAAAATGGGAGGCATTACTTTTTGACCCACCCTCGTATCACCTTCCTTTAGGTCTAATGTTCCAATCGTATAGTTAGAACTGCAACATATAAAGCATGTCTGCTGCAAAGGCTTAACGCGAATGCATAAAAAATGTTTTAATTTTTTAAGGGTAGGTGACATAAGATCATAGAATGTAATATACACATACGAGTATATTTTAATATACATAATTATAATATGTCATCAAAATGCTTTAGTACTTCCAGGCTAATTAGAACCGATTATTTGGTTGCATTTGTTTCTTCCTCTAATCTATTGCCAACAAAGCAGCTTATATGCTGTAAATGAGACCTGTATTACTGAATGCTGTAATTTAGGTTAATTAGTATCAACTTGCCACATGTGTCTACTTTTTCTAACCTCTCTGCTGTGGCTTTGCGGAATTTGATTTTCTCTGCGTCAACTCCCCACCCCGTTCTGCTATCATTTATTAATGTTCGATTATTGAACCCGCTTCATTTGCTAGCTTCTGCCGTTATATGCGAGCTACTGGACGTTCTACAAGCAGCATTCTCCAGAAGGAAGAGGTGAATATTTTATATTCCTTCCCTTTTAACCTTAGGCTTTACTATTTTAATGGACATATAATCTATAACACATGAACACTATTTTAAATGCTATTGTATACCACTTTTAAGTTATTCCATATAATTACAATAGTAACGGAGGCGCTGGAACACCCTGTGAAAGCAGCTGGCAGATGGCTTTACTATTTTAATGGACATATAATCTATAACACATGAACACTATTTTAAATGCTATTGTATACCACTTTTAAGTTATTCCATATAATTACAATAGTGGCGACTCACATATCTGTATAAAGAGGAAAGAAGTTGCATAAAAATTTGCTACTCTGCAAGGTTATAAATTGGAATACATGCACAAATTCATTATCCTTTTACATTTATTATTATTGTTGGAAGAGCTCTGCACACCGCTAATTTGCTGTTACAATGTTGCATAAGTTCATCATCCGTTTTTGTACCATTAGCCCTGATCACCTGACATGGGTGCAAGGAAAAATTGCATGGTTATAGAATCCCGTGTCTAAGATTTCATCTTTTTCCTGTATGATAAGCTTCTTTAACACATCGTCAAACTGAAGTGACAGAACTTGATGACGTGAGAGTGGAAGCAAGACAAAATGACTTTTCCCTTGATGGTTTTTTACGGTCTTACCATGCTCTTTTCCTCTGAGTGGTATTATATAGATAATGTCTCATAATTAATGTCACACCCGCCTCGGTAGCGTAGATGGTAGCATGTCTGCCTCACGTTCAAGAGGTCCCGAGTTAGAATCTCGGTCAGGGGTTTTTCCTTATCCTGGAAGACGAATGTCGGGTGACTCTAAGCTCCACGGACCCCGGGCTCATATGAGCATATTTCACCCATTCCATTCATCGTACGATATGACTTAACGTTGGAGGACGTAAATTACAAAAAAAGTGGTACTTTAATACTTTAAATCATGGTGGTTTCAGGTGGCAACCAAAAGCTTTAATCATCTTGAATAATGTTTAGTGTGGTTCCTTTATTATAACATTGACTGGCCTTTGTCAATTATACATACAAAATTTTAACAGCTTTGAATTCTAAACATATTATTTTTACAATTACACTGTAGTTTTTTTTACTATAAAAGGCAAAATCAAGCAACTGCAGTCAAATGATACTCCGCTAACATCCAAGTATGACATCACACCGATTATTTTACTTGGGGCCTCCCCGTCCTTGATCACAGGCACATTTGACCGCAGTTGCCTTGAACCGACCGCTCCCTACATGGCCGGCCGAGAGCTCTAGCAGGGTGTCGTCGTGTTTCATTTTTTTTTTGGGCGGTTGCTGGCGCTAAGGTGCTTGAGCCGAGTCTTGCTCATGTGTAGCTAGGTACAGATGTATTATTTTATCTTGACAGGAATCCTGCGCGGTAGGGATGAGTAGCAACTGTAGTGGGGATAGTGCACCTAGATTACGAGAGGGGAGGACGCTGCATACGGTGTCTAAAAACAAATTTCATTCTCGAAGCCAATTTTTGCAGCTTGTTCTCCTCCAGCAGGCACGATAAACAACTGTCGGCCATTCAATATCACTGCAGAGTCCCTGTGACATATTTCACTTCAGGCTTATTGTTTAGTATGTGCTGTATTTATATAAGTTTCATCCATATAAACTTCACTTCGATATCTCCGAATATTTCGTAAATACTTAAGTCTTTTTGCACGTATGTTGCGATGTTCGATTAAAATTTGTCTGTCACGCTTAGTATTTTGCTTGTTTGTTTTTTTTATCCAAATAATCCTAGCTTCAAAAGAACTCTTCTTAATGTTCAGACACTGCCTTGGAAGTCAGTAGAATTTTTAAGCTTCATAAGCACTTTCTTCAAAGTTGGTCTTTGTTTATCTGCGCTTTAAAAATTATTCATAGTTCGCCTAACTACTTCTAAATTAAAACATCCAAATTCGATTTTGTGCGTGTTCTTAATATTTGTTTACTGGGTATAGAGAAGGACGTCGTTGCACTAGCACCAATGGCTTTTCTTTCCTTAATAACTATCCTAAACTGCTTTCAGACACAACTGTTGCCTCAGATACCTTTCCCCAGATTTTTATAGCTGACTCAGACCATTGTTGCTTTTTATAAATTTATGGATATTGGTTATTACTTCTCGTGTTTTTAAATGTAGCACTTTATTTCCTAATGTGCTGCTATGAGGCGTCATTTATAAATGCTCTCTTGGAACCAGGAGACAAGCACATTTTGAAAGAAACTGTAGTTTTACTGTGTAGCACTGCACGTGTTCACTTGCTCGCAACTGGTACGCAACTGACCTGCCCTCCCCTCCAGTTGTAACCGTTCTGATACCACTGCGCATCGCTCTTCACTTTTCAAGATAAAAAAATACATCTGTACCCTGAGGCTAGTTTGGTGTAAGTGGGCTCCGGCGACATGTGGTGAATTGTCCTCTTCTACCATGGTATAATTTTGTATAAATGTGCTTCTTGTTTCTGGCCTGAGGCCTGTGCTCATAAATTCAGAACGGTTGGGAACTTAATATCCGAGGGACTAAATTCCTGGTTAAGGAAGAAATAAAGAGATATATTTATATCGGCCTGTATGTCATGATAGTGTAAAATAAATAATTCTTGGAACAGATACACAAATATTTAGTTAGGCATTTCTGAAAAGGCACTCCTTCACCTAGTGTTTGCTGTTGCCGCATACCTTCCTAATCTTTCCATCGGTACGTCGTTATCTACCCGTTTCCCTGTTTAATAGTTCAAATCTAGGCTGCGTCGTGGGTTCACATCCCGGCGCAGCCTAGATTTGAACCCATGACGTTTAGCTTTTAACGGATGGCCGGTTCAGACGTATCGCTTTAACGATCATGGCTATTCGAATCGATTGCTTTGAGACGAGGCAGAAAGTGATATGAGAACCGGTTTGGCAAGTACTGCAAAACTGGTATAAATAGCAAAATAATTCGTTTAAGGAAAGAAATTATTTGAAATGTCTTCTGACAAGCAATTAATTAATTTTCATAGTATAGACAATTAGAGTATATGGTTTTGAGCCATCGTTCAGTGAGGTTTATTATTTCACGATGGTACCAGTGATGCGAAGAAATTGGTGACACCCACTTGCACTACTTCGATGTTGTCATAATTTCTTCAACGTAGAAAATGGGCCATGGATTAAAAATAGATGATAATCTGATGGTGCGAGATCAGGACTGTGTGCTAGGTGTGGTAGCAGTTCGATTGCTTCTAATTCCAAATTTTTTCGATAGTTGTTCGTGCAGTATATGGCGTGTTTTGTCTTGTTACAATTTAACTCTACATATTTCGGTTAACTAATGCTGGCTATCTTTGTCTCAATATTTCATGAAGTCGTTCCAGTTTTTGGGAACAAAGATCCGCATTAATCGCCCATCCATTTGGAACAAACTCCCAGTGGATCACACCCTCAAAATTCCACCGGACACAGAACATAACTGTGAGACCGAACTGATTCTTTCTAACGATGACTTTGGCAGGTTGGCGGGACCAGCCACTACTTCGAGGCATCGGATTTTCGATAATGTATCCATTTTTCATCATAAGTGACAATTCTCCTGACAAATCCATGGTGCATGGGATTATAAAATTAAAATAAAATCAAATCTGAATATCATACCCTGGTTCCTTGAAACTATACATTCAAATTTTACATTTATTATTTCTTAACAAAACATTACATTATTAATAATACATAGTTGTTTCAGATTTTCTACAACTACAAAAGCAAAATAGATAAAACACAAACAAGAACAAAAAACAAAACTAATACTACCTATAATACTATAAAATTTACTGGTAACCAGCAAATTTCTTCTAAACACAATACTAATATTCTTTTAACTACTTAACCAAATTATAGATAAATTAAGATAACAAAAACTGTACAAAGCTACAAAGAGCTACTGATAATTGCTGGAAGCCAATAATTCTAATTTAAACTGGAAAACTCTTAGTTAAATTTATTTTATTTAAAACATATATTTAAAAGTACTGGTAACCAGCACTTATTTTTTCATTAACCACAAGAATAATAAATTTATTTGTTCTTTTCTTTTTTAATATTCTTAATTAAATATATAATTCAATAAGAATCAAAAGGAAAAAATATTATATATTACATCTCTAATTTAGATGTTGACTAAATATGATTTTAAACAACAATACATTCTTTTAATATTAACTATTATGATACTTTTTACCAAATTCTAAAACTAAGCACATTAATTCATATTTATATTCACAAATATACACTAAAACCATATAAATACAATAAAATTTCACTAATTATTTCTTTAATTTTATTTGACGTACTTTATTACTTATCATATTAAACCCTTATTTATTTATCATAATTATTATATAAATGTATGTTATCTTTTGATTAATGGAATATGTTATATATACAATACTTTACTATATTTTATATGAATCAAATAATCCAATAATATAATCTCTTATATTATATAATCTATAGATTAAGCATGGGATTACGGATAATCTGAGAACAGATATCAACTCTACGTTCAGCTGTTGGACCGAAGTAGTTATTTTTTAACCATGACTTGTACAGGTTGGCGGTATCAAACCACTGTTTCGAGGTAACAGGTTTTCGGCAATATATCCATCTTTTATCACAAGTGAAAATTCTATTGACAAATCTACTATCCTTGAGATTACAGATAAGCTGACGACAGGTATACCTTCAGCTCTTGAGGTGTCAGTTCATGAGGTAGAGAATACAGCTTCTGTATATGATTTGCTAAGTGCCTTAATGTGGTGATGCATGTTATCTTTTAATGCACCAAGTGCTTCTGAAACCCTTAGGTACTCTTTGCGGATTTTCTCCTAAAACTTGGCGTGTATCTTCAATATTCAATACTTTAGGTCTTCCAGAACGTGGTAAATCTTTAATGTTTTCGTTGTGCCACACGCTCACTAATGACGCTTTTTTCAGCTCACAGTAGTGTGATTGTGAACAACTGAATACTCACAGATGTTCGCAGTGAACGCAACAATAGCCATGGCATCCTGTAAATAGCATTTCAAAACCAAAGAAGCCCAATAAATTTTCCAAAACACCAAAATCAAAATTTCGACTTCACTTCTGTGACCACCTAATATTTACTTGTCTGTATTACACATATGCATAAAAATTTAAAAATGCACGAACAGGCCTGTTCAAGTGGAACTCAAGCCTGCGATATCCTATAGCAAATGCGGGATTATGGGCTGCAGATGACATTAATCAGTAGCATTTAGCTAATTACTGGCATGTGCAAAAATTCCATGTTGCAGAATAGTCCACCTCTGTAGAAACTAAGCACGTTTATTATAAACTTGGTCGCCTGGAAGAACTGAAATATTGCATCCATCAGTGAATTGCTAATATCACTCAAGTGAGATATCTGAGTGATGGATTGTTTCACCAAAGGTAGTAAAATACTAGAACACTGCCTCCTTATCAGCATCTCCTTCCTTAGTAACTGCAACTTTATTAACACTGGGCAACAATGAAAATGTTTCAGGCTTAAAAATGGTGAATTTACATGTATTTCCATCTGATGAATTAAAAAAGCACCATAAAAATGATAGATTAGCTCTTGTTTTTAAGATAAACTGACATTTAATTTTTAGATTGAAGATTTTAAATTTGGGGGACTTTTTGGCTGGAGCTGGCACACCCATCAAATAACATCAGAGAGAAACTTTGGAAATTCAGTGATGCAAAAGTTAAGGAAGGCATTTTTGTCCGACCACAAATAAGAGAACTTGTTAAGGATCCTGCATTTGACCAAATTTTGGAGGGGAAATAAAAGGAAGCTTGGGAAGCCTTCAAGGGTATCGTTCATGGATTGCTAGGCAACAAAAGAGATGACGACTACAAGCATTTGGTGACAGTGCTCCTGCAAAAATACCGTAACCTTGGATGCAACATGTCCCTTAAGATCCATTTTCTCCACTCCCACCTAGACTTTTTCCCTCCTAGTTGTGGAGCTGTTATTGATGAACATGGGGAGAGATTCCATCACGATATTTCTGTTATGGAACAAAAATATCAGGGCCGTTGTAATGAAGTAATGCTTGGATTCTGCGGAACTCCATCAAAAGAGGCAAGCTAAAAGCGCCGAAGTCAATAGGCCACCACATGATTCTCTTCAGACACGACTATCTGCGAAGTATTTTTCCAGCAATTTACAACTCTTAGCATGTAATTACCAATTAAAAATAAAATACACTTTCATTGTTGTCAGCATGCATGTAATTAAAATGTATCCTTTTCTCTCAGTCCGTTTATATGTAATACTTCCACATTGTGTATATCATAGAAACTAGAGATAATAAAACATTTTCACTGTCATATTTGTTTTTCTGAACACAAAATTAGAAGGAATTGCCTCATGAAGTGCTCGAAACATCCAAAAATTATTTTTTGTTGCCCAATGTAATCGGCAAAAGCTCACAAGTTAAAAAGTACACTTTTTTTTTAAATTTCAAGTCACCTTATTTTGGAATCACCCATCACCAAGATGCCCATTTTTAGTTGTTTCATTTTTAATTACTTTTACCTCCTCCACTCTGTGTGTAGAAGAAATTCCATACAAAAATTAGATGCTGAGTGTTCACCGAAAATATATTTACCTATTGAGGCTTCCTGAGTGCAAACTTGGTGTTATTAAAATTAGACTGTTTTACGAGCAACTGTGAAAAGCTTTACTAAAAGACACACGGTCCCTTCTAATGTTGTACTCATAATGTTGTCACATCTCATCTTACTCTCTTTCAGGTGGTACCTTCGTACTACGGTGGGACAGTCTTCGGACTCCGAGCCGACCTAGTGGACCGTTTCAAGAATGCGGCAGGATGTTACCTCGGAATTATTCCCAGCTCTGGCCGCGAACTGCGGTCTCCGAGGCAGGGGCCACGGAGAGATGCAGGTTGAACTGGACTGCCGCGGAGTTCCAAGCTGGTAAGTGGTAGGGACACGGACCTCTGCACTGTCGTGACTTCGTGGGGTCACCGCCCTCTTTCTCCTATCGCCTCATCCTTCCTCCCAGAGATGCCCTACTAGGGGCATGGGTACAAAAGAGGTGCCGAATCCCCTTCTTGGAAATCTATCCCATTCTATGTTATGACTAGAGGGAGCGTTTTTATTCCCGAACGGGTTTGGAAGCTTATCGGTTAGTACTGCCTGGATGGTGAGGGTCAAACTCTCTGACTGGATGTTTCGCGAAGCTAGGGAAAGAGTGCTTCGTTCATGGAACATGACGTACATAAACATAATTCCTACTAAATTCAAACTGTCTGTTCAGTAACTGTTTAATAATATAAATGCAATATGTAAAATGCAAAAATGCTGACGTGGTTTACCTAAAATATGTTGGAAACACAAACGACGTGTAAATTAAATGAACATTTTTTTCTTTTTTGTAATTTACGTCCTCCAACGTTGTCATATCAGACGATGAATGAAATGCGTGAAATGATGCTCAATGAGTCCGGGGTCCTTGGACCTTATAGTTACAGTACTTACAGTATCCAGGTAACTCACCCTAACCGAGATTCGAACTCGGGACCTCTTGAACGTGAGGCAGACACGCTACTATCTATGCCACCGAGGCGGGCAAAATTAAAGAATCATGTTTTCACACATTTATCTATAATATAACTTTGTATATTGAATGACTTACATAGTAGTAAGCTCAAGTCACAATGACGTGAGCTATATCCAACTTTCTGTTTTAAATGCACAACTTTCTCAGCTGGAGCGCAACGTTCTACTTGCAGAACAATGCTTTCGTCTGGATTGCGTCATTGCTATGCCACAAGAAGCTAACCGGTCAACTACACTTTCGGGAACACAAATGCTCGGTCTAAATATGACCGTGTAAAGTCAATGGAATATCATAAGAAGAGTCAGACTGAAAAATTCAATTCCATAGCCGGGATTTGAACCACGGATCCTCTGGTTGCCATCCAGCCGCTCTAACCCTTGAGCTACTATGGCCAACATGCCAACATGCCATTAAATTCTCCAACTGACTCGTGTTTCTCCCGGTAAACTACTTAGGAGTTCTCATAAACAAATGAGACAACTACCTTAATGGCGACTTACAACGTATAAGTACTTTAAGGCCCGGGCTTTATAGTTAACCACTATTAGGTCAATTAATGGAAATTAATTGTTCTTTTACACTAGCCGTGTGTAGGCTAAAGTATGGAGTGATAGATTCAGACTGAAAAATTCAATACCAAAGCAGGTATTTGAACCACGGATCCTCTGGTTGCCGTCCAGCCGCTCTAACCCATGAGCTACTATAGCCAACATGCCAACATGACAATTAATGGCAATTAATTGACCTAATAGTGGTTAACTATAAAGTGTGGGCCTTAAAGCACTTACATGTTGTAAGTCGCCATTAAGGTAGTTGTCTCATGTATTTATGAGAACTCCTAAATGGTTTACCGGGAGAAACACGAGTCAGTTGGAGAATTTAATGTCATGTCGGCATGTTGGCCATAGTATCTCAAGGATTAGAGTGGCTGGACGACAACCAGAAGATCCGTGGTTCATATTTCGGCTATGGCATTGAATTTTTCAGTCTGACTCTATCTTTCCATACTTTAGCCTACACACGGCCAGTGTGAAAGAACAATTAATTTTCAGTGGAATGTCATGTCATGACGTGGCGATCACCTCTTAAAAGACTTGAATATCACTTAAACTTACTATTGTCCAATTCATTTTGTATCTATAGGGAAAATATAATAAATTCATTTCTGAAAATGTTTATCACGATGAACATGAAGTAGATAACAGATGCACCTTTGTAGAAGTTCAAGTTTGTTGAAAAATGGGTAGAAAAAGTAACACTAAGCACTTGGGATTTTTAAATTCCTGTCGCTTTTTAGTTGTTTCTCGATACATAATGGATGTACTATAAAATTTCAAGGACGGTAAACAGTGACCCTATATTAAACATGTAACTAGCCGCTGTGATTCATTTGTCCCACTTGTATAAGAAATAAATGTGTATTGAAAATTGTTCAATATACAGGCTGAACCATTTAAGTTAAAACAGAAAAATATCTCCGAAACAAAGCGTTTTAGCAGGAAATGTCTTGAATAAAGGTCGCTTGGTATTATGGGGGAAAGTAAAGGCCATTTGTCGTCTTTAATTTGGATGACAGGATCATTTTATGGTCAATTCATTTTTTTTTAAACGGGAACCTACCTTTTTATTTTATTTCCTCACTCCTCATTAAAAATAAAGAAATTTTGTATAAAGCACTTTGCAATTATTCTTACAGCAAGTAAACAACGACGAAAATTCTGAACGGTTTCCCCATTCAACACAGTGCCGCATAATAGGAGGCAATGAGACACTGTGTACGTTATGTCTACTTTCCAAGTTAGGATAGTTTCGTTGTATCTATCATTAGTGTACTTGCAGGTCTCAAATGTGGTACCTGCCAACATGATGGATGCCCTGCACATTATGCACGTACAGAGGCCTACATAAGTATTCGAACGCAAACATATTTATTACTTATATAATTTTAAAGCTATGCAGAGTAAGAAGATGTAAAAAGAACTTGTAGAAAATAAGCTTGAGTCTTACATTAAACATATATACTCATAAATAGCAACTGAAACTAATTTGTACTACAAGGAGAAATAAAACGGTTACTTTACATCTGGACATAAGTATTCGATCAGAGAACAGCTAATATTTAGTTATCATCCCCTTTCTTTGAATTACTGATGATAATCGTTTGGACATTGTCTGTATATGTTGTTTAGTGACTGCAGACTCCATATTTCTCTACTCTGTTTAAAGAAGTTCTTTCAGATGTGCCTTGCTTCTGATGTGATGATTCCACACACGCTCCTCGAGTTCCTTCCAGATTGTCTCTATAGGATTTAAATCTGGAGATTGGGGCGGTGTCTTCAAAGCGTGAGAAGTGTTGTACGCGATACAAAGCCTTAAAATTTCAGAAGTATGCTTCGGATCATTGTCCTGGTGGAAGAAATAATCATGCCCTAACCCTAGCTTCTCTGCACTCTTTTTAAGATTGTTTTCAAGAATCCTCTTGTATTCAAATTTGTCCATGATCCCATCTATGAACAGTAGTTCCCCAAAACCAGATGAAGCTATACAGCCCCATACCATCACACTACTGCCAACATGTTTCACTGTAGCTACCAAGTTCTTAAGTCCCCATTCTGTATTTGGCAGTCTACACACTTTAAGACGTCAATCACTCTTGCATAAGCAGAATTTGATCTCGTCTAACCAGAGATCCTTATCCCAGAATTCTGTTGGTTTCATCACATACTGTTTAGAAAATTCTATACGTTTTTACTTATTCACCTTATTAACATATGGTTTCTTCCTAGGAACGTGGGCATTGTACCTAGTACTATTTAAAACCAGTTCAAATGTTTTAGTGTGAACCACAGTGCCAGAATATTGCTGAAGGCATCCTATAATCTCAGATGCAGTGACTCTCGGATTCTGCTTCACCATTTTTATTATTTACCTCCTGTCTCTGTTGGTGAGTTTAGAAGGAGCGCCATTTCTAGGTTTATTTACAACAGTATTTGTCTGTTTGAAGAGTTGAATTATGCAGAAAAGTGTAGTATTGCCTCTGTTAATGGTTTTTGCAATTTCAGAGAGAGATTTGTTTTGTTCGTACATATTTATTACGATATTCCCCTCTGCCACCGTTATCTCCTTACCTTTACGTCCCATATAACCTGTGAGTTCACAATCGGCTGAATAGCTTTGAGCACACTGTCTCGAGGCATAGCATAAACACAACTGCTATGTGGTAGGGGCCTGTAGGGTATGTTCAACCACCTTTCTCTCTGTTCGATTGGGTACGCTCGAATACTTATGTCCTCCAATAAGAGGGACAATAGAACAAATACAGTACAGATTGAGTAATACATACATGCAAAGTGATATTTTAAATATTGTTTCCGAGACACAAAAGGTTAATGTTTTTATGTTTAACAGTTCAACGCTGTCAAATAAATATTACAGTATTTATAGTACGTGCAATGTTACATGTTAAATTATTGAAATACTTCTGTCGGCCTCTGTACTACTAGGGAGGCTTTAAATAAGAATTACCATGTTCGTTGGATAGGACTGCAGGCCCCATTAATTGGCCAGCTCTCTCTTGATCTTACGTCACCAGACTTTTTCTTATGGGGTTACCTCAGGGAAAAAGGCCTATTGTGAGAGAGCAATGCACCTGACAACATGAAGGTGCATATATGAAATGCTTGTGTCAGTATTGAAGAAAACATGCTTTTACAGAGACGTACATAGTTCATTTACATAACTATAAAATGCATTGATGTAGAAGGGAATCATTTTGAACATTTATTACCCTAAGGTACGTGATGATATTCTATATGGCTACCTCTCATCAATGTTTAATTTTCTACTGAAAGATCTATATACCGTAATTCTCAATTTTAACTGATCTATATTAGTTGCCCTTGTACAATGGCTCTGCATTTCAAATATTTCATAGAAAGAGACTTCTGTTCCTATAGCAACCAAAGCTTCTGTATTAACCAAATAAAATCCTTCATTCAACTAAATAAAATAAGTCCTTTAGAAAAAAAAGGGAAAAACGTTTTTGTATTTAATATTTTTCGAAGAAACCAGTAACGACTGAAGAATTTGTCTCTTTAATTTAAACGTTTCCTTTCAGAACTTTAAATTTGAGATGTTCGAACAAAATACTTACATAGTAATATCTGTATTTGTACTCCATTAAATCATTTTACTTAAATAATTTAAAATAATTTGAATATGAAAATAAGATTAAAAACACATTACCACTGCAGATTCAGCAATGTGGAATGTTGTTTCTCTCATTTCTGACCACAGTGAATGGTTTCATGGTTACCTGTAAGGAAACAGAAATATTAAATTATCATATTGTTTCACGCTAAAACATTTGGTACATAAACACAGTTGTTTGAGACACAATACGTAGTAAATATTGGATTACGTACAGTAGAGGTTCATAACTTGTACCTGCTCTGCTCTTTCTCTGAGGTAGAATAACGAATAACTTTCATTAAGAATTCCATAAAGTGATTTTATTGAAAATAGACATGTATTCTGAAATGCCTCAATCCAGATAGTTTGAAATCATGTCAATTTAGCTATAGCTGTCAATGTGCAGGGTTTAAAGATTAAAATTTAGTTAAGCTAATTTATACTTAATTCATGCACATTTTACGATTTTGAAAAAAACTTATTGTGGTTTGAGATAGCGGCGGGGTTGCAAACAAAATGTCTATCTTGATTTTTCAGGGAATAGTGTACATGATAGTCCCATTTAATTTTATGACTAGGAAATCATCTACATAAGACAATTGCCTACATAACTCATCACAGGCGGCACTAAAGCCATGATGGATGACGTACAGATGTAGGCAATTTCTTCAGTCCGACGGAGTTCTAGGTTACCATAGAGAGACCGCTACCAAAAGGTCCGGCTGAGACCAGAAGGAAGGCCGACCGTCCAAAGCGCCTCCCCTCAGCCGAGCATACCTATTTCCAGAGCGCAAATACCACCCGAGCACAGCACTATTGGCGATTTCATTAATCCTTGCTATCTGAAAAATTGGGAATCTAAGCTTGGGACCAAATAACTGAATATGGACCACAGCTGTTATCAAATACGAGGGATGTTCAATAAAGAATGATCATAATTTTTACGGGCATATTTTTCGCACTAATATTCAATCTTATTATATTCTGTTAGCCTTATGTTAGAAAAACATGACATAGTAGTTTCATTGTTGGCTCTCGTGGTTCCCGCCTGTGAGAACCAGCCAAATTCAGACATGTTCAATATCGCCCACCGCTGCAATGGAGGTAAAATGGCAGTTGAAGTTGACGTTAGAGGAAGATCCGGAGCTTCTATCAAACGTAATCACTGTTGATGAAACTTGGCTACATCGTTTTGATCCTCAGAGCAAACAGCAAAGCTCAGTGTGGAAATCTCCTTCATCACCAACCTTTAAAGAAACAAAAGCGGTTGCATCTGTTGGGAAAGTTATGGTCATCTCATTCTTTGGTCTTCAAGGAATGGTTTATCAGCATGCTGTACCTGCACACATATCAGTAACTGGACAATACTACAGAGATGTCCTGAAAACATTGCAAGTCCATATATGGAGCAAAAGACCACATTTCCGTGAAGCAGGCTGGATGCTGTACCACGATAATGCTCGGCCGCATATTGCCAATAATGTTGCTGAATATCTTGCAACAATAAACGTAAAAGTGCATCCCTCACCCTCCCTATAGTCCGGATTTAGCCCCATGTGACATTTTTCTATTCCCTAACTTGAAGAAACGCTTTCTTGGGAGGCGTTATCCATCATCGGAAGCAGTGGTGAAAGCTGCGGAGGCGATTTTGAAGGATCTCTCCAAAAATGGTTTCCAGCATGCCTTTGAAGACTGGCAGAAACGCTAGGACAAGTGCATCGCATTCAGGGGAGACTAGTTTGAGAAGGACCATCAAAATTATGAGGATGAGTACAGGTACGTTGTGAAAAAAAAAATTGTGATCACTTTTTTGAATAGCCCTCGTAGCAAAACAATGACTGAACAAATTTATGCTGCAAGCATAAGTTCCCGAAATCAATAATGTGCTTTATGAAATACATACTTTTAAGAAATTTGAAATACTGTTACACATTCTATGAGTGCAAAAGAAATGTCTAACATTAGTACTGTATAAACTCGAGCACAATTTTTGTTTTAATCTACCTATATCAAGTAAAAGTGCACGGCTAATTCTGCTATTCGAATGGACTACTGAATGTGGAAGATTCAGTGACTGGGTATTTTAAGTGAAAGCCTCGAAACAGGTTAGAAAGATCCACAAACATCCGGCCACATGCGGATTAGTCTTGGGCTCACTCGGGCATGTATATACTCTCCTTTTGCTACTGAATATGTTCAAACAGATGCAACGTAAATAGACGAAGTAAAGCTTTCGCTTCTTAAATCAGAGAATGCCTTTATAAATTAAATCACATCTATGGTTGATACAGCTGCAATCTTTGAAAAAAAAAAAAAAAAATCCATGTGCACATATAACAGTGCATTTCTTTAAATCATGTTTAAATATATTTTCCAACGAAAAAATATATGCTATAAGCTGTTATCTGCTAAAAATAGTTCCTTTTCAGATCAAAGGTTGCTCTCAATCAATCAATGTATTGTTTACTATACCATAACACAGACTGCATATATTATGTTTAACAAACATTGTCAAAAATTTTGTCATTCATTGTCTCTCACACACATACACAAACATAATCTATTGAAAATCATTAAATATCAGAATATTCATCCGTTCTATAATATACTCTGTTTAACAAGAGCTCAGTCAATTTAGATTTAAACATAACAACTTAGCAGCTGACAGTATTTTTTAGGCTTTCCGGAAGCTTAAGTAGTTTTGGATCAAAAATTTGGGGATTATGCTCAAGAAGCTTTAGCCTGAGACTTTATATATACTTTCCCCTTGTTTCATCTGTGTGGATATTGGAATTAGTGGATGTTGTACTTCTGTTATATACACAAAGTTATGTTCGCATAATAAATATGCAGGGAAGAATGAGAAGGTTTAATTTTTTAAAATAGGGCCTACATACATGTGTATTTGTACATGTTACTTTTGACAGGTATTTGATAGCTCTTTTCTGTAGCTATTCATTGTGACCTTAAGATTGTCATATGGAGTTATAATGCAAATAATAAAAGAGTAAAAATATCTGTGATAAAACGATAGTAACATATAGTTGTAAAGTATAACTTGATATCACTTATATCACAATAAACTTGCGTTATAGGTATATGCTGTGGAAAAGCTCGGATGTGAAATATGAAAATTAGTTTCATTTTTTCTAACTTATTCCTTGTTTTATAAAGAGGCACTTAACTCACTTTTATCGCAATAAAATATTGGAAAATCAATTGTCCATAAATATATAACACTTAATATTTTGGAAATTAATTGTTCTTTCACACTAGCCGTGTGTAGGACGCACTATGAAAGGGTAGAGCCAGACTGAAAAATTCAGTGTCATAGCCGGGGTTTGAAACACGGATCTTCTGACCTCCGTCCAGCCGCTCTAACCATTGAGCTACTATGGCCAACCTGCCGACATGACATTAAATTCTCCTTCTGACTCGTGTCTATGTCGGCACTTTGCCCATAGTAGCTCAATGGTTAGGGCGGCTGGTTAGTGCCGACATAGACACGAGTCAGAAGGAGAATTTAATGTCATGTCGGCAGGTTGGTCATAGTAGCTCAATGGTTAGAGTGGCTGGACGGAGACCAGAAGTCCTTTGGTTCAAATCCCGGCTATGACATTGAATTTTTCAGTCTGGCTTTACCCTTTCATAGTGCGTCCTACACACGGCTATTGTGAAAGAACAATTAATTTCCATTAATTGTACCTAATTGTGGTTCGAAATATAAAGCCCGGCCCTTAAAGTACTTACAGCATAGTAAGTTGCCATTAAGGTAGTTGTCTCATGTGTTTATGAGAACTCCTAGTGGTTTACCGGGAAAGACTCGAGTCAGTTGGAGAATTTAACGTCATGTCGGCGCATTGGCCATAGTAGCTCAATGGTTAGAGCGGCTGGACGGAGATCAGAAGATCCGTGGTTCAAATCCCGGCGATGGCACTGAATCTTTCAGTCTGGCTCTACCCTTTAAAGCCCGCCTTGCTAGCGTGGTGGTAGCATGTCTGCCTCACGTTCAAGAGGTCCCTAGTTCGAATCTCGGTCGGGGTGTTACTTGGATAAGGTTTTTACGGGGTTTTCCTTTATCCTAAAAGACAAATGTCGGGTAACTCTAAGCTCTAAGGACCCTGGACTCATTCGAGCATCCTTTCACCAATTCCATTCCAATATGACTTTAGTTGGATGACGTAAATTACAAAAACAAACAAACAAACTCTACCCTTTCACTTAATATTTTGCTGAAAATTAAATCTAACAAGTTTTATATACTCACAGTTAGTTTAAAGTGTTTGCTGTACGTTAGTTATCAGAAATAAACTGTTTCTACAAAGCAGTTATAATATTTTTCTTATGTTGTATTAGTTATCAATTTCTTCACAATTCGAGTAAGGAACTAGCATTTTTTGAGGTGTAAATCGTTCCCATTCTTATGATTAAAAGATAAATTCCAGCAGTAAATATACTAACTAAATACTCCAAATGTTTTAAATAATGTTGTTCTAGCCAGTACTAGGAGGACTTTTCCTCGTAGTGCGCATTTTGGGTTTTCAAAGTCGTAACGTCATCGAGTACTCATCTAAAATTTCGTTCCTTTTTTTCATATCACTGCAATGTTGAGTAACCTGAAAATGCATACTGTTTTGTTAAAGATGTGACATGGCTAATTATGTAATGCCAACGGCAGGATGCTTTAGATTGAAGAGACGGTAGGATCTCACTTTCCTTCTCATCACGGAACATAGCCGCTAGGGTTGAAGGTGTACTATAGATTCTGTCCATGTCTCGTCATTCGGGATCTCCTAATTATCTTGCTGAAGGCTCATGTTCCTTGCGAAGTTGTGGGAGGTAAGGAACAAGGGCAGGCAGCCGGACTGTTCGCTAATTTACACGAACTCCATCCATGCTTGTGCCACATCTGACGCCGCTGTTCTTGCCAAGCGTCTGGAGAGTACTGCATAAACATGAGGGGTAGAGCAGGGACCTCTCACAAACGGAACTAATTTAGTTTAGGCTCTCTCTTTTCTGGCAAGAGCACGGTTAACATCCCCGCTTTTAATTATTAACAGACACGCAATAGAATAACAACCTAGAAGCAAAGTTTATTCCGCTCTCCTTTCTTGTTCAAGATTACAATATTCGCACAGAACCTGAACGCTATCAACTCAGCTGGTATAATACTGATGTATAATCTGCAAAGAAAGGCTTAAAATTTGTGAAACCACGAGATTCGAGAGTGGTGCTACAATTTAAAAACCTGAATGGCTCTGCTATCCGCTGACTGCATTATTCATAAACTTTCAAGACACTCCAAGTTCAATATAAGCTCTTGCCCTCATGTTTAACCCCTCCAATTGCCCATTAAGCTCTTTTATTAAAATACTTTATCTTATCTCCATTTATTTATGGTGCTTGAGTCAGAAATTTGATGTATTACGTTCCTCTTTACTTTGCCATACAAAGTGTTCTGGGGAAAGCTCAGTTTTATAAGTCTGAAATAGGTAGATTACAGATTTCGTTATAGACACAAAGGGAATTGTGATAAACAAATATTTAAGAACTGGAGTCGAATTAATTTTCCTACCAAATGCCTCCCATATTTAGGCTAGCTGGGTTTATTTCAATACGGTGAGCCATTCAGTGTTGGGGCCCACCTCGATGGCGTAGATGGTAGCGTGTCTGCCTCACGTTCAAGAGGTCCCGAGTTGGAATCTCGGCTAGGGTGAGTTATCTGAATAAGCTTTTACCGGTGTTTCCCTTATCCTGAAAGACGAATGTCGGGTAACTCTAAGCTCCATGGACCCCGGGCCTATTTGAGCATCATTTCACCCATTCCATTCATCGTCCGATAGGACTTAACGTTGGAGAACGTAAATTACACCAAAAGAATGCCCGCCTCGGTAGCGTAGACGGCAGCATATCTGCCTCACGTTCAAGAGGTCCCGAGTTCAAATCTTGGTCAGGGTGAGTTACCTGGATAAGGGGTTTTCCGGGGTCTTCCCTTATCCTGAAAGACGAATGTCGGGTAACTCTAAGCTTCATTTACCCCGGGCCCATTTGAGCATCGTTTCACCCATTTCATTCGTCGTCCGATATGACTTAAAAAGTTATAGGACGTAAATTAAAAAAACACCTAAAATCAACAACAAAAATCCGTGTTGGGTTTGTGTCGGTTTATGTCATTTTCTTTTGTTCCTATTCTCACTAATTCACTCCACTCGTACTCGCCTACTCCTAAGCTTGCAGTTGTATTTTGTTGTCCATGGATCTTTACTTCCTTCTGTCTCGAGCTGTTGTAGACCATTGCTGTCCTGCTTGTCTGTATAGAAGTCCACCATCTCTGTCGTGTTCTTCCTCTTTGGCGTTTTGCTATGCGCGGGTCCTAAACCGTGATTTTGTACGTTCATATCATGTCCTTCAACCTCGCGATGTGACCTCCCCATATCCATAGGTAAAGCTTAATCCCATAGGAACATCAATTACTAAATATAAAGTTATAGGAAGAAGCTTTGATACAAATCGCCCAAAATTACTTTTAAGGTACTAAACAAAATATTAATAGTAAAGGATATCTATCATTTTAATGCAATTAACAAGTATTCCCATGTTTTACCATAAAGCAACGGCTCTTTAAACATATTTTAATGGAATTTAGTAGTAAATACATGCATGCTTATGTAAAATATAAACGATATATTATGAAACAAATAAATTTTGAATAATATAACCTAGAAGATGTATAACAACGTGGAGAAAAATCATAAGTAAAGGCGTGAAATTCATAATGCATATTGTAAATAATTATGGCAGCTTATTTCAGTATCTTTTGTATTTATATGTTTGATTTAAAATTATCTATTGATTTTATGAACACAATTCCATGTAGGCTTTAATATTTGGTGCAATGCTAGCCATTTGCTTCTTTAGCTTGTGTTTACTCCTGTAACACGCTAAATTATTATTATTATTATTATTATTATTATTATTATTATTATTATTATTATTATTATTATTATTATTATTATTATTATTATTATTATTATTATTATTATTATTATTATTATTATTATTATTATTATTATTATTATTATTATTATTATTATTATTATTATTATTATTATTATTATTATTATTATTATTATTATTATTATTATTATTATTATTATTATTATTATTATTATTATTATTATTATTATTATTATTATTATTATTATTATTATTATTATTATTATTATTATTATTATTATTATTATTATTATTATTATTATTATTATTATTATTATTATTATTATTATTATTATTATTATTATTATTATTATTATTATTATTATTATTATTATTATTATTATTATTATTATTATTATTATTATTATTATTATTATTATTATTATTATTATTATTATTATTATTATTATTATTATTATTATTATTATTATTATTATTATTATTATTATTATTATTATTATTATTATTATTATTATTATTATTATTATTTATTATTATTATTATTATTATTATTATTATTATTATTATTATTATTATTATTATTATTATTATTATTATTATTTGTTATTATTAATTGTTATGATTATTTGTTATTATTATTATTATTATTATTATTATTATTATTATTATTATTATTATTATTATTATTATTATTATTATTATTATTATTATTATTATTATTATTATTATTATTATTATTATTATTATTATTATTATTATTATTATTATTATTATTATTATTATTATTATTATTATTATTATTATTATTATTATTATTATTATTATTATTATTATTATTATTATTCTTATTATTATTATTATTATTATTATTATTATTATTATTATTATTATTATTATTATTATTATTATTATTATTATTATTATTATTATTCTTATTATTATTATTATTATTATTATTATTATTATTATTATTATTATTATTATTATTATTATTATTATTATTATTATTATTATTATTATTATTATTATTATTATTATTATTATTATTATTATTATTATTATTATTATTATTATTATTATTATTATTATTATTATTATTATTATTATTATTATTATTATTATTATTATTATTATTATTATTATTATTATTATTATTATTATTATTATTATTATTATTATTATTATTATTATTATTATTATTATTATTATTATTATTATTATTATTATTATTATTATTATTATTATTATTATTATTATTATTATTATTATTATTATTATTATTATTATTATTATTATTATTATTCTCTATTTCTTATGTGAGGCAAACATTAAAGGAGACTATCATCAACGACTGGAATGCATACTGGTTAAAAAGTGATTGTGGTGTTTTGACTAAGGATGTATATTTCCCAACAGTTTCTGACAGACATAAATGTAAATTCGTTAATCCTATGTTCTCACTCTATTCTTAAGTGGACATGGCAAATTTTCAGCTTACTTATTTCAATTCAAAATCAAATCCACAGGTGATTGTATTTGTGGAAATCATCTCCAAGATGTCCCTCACATTTTATTTAATTGCCCAATTTTCTGTTTTGAAAGATACGAACTTGAATTATTGCTTCAATCCTTAACTTACACTTATTCAAAACTACTTACACATAACTTATCAATATTTCATGGCTTTCTTAAACAAAATATTTAAGCTAAAGGATTCATCTTGATGTTTACTGTTTTTCAGCTTGATATTGAATTTTGTTGTGTTTTTGTAAATTGTATTATATACATAAATTTGTAAGATAGTTTCCTAGTATACCTTTGGGTAAAATAGGAATAAAAATGGGATAATAACTAATAATACTTTAACATCAAATAGAGCATAATTAAACGAAAAACAAAAATGCTATTCTTTTAATATTTCCTACATGGGGAGGCCGTATTTTTGTATGCAATCTAGCTTCGGGGACCGCTTTTCTCTTTCCTTTAAGATACAGACATCTGCCAAAAATGTTTCTGTTGGGATACAGTTAAAAGTATTCGTGTGTTTCTTTTGCATTTGCTTTTATAACTAACAGAACCATATTTTCACTCACGTTGTTGCCAGACCTTTTTTGTATCTCCATCCTTCATCTCTCTTTATATCCCTCTGCCCTCGCATTCCGCCTTCCTCTTTCTATACATATCTGCCTGCCTCCTGTCTTCTCTATTTTGTATTCTATCGCTCTGGCCTTTTCATTGCCTCTGCCACTCTGTCCTCCATCATTCAATCTTCTCTCCCACCCTCGCTTCTTCAAGTGTACGTCGTGTGTTACTTAAAATATTTTTTTGTTGTTTTTTGTTATTGTTTTTCATACAATTTCATACATTTGTTTTATTTCCTACTCCTGCATATTTTTTATCGTGAGGTCCGGGATATATCAGCCGACCCTCGTAGCAGTACACACAGAAAACTTTTACAATGTTGTTTTCTAAAAATGTTAATTATTTGACGTTCCATGCTAAACTATAATAGCAAAAATATATTTTAAATTCGATGTTTGAGCCATTTCCCTTAAGCATACCAGCGCTCTGTTCCATTAATATAAATACATATTCAATAAAGTGAAATTAATTCACTACATCTTCGGGGAAGGTAGTTTTATGTGATTTTTCTTTCCTACAGCCACATTTTCACGAGTTTTGTATTTTACAATGATTGTCGTCGCATGGTTTGTATACCTTACCATGAATGCCCTTACACATACATTAAAAGCCAATAATTCTTGGCTTGAGGGGACATACCTTATTGTGGATATGGATGTGGGTCAAGAACAGAGGAGGATTTTACCACTGCAATCAGAGCGAACACTATTGTGCATACTAAATCTTCAGTCGAGGCGGTACAGAATGCGGCCAGGCGTAATGCAGCGGAGTCCACTACTGTTCTAGATGGAGTATTCCGGACAGAACATCTCTCCAACACACCTCTATTCAAAGGGAGAGAGGTATATACAGAGTTATCCGACACACTTCAATCGCCAGAGATTGGTGCAAGCAGGAGATATACTTAGGTCATTTAATAATTAGTGGCGACATTTGATTTAACAACAAATAAAGCATTTTTGGGGCAGTCACATTATTGAAGTACTTAAACGTAATCTCCTCCGACATGAATAACTCGCCTCTACACATCAAGAAGCCAAATGTGTGTGTGTGTGTGTGTGTGTGTGTGTGTGTGTGTGTGTGTGTGTGTGTGTGTGTGTGTGTGTGTGTGTGTGTGTAGTGTTTAACGCCCGTTTTTACTACATACGGCACCGCAGGCGGTGACACTGATGATACATGAGATGAAGATGGAGCACCGGTGTAATGAGATGGCGGGGGAAACCGGAGGTCCCGGAGAAAACCCGCCCGAGCGCCGTGTTGTCCACCACAAATCTCACTTTGTGGTCGTCTGGGATCGAACCGGGCCGCCTTGGTGAGAGCCAAGAGGTCTAACCACTGAGCCACGGCACGGCCTCAAGAAGCCAAAGGATGCCATCCAAAGCGTTTTGTTGTTCTAATATTCGAACAGACTTGATACCATCCCTGTTAGGCATAACATTATCATAACCGCGAAAGTGATATTAAATGCATAATTACGAACGGCTAGATATCACACTTTGAATTAAGCTAAATTATAACAAATATAGGGGATAATACAGAAATTAAACAGGCAACACCAATACATATATTTAATTACAAGCTCGTGAACCCAACGTGTAAAGAGAGCCGGTAAAATGAACACTTTCCCTCACAGAAATGTTACTTGTGTTGAGCCAACAAAGGGGCGTTGTTTGAGAATCGCCCAAGGCTAGATCTAAGCGACAACTTGTCGCCCGTCGATGCATTGGTCTGCCCATTATACGTGATGTAGAGAATAGGCATCGGGATTTAAGCTACGCTTTGAACGACCGTGGAGAAGAGAAAGTTGCATGAAATACATGCCTCAGAAACTCAGAATTCCGATGCAATTTAAGAGTAGGGATGAAACACAACCTATAAGGAACGAGTAACGGGTCACATGAACCCTAGAGTGTCCAAAATTTGGCGAAAGGAAGGGGAAATTTGTGCAATGGCGAGGTGTGACATTTGCTAGGAAAAGCACTCTGTTTTGGCGAGTGAAAGGCGCAACACGTACAAAAAAGGACTCATCAGAGTCCGTGTTCGCGGATTGACGGAGCAACACCTACTAGGTGGTTATCAAACACTCTGTGTTAGCGAGTGAGTGAAACAGCACACATTACAACATCATCAAGATTTTACCAAACTCTGTTGTTGTATAATCCTCCGGGAGTACTCTAGTGTGCGAAGTAATGCTCTCACGACATCTAGAAACGACAACGCGTACAAGGCTTCATGCACCACTCGGCGCGTCCTAGAAATGTACAAGTTAACTCGCGACTGTGATTCAAACTAGCCGTCTTGTCACGCGCACAGCAACGGGCAAATCCTAAATCTCACGCCTAATATAGGAGTTACATGAACGCAACAGTGATGAGTGGAGAGGGCGACTTGTATAAATAAATTTGCCATTCAACGGTCGTAGTGTCTTCTATGTGATTATACCCCTACATTGTCAAGACGCACCCACACTCTAAAACCTAAAAGAGAGAATCCATACGGACCTACCCTTATAAAAACCCCGACCTGTTGTAAAAATCCCATCCGTAGCCCTCACCGGTTATATATCCTATCATATGAGGTTTTGATTGCCGGGGCTCAACTGTATACTTAACAGGCAAGTACCGCCTCAGATTACTCTTCTGCTGCTATAATTGCCTGTCTGATTCTAACGCGAACTCTTCTAAGTGGTAGTTTGATTTTCGCAAAAAGGTCGAAACCACATGGGCTCATATCTGGGGAGTAGAGGATGCCCTATAATTTCCCAGTTCCCTCTGCGAAGTAAATTAACAACAGGGGCAGACGTGTGAGGGGGAGCACCATCATGTATTACAATGACATGAGAATTCAAGAGATTTGGAAGTTTACGAGACACAGCTGGTGGTAAATGTTGTTCCATAAGATGACTGTAATATGCACCATTCACACGATTTCCTTGAGGAACTGTATGAGCGATAAGAACACCTTCGAAATCATAAGCAACAATGAGCATGACTTTAAGTGGGTCCTGTTCTTATTGATACAATTTTAGTGGTGGTGAATCAATGTGCTGCCATAGTGATTGTCTCTTTAATTTTGGTTGGTAGCACCGAACCCAGGTTTCATATAATGTTATGATACGTCGAAGAAACCACTTGTCTGCACGTTCATAACGTTCTAAGTATAATCTCGCTGTTTGCATGATTTGCCAAATTGTTTCCTCTGTAAGATGCTGCGGAACCCACCGAGCGCAGATTTTCCTCATCGTACCAGGGGTAACTCCAACTTGCCTTGCTAGTTTAATACAAGTTCAGCAACGATGCTCTTCCAGCAGTGCTCTAACAGTATTCACACGCACATCATCATTTAATGATTGCGGTCTGCCAGCTCCACATTTTTGATGAACGTCTTCCCCTCGTCTACTAAATACATTCGCCCACCTAGCCATGGTACTATATGGTAAAGTCTGTCTACTACAAACTTCCAATAATTCTATATGGCATTGTCGAGCAACCTGAATTTTAATGACGAATTTTTGTTGTATTTACTAAACATAATTAGAGCACTACATATCACAGCTTACACTTAAACATACCAAAAATGTCTTATTAAATAATATTATCTTCAAACCCACAGCTAACATTAGATGCTCTCATTTTTCATTGTTATCAGCTTACATGATTTACCGCTGACAGTGCTAAATGCAGGTTCGTTACCACTAATTTTTGAATGACCCATGTATTTGTAATAGTATATAATCTATTTCAAAATTCCCAACATATTTAAAAAATACAAAGATATCTAAGGTTGGACTAGCTGATTCAATGGGAATAAAAGCACGACTTCCCAGAGGAGAAGCTATCTGCTCTAAGACAGACTTTATGAGCGTTAGTAGTGATTACACTAAATAATTAAAATTATTTATTTTTAACAATGAACAGGCATCCAAACAAAACAGGGAATTCAATGGTTCGTAATCACATTTCTGAGCCCCTCGATGTTATTCAATTTTGTAAAAATAATCTAAAGAGTGTAAATATCTTTCATTTCTGAAGGCATCGACAGTTATTAAAAGCTTTATTTAACCCACCTCTTTAGCGTAGGTGATAGCGTGACTGTTTCAAGTTCAAGAGGTCCCGAGTTCGAATCTGGATGAGGGTGAGTTACCCGGTTATGGTTTTAACCGGGGTTTTACCGAATTTCAGGTAATCAGGTAACTCTAAGCTCTGTGGACCCTGGGCACATTTGAGCATCATTTGACCCCTTTCATTCGTCATCCGATATGACATAACACTGGAGGACTTTCCATTTGGTGCCACAGCAGTTTACTACACACCAAGTGCCAAAATGTTCATATTAAGCTGGAAGAAATAGTTATTCTTATCCAGTTCAATATCAAAACATGTAAGGAAATATAGGATTAATGTTTTGTCAACAATAATGGAATATTAGCCTTCTCCTGTTTTACCATACCTAGAGATTGCATTAGATATTGTATCGCATGCACCCTTAGCTTACTCACGTCATCTTTGGTTAAAAAAAAAAAAAAAAAAAAAAAAAATTCCTATGGTTTCCAAACAAAATATTCGCTCTTTAAAACTAGCCACTTTAAAGTTACTTTCAAAATTTAAAACTTGAATTATGTAAACTACTATAATAGATGTGATGTAAATTTAACTGCAATGGTCACATAGGAGGCCGTTCTCCTTTGGAAAATACCGAAAATGTTAACTCGTATTCGTGGGGCTTTAATCATTAGGTCATGCACACATTCTCACTCTCATTCATACTTCCTGACTCTGGGGAAGATGAGGAATTATCTTGGTCGGAGAAAAATCCTCATCCTCACGGCCGGGAATCGAACGCGGGACACCTAGAACGGCAGGTAGCTCTACCGACTGAGCTACAGAACCAGTCAAAATGAAGTTGTAGCTGTGAATATTAAACATAAAGGTTTCAGTTGCGTGAATAATGTCACTGCAGATTTCCCGTTCTAAGCTGTATTCAATTATGCGCGGTACACTTTAATCATATAGTTTACACAAAATACTCATTTTATTCTGCATTCTAAAGATAATTCAAAGATCGATTTTTAAAATCCATTTTCTCTGTTTCGCGTATAACTTGTTTGCGTTAAAACAAGTGAAGATATATGCTTAGATCTACCGATATAGTATAGTGATACCTGTTAAGAAAGAAAGCAGTGTACCGGGAAATTGGTATTCTTAAATATCTGATATTTTAAGGTCGGCTTCATCAATGACGAATTTAAAAACTAAAGAGCACCAGTTGAAATGTATTAAATACTTCATTTGAAATGAATGTTTCAATAACCAAAATACAATAAAAGATTTACATAAAATCTTATGCATCTAAACATAGTTTTGTCTTAAGCAAATTAAAATAAAGGAATTACTGCATAATAATTTTTGTTTGACTGTTTACTACTCTAAGCTAAAATTAAAAATACACGAACCTTAGTGTCTAAGGAAAAATTCATAACATAACACATTAAAAAGTGATTCATTATGCAAAAAAGAATTTCTTAAAATTAAGGTTTGAGATAGCTTCCATAAATGCTGTATGTGTTTTATGTTCTGAGTAGATTTAAAAAAAATGAAACCAGCATAAACGTGTAGATTTTTGGTTCTTTAATCATGCATTGCAGTAGAAATATTTGAGTAATTCTTTATAACTTGAGGGGTACCAAAGAACGGCACAATAGGCTAAAGACATAGGAGATATCTCAAACAGCTGGTGCTTTCTGCATATAAAGAGTAGAACCAGGATTACTTCTGAGGGAATTCGACAATCGAAAATGTGATTTATTTTCTCTAAGCCCGAACTGGGGCATCCCCGGAAGGATGGATGAAGTGAGAGAAGGCAGAAATCGGCCTACCCTAGGAGTCACGGCAGCACCAAGATCCCCACCAACACTTTTACCCTTAAGGAGACTACCAGATGAGAGATGATGTGAAATGGTAATGTAAATGAAGTGGAAGTACAGGAAATTCAGAAACTGAATTAATCGGAAAGCTAATTAATCGAAACTAATTAATAAAAACTATCAAAAATTATTTACCTTCAGGATGAACAACAAGGGTTTCGGCTTGGTAGATCTTGTACTGACGCTATTTTTGTGATAAAGCAGGTAATAGAAAAAGCTATTGAGTATAATGAACCTGCATTTCTATGTTTTATAGACCTCGAGAAGGCCTTTGATAAACTGGAACTTAAAGATGTTTTAAACATTTTAGAAAAACATAATGAACCGAATGGATTAATTTTATTGATTAATGACATTTTTACTAACAAGTTTAATAGAATAAAAGTGGAAGGGAAAATATCTGAGAAGATAACAGTCAGAAGAGGGGTTCGACAAGGAGATTCTCTTAGTCCATTGCTATTCAATTTAGTAATGAATGAAATCATAAAAGAGATCAATACAATGGATGGATATAAAATGGGAAACAAAAACCTTAACATTATGTGCTACGCTGACGATGTTGTCCTGATGGTGAACACTAAGGGTGACTTACAGAGACTGCTATATAAATTCTATCTTGGATGTAGAAACTATAACATGAAAATATCATTAACAAAAACGAAATCAATGACCATAAGTAAATTACCCTTGAGATGTAAATTGGAACTAGAGAGGAAAATAATAGAACAGGTAATGACAATAGGATACCTGAGTGTTGAGTTAAATAGTTGGGGAGCACTGCAGAATGAAGTTACATATTAAGCGAATAAAGCAGTGAGAATTGCAGGCTGCATAAATGATATTATATGGAAAAATAAATATTTAAATAAAGAAACCAAGACTAGAATATGTATAGCGGTAATACGCCCAATATCCACCTATGCCTGTGAAGTAAGAGCGGACACTTCAAAAACGAAATAGATTCTAGAGACAAATGAAATGAACGTCTTAAGAAACATTATAGGAAGAACAAGAAGAGATAAAATAAGAAGTGAAGATATTAGAAGGCAATAAAACATTCAAGCAATAGGTGATTGGGTGGATAGAAGACGAAGCGAATGGAATGACCATGTATCTCGTATGACATCGGACAGAATCGCACGTATAGCAAGAGACTACTTACCAGCAGACGGAAGAAGATCTCCTGGAAGACAAAAAAAAAAAAAAAAAAAAATGGAAGGACTCCTAATTTCTGTAAGGAACAGTCGTATGCCTATATGATGAAAAGAAGAAGAAAAGAAGAAGGAAATTCAGGTGATGAAATTAACCTACCCAGCATTCGCCTGCCGACCCGGGAAACTCGCCGCAAAATCCATGGGCCAGGTGGGTCGTCCAAGGGAATCAAAACCGGGCCTACGAAATGCAAGTTACAGACGAAACCACTCGATCCATCCCGCTCGGTACATAACGAGTAAATAATATAGGCCGAGAAAACAGCAGAATCTGAGAACTGTAAATATAAATGAGAAATCTGTCACTCTCTTTCTGCATACTTTTTTATTTCCGTGGAATCCTGATTCATTCGTTTGTAAAAGGTTTTCTGATTGACAATCACGAAGGTGATATAGTAATTAATGACGAATAAACTCCAAAGGTCTATTCATAATAAGAAATAAGTTTTAACGACACAAAGCTCATGCAAAACGTTAACGTAAAAGATGACAAATATCAAATTAAACAGAAGCCATTAGCTAGAGCGTTTTCATTTGACGTAAACATAAAAATAAAGGCATAGACCTTGTGTTCTAAGTTAATGTTTATTTCAATATTTATTTTTATGTTTACATGATTCACTATAAAGGGTTCAATTACAATGTACACTATCTAGCTTCTACGGTACGGTTACGTTTATTTTCATTGTGAAAGGGGCGTATCTCCGTCGAAATCCTATCCTAGCGAAGCTTTGCTGCAAATCCCCCTTAATGCCCCTGGGATCGATCCCATCTTGTTGGGGGCTAAACGATCCGACCCCTTGGCTATCAGTGCATCACAAGCTAGCAAGATGTAAGCGTACTTGTTGGTTTTAGTGTAACGTTAGTGTTTGCCTTGGGCAAAATTACATTCTGAGAAGTTCTTAGGACATCAAATACTTGGTACACAACAAACCATTATCTGAAATGTCATTGCATAGCTCTGGTACCAAAATATCAATTTGTTTTATGATATATAAGGTTGTTTTACTTATACTTTATTAAGTTTATTTTGTATTCGTTATACACCCAAATTGCCCCATTACACTGCCATTAAGAATTATTGTAATTTAGTTACTTTTTGAGAAAAGGTGTTTAAACATACAGTTTCTCTGTAACAGCTAAAACATTAAGACGATTTTAGATGATACTCAGCTATTTATTTAAAGGAATAAGAAATTGTTCATACATCAGATAGCTCTCTGAGAGGAGGGAGCGGTTAATTAAGAGAGTAGACATTGATAGAGTAAACGCAGCAATAAGCGTCTGCAAGAATATTTTGTACTAGAGTGGCAAAAGTCGTATAAGTACGTCCACGTGATATCACACATTACATTACGTCACATATTATTACTGATGTTTCTGAACTATTGCATCAAATGATTTTAGAGTTATTAAACGCGTCTTCTTCGTCTTAAATCAATATATTTAAATCATCACAACACTGATAATTCTGATAAAAGATTTGAAATATTACACTCATATGATTTTTTCTTAACTCTGTTCTGTTTCTTCCGCAGCCAGTTCCGGCGAAGTCATCAGTGGACTCCATCTTCTGCTAGGTCTCGTGTTCCTCTTGCGTTAACCATCAGCCTCCACCGCATCCAGCGAGGACCTGAGAACCATTCTTCAGAACTTACAACAAGAGGTGCAGAGCATCAGCGTACGCCTTGCCTCGCTTGAAACCAAGATCGCCACATCCACCACCGCCGACAGCCTGCAAAACCTGCACTCCGAGGTCCACAACATCACACCAAGACTAACATCACTAGAAGACTCCACCAGGACTACAACCACCAAGAATCACAGTGTCATCCAGGCCCAACTCGCTACAATGGTACCAAACATCACCGCAATTGACGAATCAATCAAGAAGACAACTGAATCACACAGCTCCATACTAGACCAGCACCTCGAACTCACCGCCGCCTGCGACAGCAAACTGCATCGCGTAGAGGAATACTACAAGATGCTGGACGAGACCCTCGAACTACAATCCCACCCAGCAGACGCAACAACGCTCCACCGCCAACGCACCGGTACCGGAACGCCCTCCAGGCCCGGACCCTCCAGGAAATACCGCTGAATTTAACCCCAGTAAATGCCTTCTACTCCGCCACTTAATTCCCAGTTTGGCTTCCAGGGCGCAAACCATGCCTGCCATCCTGGCCTTGAACTTACGACACGCAGCACGATTCATGCTGCTTAAGCAACATACGACACTTTCCAGAGCGCTCAACGCGGGATCTGCCAACAATCCATCTAATTTCCCTCACCTAACCCCGCCTCCACACATGAAGCGAAGTTTCTTGTTTCTGTTTTAATAAAGTGTCTCTCTCTCTCTTTATATATATATAAAAATCTCCTAGGTATCCTTTCTTCGCTCATCCTCAGTGTTCTGTCCATTTCTTCTTGTTTGTTTTAATTTTATCTTATAATTAATTATGTGTAATTCTTCTCTTATTTGCTCATTTCTATCGGCTCTCGTGCATCCCTTCACATTCCACAGAGATAGCATTTCCACTGCTTGTATTCCACAGCTAACATTCGATTATCCAACTTTCGCTTCCACACAGCATAGAAGTAACAGCCCAAGCTTTGTATAATTTAAGTTTAGAATCTTTTCTTGTTTTTTTGGCCCAAAGGTGTTTTAGTAGTTTCACATTAGCCTGGAATTTAAATATTTTGTTTTCTATATCTTTATGTACTTCATAAATAATAACGCATCTTAAATTCTTAAAGTATGTTAATTGTCCCACTAGCTTATTTTCTGAAACAATTTTATTTCTTATCCCAAATTTGCCTATTAATACCATTGCTTTTGATTTTGCAGTTGCATATATTAGCCACCACTTGGAGCTTACAAGTCAAGATTTTTCTCTAACCTCTTTTACTAGTGGCTGGCTTAACAAACAAATTTTATAAAAGCTCTTCTATTGTCCACTTCTACTTCTGAAGAAGTAGCTACATTATGTGTTTCATTTTAGCCCGAAAGGGAATGGCAATAGTCAAATTCTTAAGTACTGGATGCTGTTTACTGTTCTTAAAATTTCTTGCAATTTCATTTAATCGCGAAAAGCAAGTGAATGTCGACCGAAAGGAATAGTGTTGAACGATTCAACTATTAATAGCAGATATCTCCGGAATGGCTTGCATCCAAAATATATTTGAAATATTTGCATTTTTCAGACATATGCATCCCATGCATAGTCAGTTTTAATCCATCGCGGTAAAGTACAACCGTTTTAAAGGTCATACAAAATTATTTCCAAAAATGCTTCACAGCTCTTTCCCACAAATGTAGGTGCTTCATTATATTTGACGAGGTATATGGCATTTTAATCAACATTAGAACGGTTTATTGAAAAAATCTTAACATTTATAAAAATAGTCTATTAATGGCAGTTTGAGGAAAACCAAAGTGTCGCTTTAGAAGATATTGAACTTAAATGCCAAGATAGATTTCATCACGATTACTAAGAATACAATACCTTTGTTATTTGTCACTGAGAGGAGCAATAATAGAGCATACAAGGACAGCCGCTGGCTGACGTCAGTAGCCGGAAATCCGTGTCTGTTTGTTGTACCTCGCGGACCGTTCGATTTCGGAAAATCTAGAAGAATTGTCTTGAAATGAGATTTCGGTTTCCAGAATTATCTTGCCGTGACGAGGAATTATATAAGGGAACAGAGTAAGTCGGCCAACCAGCAAGTACAGGGAGTCAGATGTCTGAGAATCAACAAGCAGTTAGTGTTAACGTATTGGTTTGCAAGCAGTGAGCGTCGAGAAACTTCGTGCAGTGCGAGTAGCTATGTGTCACAGAGGCATAAATAATTATCAGCACTGATGTTTAGTTGTAAAAGCGAAGATACGTATTTCATAGCTCTCTGCTGTTTTGGTAACAAATGAAGTGAGTTTAGTAGAATTTCGTGCAGTAATTTAATCGCTCTACTTTTCTTTTTTCAGTTATATTTACAGGCAGAACACACAGACAGATAGACATACACAAGACACATCTTTTCTAAAAGTTATATTTTATTCAGAGGGCCTGAAAACGTTCGTTTCCACTGAAATCTCAGTAATGAATTCTTATATGAAATCCATTTCTTCTCTTCTATATTTGTGATAGAGAAAGTTAAAATAAATGGTACTAGATATTAACATAATATAACAATGACATTTTTATTAATCACATACTAATTACCTGTACAATTATAGCAATATTTATAAAACGTTTACGAGTAATTTAATATGTTGTTACATATGGGTTTATTTGGAACTTAATCCATTATATTTGGCAACTCATTTAACAGGAATTGGTAACAAATCACGAATAACAATACAACATATGAACACGGGGAAACAAATAGACAAATAGGCAAATACAGAAATAAGCAATCAACATATATGATTTAAAGTGTCTCTGGCCTTCCAGTATATATTACACATATCACCCTGTTTCTGGAGATCTTTGTTTAAGCCTGGGCACACCAGAAGGTGGGAGGAATTCATGACACCAGCTCTGCAGATGGGGCATTCACTTATTGGTAGTATACCTATCTTCTTTAGGATAGGTATAAAACCATAATAACGAGTAATTTAATATGAAAAACAGAGTACATATTTGGAAGTCTACTTAATTATTTAAAGTGTTTACAGGATATGTAATAGACAAAAAAGTAATAATGTGTCGTACCTACACGACTTTTGCCACTATTGTACAAAAAATCCTTACAAACGCTTCTTCCTGCGTATAATTCATATTATTTGAGATAAAATTTAGAAAAATTATCTTAGGTGCTAGGAGAAAATGGGACTTCAGAGGCTTTAAGCGATAGGCAAATTCTTAAAGAGCTGGTCGTGGCAGCTTAGAAAATTTAATAGCAGCTTAGTCTTTGTAAGACGGAGAGTTAAAAAATGAGCGAATTTTCACTTGAGAAAAGTATAAACATTGGAAAATTCACTTAAAATAACAAAGATTTTGCAATAAGACTATCTCTTATGGTTTACTTCCTGTGCATATTTAAAATGAAGAGAGCTTCTGACAGTCTATAAAATTCAGAATATAAATTTTATTTGCCATGGAAACTTCTTAAACATGTGCTATTTAAATCTAAATCATCAGTCGTTTTTGAGAATATCAACATGTCAAAAAATGTTCCAATTAAAGCATAGTCTTTGGTGGTAGGAATTTCTTGTAAATCTTTCTGTCGTATACTTGGATGATGCTGAACTTACTTAACAAGTCGGATAATTATTGAACCATTTTGTTTCCTTTTGAGTTATGCTGTTGTTCTCTCCCAATCCCTCATACAAACAGACGTATCTTTTCTATTTTTAACGAACAGAGTATCCCAAAATATATGTTTACTCAGATAATAAAAATACTTTGACGAACGCTTCGTAGGATATAAGTTATGAAAAATTCACTAATCGTTCTTTATAATCAGTCTTCCTCGGAGTAGAAATTTGTATTCTAAAAATGTAACAGTACATTATTTGAAATATGTGAGAGTATATCTGAGTAAATGGAACGTACTAAAGGTCTAATCCATGCCTCAGTGACCATGTAACATAATGGGACATAATGGAAAGTCGACTGACGAAAAGGATAATCAGATAAAGGCTTCATAAATTGTAATGGTTAAATCAATGTTCCAAGGTACACTTTGCTCCCTGTTTCAATAACTTTTCCTTTTAAAATACCCTAAATCAATTATTACGTCACACTAATTGTTATAGTTTACAACGTCATACTTGCAGCTGAATTTTGATTACAGGTATACTAGAAATCTTTTAAATGCCACACAATAATTATAATTTGACTACACTCCTATATTTCAATGCACAAATAAAAGAATTAGCAGTAAGATAATTTCAGAAAATGTTTATCTCGTTTCACATTAAATAGAGAAACATGGGTTTGAAAGAAGAGTTTGCACAAGAGTAGAGAAAGTCATGTGGGAGCAAAAAATCAAAGGTTTTATAATGATGTACCAAAAACAATTGGTAGATATGTTTTCCTTAGCAGACACAATTAAAGAAAGAAATATTTCACAGATTTCGTTGGGACTTAGAGTTAACATCGATCTAGGAATTCTGGAGATTTCGCAGCAGTAAGAGAGCTCATGAATTGGTTCCCTAGCAATTTTGGGCTCCTAATTATAGGCTTTCCTTTCTAAAAAAAAAGGTTTGTTTTGATATTGTCTCACAGTCTTCACCTAAACTGGAAGCTACTTCCAGATTGTTGTAGGAAACATTTGTTGACCTACATATATGTATCGACAGTTATTCCTATAAAAGAGAACATAATGTGTGTGTTCTATAGCAGCGATTGTGTAACAGAATACAAGCACGTGCTTAGAGACGGCCCTAGTTCATTTCCTTGTGGTGCGAAGTGTCTCTTGTGGGCAGTTGTACAAAGAGACTGGTATCGATTTGTTTGGCAGTGAACACTTCCAAGGAGCAGGGACTGAAGGAGTGCTCTCTGGGGAATGCCAGATGGTCCTCGTGAAATTGCATTCCCGATGTTTGTTTTCTCTCCAAACAGCTGTACTGTATACCTTTAGCTTTGAAATAAATTACTGTTTACATATTCATTTCTTTTGTACTCCGGAGTACGTGTCTAGGAAAAACAAAAGTTTATGTTGCTCGAAAATGGCTATTTCAAGTTCTGTCTTTTTGTGCTTTAAATTTAACACTTCAAGCGAAAAACTGGTTGGTGAAAATACTTTTCTGTTTAGATTATTACATGACAGTAAGTTTAGTTTTAAAAAATATGACAATAAATAAATAATGATAGTTTAAGAACTCGCTTAACCTTAAATGAAAATATTTGTATTCGCATTAAATACTGCAATTAACGTAACTGCTGTAGGATTCAACATATTGAAACAAATATTCCTCTGATATCATTATGTTGATATATCAAATAGCACTCTGTATCCCAAAATTTTCTGCAAAACAACTGTGTTACGCACACGATTTAGACAAATTGATCACTAAGTTTTACTGCCTATTTAGCCAACAATCATTTATGTCATTTGTGAATTAAAAACCGTAAAGAGCGTACTTATTACTATGAAATAAAAAACTTCGAAACATGCAAATATTTTCGTGAAGGAAACAGATTCAAGTTAATTATATTGTGACTGCGAGGATTACATAGAATGAAAAGTTTGGTTTCTGGAAGTTTAGAACACTCTTTATTGCAGTAAAAAGACGCGAAAATGACAATCAGCTGTCTTCAAGGTCGACTTGGTGCTCCACCGCACGAAAACAAACGGCACACTTCAAATGTCAACTGTCGCAATAACGATCGCACAGCTCACACAGCACAGCTCCGATAATCATACACTGCCACTCTAATACCTTGCGTAGATCTTCCGAGAACAATCGCGGCGCCAGAAAGACAGAAAATTCCAGAATATCTCTCTGTCTCTTTTTCTCTAAGCAAACGTCTAGCTTTCCTGCCCACGCGCCCAGCTTCGGCTTGCGGCAGCACAACAATGCACGAAAATATTTACCTCAAAATAACACCTGAAGCTTTCCTGGCGTCGAATACGCTCACTTTCTTCTCGGGCAGCCAGCCAGGTGAAAAGATGACTAGATGTCAACGTTTTGGGAGTGTACATCCCTCACATCATCAGGATATTTATAAAATGGTATAAGCACAATGAATTACTGGATATAACACCACTATAAACAAAGACAAAACACTATCAAAATTCGCATTATTGAACAAAAGACTGTTTTCAGTAAATTAAATGCCAAGTCAGGAGATGACTTGAGTATAGAAAATTGTGTCAAAGGTTATCAAGCTGTATTTATCTTTGCTTCTTAATTCGACGGATTTTCATTTTTAAGGCCGGTTTCCAAGAGGACCTGAACTGAAATCGAGCATCACGATTAAGCGTGCTGCTTTCAGAGGAAATCGCCAAAGCCTCCTTAATTCTCCGTTCCCAGTAACTGTTGAATTTGCCAAGATGGCCGTCTCCCGAAAATTGGCTCTATGGTCGTTATCAAAACAATGCTCTGCCAGCCCAGACTTCTCAGGTTGCATTAAACGAATGCTCCGTTCATGTTCGATTATTCTAGTAGCGATGGTCCTTCCGATTTGTCCTATATACGGTGTCCCACATTCACAGGGAATGCGGTACACTCCCGGAACTTGGAAGTCCAGTTTGTCTGTCACTGGTCTCAACAGATGTTAAATCTTCGGAGGTGGCTTGTGGATGATCCTGATGTATCAGGCGAGAATTCTGCTGATTCTGCCGGATAGATTGCCGGTAAACGGGATGCAGGCTGTAGCGGTACGCTTATCAGACGCTTGCTGTATTACAGGTTTCCCTTTCCTAGCTTTTGTAAACGAGGCTTCAACGTCATATTCGGAGTAGCCGTTTTGACGGAAAATTGAGTCTCAGGTGCTGTAATTCTTGTTTTAAGTGACTGGGATCAGAGATAGACAAAGCTCTGTGGGACAGTGTATTGAGAACTCTAAGACTTATGATGGAAACTATGAGCTTTCAGATAGAGATCGGTGTGTGTAGCTTTGCGATATACAGCATGCCCCAGTGTACCTTTGCTGTTTTTTGAAACAAGAATGTCCAGGAATGGAAGAGTTCCATCGTTCTCCACTTCCATGGTAAACTGTATTTGAGGTCGATGGCTGTTGAGATGCGCAAGAAAGCTAGGTAATGTTTCTGATCCATGTGGCCAAATTACAAAAGTGTCGTCCACGTATCTATAGAAATGAGATGGTTTAAGTGGAGCAGTGGCAAGTATTTCATGTTCTATGTGTTCCATATAGAAATTAGCTATAACTGGTGACAAAGGGGAGCCCATTGCTACTCCGTCTACTTGTTAAAAATAAGTACCACCAAACAAGAAGTAAGTGGACGTCAGGGTATGTCGGAAGAGCTCTCTGATATCAGCCGGAAAGTGCTCTTTCAGAAGTTGGATAGCTTCTTGAAGTGGTACTCTTGTAAATAGAAAAACCACGTCGAAGCTGACAAGAAGATCAGAAGGGCCAATGTAATGTTCCTAAGTGTATGTACAACCTGTGTGGAATGACTCACCTGATGAGGGCAATCCCCTACCAGAGGTTGTAATAGATCAGCCAGTTGACGTGCCAGCCGATATGTAGGGCTGCTCCTGGCGTCCACAATGATGCGTAAAGGAACGTCCGGTTAGTGGATATTCGGAAGTCCATACATTCTAGGAGGCTTGGAAACCGACGGTGATACCACCTTCTTAATTTCTGAAGTAAGGCAGGATCTTTTAATAAGTTGTACAGTCCGACGTTCGATGGAAGAGGTAGGATTCTTATCGACAATCCTGTAGGCCGGATCATCTAAGAGCTGCTGCATTTTCTCTAAGTATCGGGCTGTGGAGAGAATCACAGTGGCATTACCTTTGTCTGCCGGCAAGACAACTAAGTTTTCATCATTCGGAATTCTCTTAAAAGCTAAACTTTTATCTCGGTTGATAATGGGCCTAGGAAGTGTGGTATGAATGACAGCACACTTTTTTAAAATGCAAAATATATCTAATCATCTTTTCACCTGGCTGGCTGCCCGAGAAGAATGTGAGAATATTTACATTATTTGTTAAACCTAAAACTGTAGAAGATGTTGCATTTTCATTTCTTTTGGAACAGTTAGTTCCATCTTTAAACATAAAATATGATGTGAAGTCGGTAAATGAGTATGAGATACTTGAATATCGCAGATATATTCACTGTTTTGCACTAGAGCTTAATACTATTATCTACTTCAGCTTATAGAAATATTTTACTCTGCTAATAAATATATTTAATTATTAGTATTTTAAATTTTTGTTTATTTTTGCTTTGATTAAGATTACATGCATTTCCGTCGTCCCTTTAGCTGATCATAAAGCAGCTGTTTGCAAAACAAGAGTCACGAGTTCGATTGCCTGTATCAATGTTGTGCTGGGGCTTTCTTACGTTGGGAGACTTTATGCGAGTTGCACTCAGATCCAAAAAACTTCAATTTTAATTTTTTACAGCACTATAACGAAGCAGGAGAAAACTGAAAGCAAGAGAATGTAGCCTTTCATAAGAGGGAATGATTAAAGCATTGCTGCAAAAGGGAGAACTAAAATTTAGACGGACCTTTTTAGGTGTAACCACAAATAAAATGAGAAAAGACTAAGAAGAAGAAAAGGAACATCAAACTTTTTGCACTTTTTTGTTCTTTTTTGTCCTAATCTTCTCTTCTTTCTTCTTACCGCCGCGTGCCTTTCTTTTACTTTATTTTCTTGAAAACATTCTCGTCTTAGAATTCTTCCGTGCGTAGAAAATCAAAGGGAGGCGCAAAAAAAGATTAAGGAAGTGGAAGAACGTCTTTCGTTTCTCTTGTGTCAATAGATCCAGCGGTCTATGGAAAACAAAGCCATCTGGAGCATTTTTCTCAGCCTCTTTATCTCAAACATTGGCAACCGCGGTACATCGGAGAAGTTTTCTTTCTTGAAAGCTATTGAGAATCCCATATTTCAAAAACAACAAGCTCACTAGACGGTGTTTTGATTCTCCAAGTATCACCAACTGTGTTGGCCTTTGATTTCATCACTGGCACAAGTTTTCTGGCTATTAAATAGGATTAACCACAAAACAGTATAAAAATCGCAAACGAAAATTAAGGACACAAGAAAGAATATCTTTAGGACTAAATGCGTGGACGGGCATCGGTGAATTGTCTAGAAATATTATTAACCAATCGAATCAATGAGTCTTCATGCCACTGACTAAAAGGTTTGTTTGTAAGTCCAGAAGATAACATGAAAAAATCAGTTTCAGAATGCTGGATCATTAGGGAGAGGAGGAAACGGAATGGTCCAACTTCGTGGCATAGATAATGAAAACGTTATCGTTTTCATGTTTACCAAAATAATTTTGTCTCCTACCATCACAGAGTTGTCAGATAAGTCTAAGCTCCATGCACCCTAAGTTCATTTGAGCATTACTACATTCACTAGAACCTCCATTCATCTTACGATCTATGAATTAAAGGATACTGAATGTCTAAAGCTTAATCAAACCATCAAAATTCCAATTTAAAAACGAAGAAATGTAAAATATTACTTTATATCAGTGTAGTCAATAGTTACCAGAGCCCGGATTTGTGTGCTAAATGCATAGAGTTTTTGAATTGTCATGTATACATTAGCAGTATTCTTTACCAGCGTCACCTTTAAGAGGTCACTAGTGCTGTTTTAAAATGCCTATTTTGGGGAAAACTAATTTTGCATGCATGTTTATTAAAACTTTCAGGTAATGATATATTTTTCTATTTCCAGCCTAAATAAAAATTCTAGTTGGTTTACACATGTAGTATAGCTGTACTGTTTTATCTTGACAGGAATCCTGTGCGGTAGGGATGAGTAGCAACTGTGGTGGGGATAGTGCACCTATCGCCACAATGCGTAACACGCGTAAGATTACGAGAGGGGAGGGCGGTACATAAGGTGTCTAAAAACAAATTTCATTCTCGAAGTCAGTTTTGCAGCTCTTATAAACTATGTTGTAATTCTTACTATGGTAGTAATCTCCACGCTTTTGTTGGATCTTAAATAGTACATAGGCATTTGGAACAAAACCCTTTTCTCTTCCAGCAGGCATGATAAACAACTGTCGGCCTTTCAATATCGCTGCAGAGTCCCTGTAACGTATTTCACTCCAGGCATATGGTCTAGTATGTGCTGTATTTATATGTTTCATCCATATAAACTATATAAACTTCACTTCGATTTCTCCGAATATTTCGTAAATACTTCAGCCTTTTTGCACGTATGGTGTGATTATCGACTAAAATTTGTCTGTCACGTTTAGTGTTTTTTTTTCAAATAATCCTAGCTTCAAAAGAACTATTCTTAATGTTCAGACACTGCCTTGGAAGCCAGTAGAATTTTTAAGCTTCATAAGCACTTTCTTCAAAGTTGGTCTTTGTTTTTCTGTGCTTTAAAAATTATTCATAGTTCGCCTAACTACCTCTGCATTAAAACATCCAAATTAGATTTTGTGCATCTTCTTAATTTTTGTTTACTGGGCATAGAGAAGGACGTTGTTGCACTACCACCAATGGCTCTTCTTTTCTTAATAACTCTCCTAAACTACTTTCAGACACAACTGTTGCCTCAGATACCCTTATCCATATTTTTAAAGCTGACCCAGACCATTGTTCCTTTTTTTATAAATCTATGGATATTGGTTATTACTTCTCGTGATTTTAAATGTAGCACTGCATTTCCTAATGCGCTGCTTGGAGGCATCATTTATAAATGCTCTCTTGGAACCAGGAGACAAGCACATTTTGAAACAAGCTGTAGTGTTACCGAGTTACTCTGCACGTGTTCACTTGCTCGCAACTGGTACGCAACTGACCTGCCCTCCCCGCCAGTTGTAACCGTTCTGAGGTGGACTCGTCCAGATACCACTGCGCATCGCTCTGCGCTTTTCAAGATAAAAAAAATACATCTGTACTTTATTTTATTGAAATGACGTCTAATGATTGTGTATGTCATTATTTCGATGTAAGAGGTAATTCTTTACTAACAAAAGTTGGCGTTCCCCTTCTTCATAGTGTGATGATGTCATCTGAGGTATAACAAAAGATCATACGTGACGGATGTGTTTGGTTACGTTTACTTTCAGTTGCAATTACAGTTCAGGATTAACAGTGCGAAGTGAAAAAAAAAAAAAAAAACACTTTTCTCCGTTATGCCACCGGTAAAATTGCCATGTAAAATTGTCTGTGTTAATTAAATATGTTACGGAGTTTGGGAGTGATAATTTTAGAAAATGGAGAGGTGTTATTTTGTTTATAATGTGAACGAAGTATTGCTTCTGACAAAACGATCCAAGTAGTTCAGCAGCTGAACACTGTGTAGCACCAACATTTACAAGTGCGAGCATTCTTATTTGGAAAATACATATTAAAACTTCTTAGACAATTATACTAATAAAAAAGTTTCTGATGACTCTACCCTTTGGAAAACGTGTGTATCCGAATGTTTTAGCGAAGTTATTCGAGAGATTCGGAAAGCTTTAAAATATGAAAAGATTTGAATTTCGGTGGACGAGACTTAAAACATTAAATAATAAATTACCAGTAATAATTAATAAGTTACAGAAATAAATAAGTCCTTAATAATAAATGATTAATACCTTAATAAATAAATGATGTATTTATGAGAATAGTTATCAAGTAAACCACTTTTATTTTGTATATAGTTTATGCATATTTTAAGAGTTTTAATGCCTATTTATATGCATATTTTGGTATTTGCTTTTACATACAAACCCAGGCTCTGATAAACACACGCCGATTATTTGAGAAAAGTACGGAGGAAGGTAAAGGCCGTTTTGTGACTTGAAAGCACAATGTGGTAAGCACTACATACATTTTCCTTGCCAGCAGTGCACCGTGCACTCCCATTATCCCGCTAGTGTTTCTCTAATGAAAGTTGGTCTTCTCCCTAGACACACCTAAGTTACTCACTCTTCCTTCTTCGTCCTCTTCTTGACCCAAAGATCTATCCAGGACTAAATGGTAGCACTGAGCTGCCCATTTGACTCACTTCTAGCTGAGAGCCGGAAAAAAGAAAGAGACCTGTTCACCGTTATCGCAGAGCACTCAGTTTACAACCAAATGCATTACCACGCTAGCGGCATTGAGCAATATCGGCAGGGAATTCAAAACTACGAGGGCTATTCAATAAAAAATGATCACATTTTCTTTTGACAACGCACCTTTACTCATCCACATAATTTTCATGGCCCTTCTCGAAATAGTCTCCCCTGAATGCGATGCACTTGTCTCAGCGTTTCTGCCAGTCTTCAAAGACATGTTGAAAACCATTGTTTGAGAGATGCTTCAAAATCGCCTCCGCAGCCTTCACCACTGCTTCTGATGATGGATAATGCATCCCAGGAAGGCGTTTCTTCAAGTTAGGGAACAGAAAAAAGTCACATGGAGATAAATCCGAACTACAGAGAGGGTGACGGATGCGTTCATGTTGATTTTTGCAAGATATTCAGCAACAATCTTGGCAATATACGGCCGCGCATTATCGTGGTGCAGCATCCAGCCTGCTTCACGTAAATATGGTCTTTTGCGCCTGATATGGACCTGCAATATTTTCAGGACATCCCTGTAATATTGTACAGTTACTGATGTGTGTGCAGATACAACGTGCTGATTAACCATTCCATGAATATCAAAGAATGAGATGACCGTAACTTTCCCAGCAGAAGCAACCAATTTTGCTTTTTTGGGGTTTGTTCATGAAGGAGATTTCCACACTAAGATTTCTGTTTGCTATTGTAGCCAAGTTCCATCAACAGTGATTACGTTTGAAAGAAACTCGGGATCTTCCTCCAACATCAACTTTAACTGCATGCATACCTGCATGGAATGTCCGTTTGTTCGGGAATCAAGTCTTGGAACCCATCGCGCACAAACACGTCTCATGTGTAAGGTTACTCTCAGCAGCGTGTGGGTGGCACCCAATGAAATGTTCAGTATTTCATAAAGTGATCTTAAGGTAATTCGTCGATCCTTTCTCACAATGGCAGCAGCAGTGTTGATGTTTTCTTCCGTAAGAGCAGTAACTGAGGCACTGGGTCCACCTTCCTTTGAAAGTGATTGTCTCCCCTCTTTAAACATTTTAAACCATCTTCGAGCTGTGCTGTAGGGAAGAGCAGACTTTCCATATGTCACCTGTAAAATGTTTAGGCCTCAACTGAAGATTTGTTGAGATGAAATCAGAATTTCAAAGTCGCATTTTGTTCCTCGCGTGTTACCTCCATTGCAGCGGTAGGCGATACCGAAAATGTCTGAACTTGCCTGGTTCCCACAGGTAGGAGCCAGGAGTATCAACAATGAAACTACTATGGCGTGTTTGTTTCACATTAAGCTAACAGTATATAACAAGATTGAATTTTAGTGCGAAAAATTATGACCGTAAAAGGTTGTGATCCTCCTTTATTGTACAGCCCTCGTACTAATCAAGAAGTCAAAGTGCAGCGTATAAATCAAAACTCTGAAGTACTAAAATCCCTTCTTTTATCAAACTATTCTTAAAAATGGTTGTTCTTTAATCTACTTTAGGTGCATCCAGACAGAATTTGTAGAAATTACTTTATTACATATTTTCTTGAATACAATGGAAACATTCTGTGGCAGAGGTGGTACTATGTTTGCATCACATTCAAGAGGTCCGGAGTTGAATCTCGCTAAGGAAAGTTATCTGGATAAGGTTTTTCCAAGGGTTTCCCTTATCCTTAAAAATGAATGTAAGGTAACTCTAAGCTCTATTGAACCTGGGCCCATTTTATTCATAGTCCGATATGAGTTAACGTTGGAAAACCTAAATTAAAAAATGGCTATCACCCCGGGGGCTATCACCTTGTCGCGGGGGGGGGGGGGGGGCGCTTAGTATTCAATGAACCAGACGACCATACTGGGAAAGTCTAACTTGCTAGCTTGCTGGTTGGTAAGAGGGGAGGAGAACTAAGCATAGTCCGCAACGAGGGATCTGATGACTGTACCCAGATTGGGCGGCCGGAAACCGCTTAGAAGATGTCAAACGGCTCCAACGGCAGAAGAAGATCTATAATCTCAATGACTGAAGAGGCGGAGAAGAGATCTTCGGCGCTACTGATCTGTAGTTAGGTATTGGGTTACCATGGGCTAAAGGAAGATAACCTTGATTAAAAATTACCGGAAGTCATGAGCCGTGAAAAGGCAAACCCTTCACATGACTTACCCATCTACCCATCTACGGGCTGGTAACCCGTAATGGGGAAATTTACTTACTCAAAACCTTCGAAGAAATCAGCCGGATGGATGTCTTCTCTCGGAAGAACAAAGTGGATTTAGAAGAGGCAGATCCTGTGCAGATAACATTTTTATTGTTAAACAACTAATTGAAAAACATAGGGAGTTTAATAAAGAAACGCATTTGGCGTTTATTGATTTTGGAAAAGCCTTCGATAGAGTAAACCGATACAAAATGTGCGAAATATTGGAAGAACGTGGATACCCACAACAATTAGTAAAATGATACACTGCTTCTATTTCCAAACAAGGAAATCACTGTTTCGAGGCCTTAGGGCTTCGGTAATATACCCATTTTTATTACAAGTGACAATTCCCCTGACAAATCTATCATCCATGGAATTACGGATAAGCTGACGACATGTTCTACGTGTTGAGGTGTCAGTTCATAAGGTACAGATCTACATCTTCTGTATGATTTTTCAAGTGTATTAATGTGGTGATGTATATTATACGTACTTGATGCACCAAGTTCTTCTGAAACGCTACGGTCTTCCATACTTAGGTCTTCCAGAACGTGGTAAATCTTTCGCGTTTTCGTCTCCATTGTTGATACGTTGGAACCATTGTTGTGCCACACGCTCACTAACGACACCTTCGGTACCGGCTGCGGCAGTGCCTTTATAATCTTGTTTCTAGTAGTGTTTTAGGACAGTAAGTTCAAACTTTATCTCCATTTTGTGATTGTTTATTAACAACTGAAGACTGATACTACGCAAAACTAGCTATGGCATCCTTAAATAGCTTTGCCAAACCAAAGAAACCCAATGCAATTTCCAAAGCAAGAAAATAAGAAAAAATCTACATTACTTTATGAGGCAACGTAATACTCAAGTCTACTGTATCTTCTATTTCTTTTTCTTCTTCACTTCATGGTATAGGCAATCAAGTGCCTGTTCCACCTTCGAAATCCTTCAGTCATAGTTTCCTGGGTCTTCCCACCGATCTCATACCTTTTGGATGATACTGTAATATTTGTTTTGTAAGTCTATTATCTGGCATTTTTTCAACATGTTCCTGCCATTTTTGTTTGAGATCTTTTAACCTATCATTCATACTAAAAATATCCAGCTCTACTCTTATATTTTCATTTCTTATTAAGTCCCTCTTCGTGCATCCTTTCACACTTGTCAGAATTTCATTTCTGAAGCCTGTATTTTACTCTGTTGCTTTTTAGTTAACGTCCAAGTCTCACTTCCGTATGTCAGTATAAGTACAGCCATAACTTTGTAGAACTTTAATTTTGTTTCTTTACGTATTTTGTTTCTAAATGTTCTATTTATTGTTCCACACACTCTTTGAAATTTACATATTTTATTGTAGACATCATATTCCTTGTCATAACTAACATCAGTTCCGAAGTAGTTAAAATAGCTTACCTGTTCAACGCAACGATTATTTATAACTATTTTTGTTCTAATTGGCTCTTTCCCAATGAATGCCATTACCTTTAATTTTATAAAAGAAATTTTCCTATTATATTGCTTACAAAGTTCACTAAGTTTAAAAATAGATTTTTGCAGGGCAGACTCACTATTTTGTATAATAACTAAGTTGTCAGCAAACAATAAAATATTTAAAAAGTTTTTATTTGAAATTTTAAAACCTACATTCACTAGCTGCTTCCATTTGCACACTAGGTCGTCAATATAAATACTAAAAAGTGTATGTAGGTGACAAAGTACACCCTTATCTGACACCCAGATTAGTAAGATTTTTTTTTAGAAAATTCCCCATTGTTACTCACCGTTTATTTTTGTTTGGAAGTAGAAGCATTGTATCATTTTAACTAATTATTGTGGGTATCCTCGTTCTTCCAATGTTTGCCACATTTTGCAACGGTTTATCCTATCGAAGGCTTTTTCAAAGTTAACAAACTCCAAATGCGTTTCTTTATTAAACTCCCTATGTTTTTCAATTATCTGTTTAACAATAAAAGTGTTATCTGCACAGGATCTGCCTTTTCTAAATCCACTTTGTTCTTCCGAGAGAAGACATTCAGCTATATTCTGAAACCTTTTGTTTATTATTTTAGCAATTATTTTATAGGCCGTATCCAGTAAACGTATTCCTCTGTAATTGCTACAGTCATTTCGTTTCCCTCTCTTAAAGATAGAGATGGTTTGGGCTATAAGCCAATCTTCTGGGATACATTACTTTGGTCTATATTTTGAAAAATAGTTAATTTCTTGCCAGAACACATTTTAAATAATTGTTTTTATTAAAAATGGCATTAATTATGAGACCTATGTATAATAGTCAACAGTTTCAAGAGCAGGTCGCTTTAAAATACTGTTTTCTTTACATAATCATGGAGAAACTAGCTAATGACAACTCATTTTCAGAAAGATACTTGAAAATTCAAACCAATAACCAGAATATTTCATTAAAGGTTACCTAAAAAAAATAGTTCGTGAGATAATCATTATTCCTTAACAGGATCTGCAATTGCTTATATAGTAAGAATTTATCATTATCTTAAGCTTTACCATTTATTCGAACGTAATCCACATTGACGAGAATATAAAAATCTTTTATCAGAAAATTCAAGTTATTCTATAATTTGTCATCAAATTGTGTGTATCTTGAAGACATATCTTAATCAAAATAATATCTTAATCTTTACCAGCACCGTGTTGTCCAACACAAATCTCAATTGCGGTCGCCTGGAATCGACCCCGGGCCTCCTTGGCGAGAGTCGAGTGGCATAACTGCTCAGCCACGGCGCGGTCAAATGACTAAACCTTTGTTATTTCATAAAATTGCCTTGTGTTCAAAACCTGTATGATGTCCCTCTAGAGTGCAGATGTAAAAATTAAAGACTAAGATAAATGGGAGGGGAACCAGTGCTGAAGAAATCATTAGGACTAGATCTCTAACAGACCACATGTTTTTTTCTCTCCTGAGCTGCTAACTTTTATCTGAGCGAATGTTCACTCCGGGCCAGTTACTGCTTTTTTGTGAACACACGCCAAATCTCTTTAAGAGTCTTCATCTGCTCTTTGCTATTGTTTTACCCTCATCCGTCTTCCCCATTCCGCTCCCTTTACCACTCCAATCTCCATTACCTTCGCCTTAGCGCTAGCACATTCTTAATTTTCCTGTCAGCGTTTTTCTTCACCTTTTTCGTTATCTCACTACGCGATGTTAACCTATAATTTGTTAAGTCTCTCTTGTTTGTTCCTGCATTACTCATATGGCGCCCCTTCTCATGTTTGACCCTTAGTAAAACCTACAATCTTAAACGTTGGCTCTAGAAATCCACTCTCTCTCGGAAAAAAAGGATATTAAATACTGACACTTCCAATGAAGGGTCTTGGAGATAAGAATAATATAAATGGATTTAAGGCTGCACGGGATGGCTCAGGCGCGTTCATCTATGACCCGCATTCGGGAGGCCCAGGTTCGATTCCCGTGGCTGACCTACCTGACCCATGGGTTTTATCGGGGATTTTCCCCAGTAGCTAGGTGAATGCTGGATAATTTATTAATAACAACTAAACACTAGTAACACAACTTCACTATTTACATAGCTGGATAAGTTAATTCCCATCCATCCATTTCATCTTCATTATCATTTCACACCATCTCTCATATGGTTCTCTCTTTCAGGATAAAAGTGTCGGTGGGAGTCTCGGCGGTGCATGCCAGGATGATATGCTCTGAGTAAACCACTTCCTCCTCCAGTAGGTCGGTTGCCGGTCTCCGAACCGAATGCTGGGACCGTCTTCGAATCACAGAACAGGGGAATGTCCGTTGTCCTGGTTTGCCGGGGGAAGTTTCCATCCAAGTAAAAGTGTAGTGACCCTCCCTCTGCACTGTAGTGGTTCCTTGGGACGGCCACTCTCTGTCTCCTCTCACATTCGGATTCCACACTGGCACTTCCATTTTTACTGCAGAGCTTTATGCAATATACCGGGCCATTTTACACGTACGTCGACGGAAGTTGGGGAACTGCTTAATCTTGAGTGATTCCCTCAGTGCACTTCAAAGCCTACGGCAGCTGTACAACTACCACCCTATTGTGCAGCGTATACCGGATGCCCTCCAAGTTTTACACGCTTCTGACGTTAACGTGGTGTGTGCAGGGATCCCTGGTCACGTAGGCTTGCGGCGGAATAAAATGGCGGATTCGGCAGCCAAGACGGCTACCATGAAGCCCAGGGTTCGAGTGCCATCTGTGACATCGGAAGATTTTAGGGCCGTATTTTGGAGAGCTGTGCAAACCTGCTGGCAGGAAGAGTGGTCCGCTCTCCGCAATAATAAACTTAGATCAGTCAAAGAACTTCCGATTCCCTGGGTTACCTCCTGTCGGTCATCTCGTCGCGAGGAGGTGAGTTTGGCTTGGTTACGTATTGGGCACTGCTTTTTTACTCATAGTTTTCCTTTTAAAGGAGCCTGCTCCACTGTGCCCGTTTTGCAAGAAGCGTTATCTGTACGACACGTGCTGCTAGAGTGTGTTGACCTAGCAGACCTTAGGACGTCTCTGCGGCTGCCGGCCAGCTTTGCAGAAATGCTAGCGGACGATGACACAATGGTGCAGAGGACTTTTAGATTCTTTTCGAGGTTAGGCTTTAGGATTTAGTGAATAAAATATTTAGTAGGTTTTCATTTTTATTTTATTGTAATGTTCGTTTAGATTTAATAGGTTTATTTAAAATTGTATAGTTTTTTAGAAATTTTATATCTGGCTTTTGCTATGACAAGTACTTTTTTTAAAGGGCGCTGATGACCGCAGTAGTTCAGCGCCCTTATATAGAACATCATCATCATCATCATCATCATCATCATCATCATCATCATCATCATCATCATCTGCCTCCTCTCGCCTCATCATTTCTCTCTGGGATGCTCCACTTGGGGGCATAAAGTACAATAGACCAAGACTGGTTGCGCTGCTGAATCTCCTAATAAAAATAGTTCCGACGATAAGAAAAAATAAATAAGTAAGCAACAGTGACCTTCTGCCTGTTAGTGCAGAAACATTTTGATTTTCATTTAGTTTATTTCTGATACTCAGAATAATATGTTGAAACTCAGAGTACTTCATTTAAGAAGCACAAAAGCCAACATAACTACGTATTATTAACAGTTCAGGTCGATAATTTTCGATACTTTAATGTGCAAATCCTTGGTTTCATCACATGGAGTAAAATTATGAGTAAAACTCTAATGCTGGCAACTAATCAAACTTAAAACCGATATTAAAGTTTAGAATTGACATGACTCTGTAATTTTTCAAATAAATTTTATAATTGTTAATTTAAAATTTAGCTTGCTCTTCTTCAACTTCCCTGATTCTACCACTATCGTACTGCTAGGGGATTCTTCTTCCTCTTCCCCTTATGCCTTTAGGCGTCGGGTTGAGGAATGGAAACACTGGATCAGATACAGAACCCAGGATGGGTGATCAGCCCGATGCTGTATGAGAGGGAGAGAAGTAGATGGCAGAATGAGAGTGAAATAATGAAAGGAGAAGTGATAATGGAACAGTTAGTGAAATGATGGTGGCGGAAACCGGATATCCATGAGAGAACGCACCCCTGCACCATGTTGTCCTCAACAAATGTCCCATGCGGTGTGCTGGGAGCAAACCCGGGCCACCTTTTGAGATGAAGCGTTCTAACCGCTCGAGCACGGCGTGGTCTATAATTTAATTTAAAATTTAACTGCAGCTGGAAACCTCACCTTTACAGAAAAATGGTACTGGATTTTAATTATTGTTAAAGGTATGTTTTGCTTTGAAGAGAGGAAGCTGAAAGACTGATAAGTTACGAGGGCTATTCAATAAAGAATGATCATTATTTTTACGGTCATCATTTTTCGCACTAAAATTCATCTTATTATATTCTGTTAGCTAATGTGAAACAAATATATCAGAGTATTTTACTCCTGGTTCCCGGTTGTGAGAACCAGCCAAGTTCAGACATGTTCAGTATCGCCTACAGCTGCACTGGAGGTAACACGCGAGGAACAATATGCGGCTTTGAAATTCTGCTTTCGTCTCAACAAATCTTCAGCTGAGCCCTATGCAATGTTACAGGAGGCCTATGGAGAGTCTGTTATTCCCTACAGCACAGCTCGAAGGTGGTTTAAAATGTTTAAAGAGGGGAGACAATCAATTTCAAAGCAAGGTGGATCCGGTGCTCCAGTTACTGCTCTTACGGAAGAAAACATCAATACTGCTACTGTCATTGTGAGAGATTATCGCTGAATTACCTTATGATCATTTTCTGAAATGCTGGACATTTCATTGGGTGCCACCCACACGTTGCTGAGAGAAACCTTACACATGAGACGTGTTTGTGCGCGATGGGTTCCAAGACTGTTGATTCCCGAACGAAAGGACATTCTCATGCAGATCTGCACGTGGTTAAAAATGATGTTAGAGGAAGATCCGGAGTTTCTTTTAAACGTAATCACTGCTGATGAAACTTGACTACATCATTTTGATCACGGGAGCAAACAGCAAAGCTCAGTGTGGAAGTCTCCTTCATCACCAACCCACAATAAGTAAAAGTGGTTGCTTCTGCTGCTTCTGAAAACATTGCAAGTCCATATCAGGCGCAAAAGACCACATTTCCGTGAAGCAGGCTGGATGCTGCACCACTATAATGTGCGGCCGCATATTGCTAATGTTGCGTGAAGTGCATCGCTCACCCTCCCTATAGTCCGGATTTAGCCCCATGTGATTTTTTTTTTCTATTTCATAACTTGAAGAAACGCCTTCGTGGGAGGCATTATCCATCACCAGAAGCAGTGGTGAAGGCTGCGGAGGCAATTTTGAAGGATCTCTCAAAATGGTTTCCAGCAAAAACGCTGCGAAAGGTGTCTCGCATTCATGGGAGATTATTTTGAGAAGAATCATCAAAATTATGAGGATAACTCAAAAAAGTTGTGATCATTCTTTATTGAACAGCCTTCGTATAATGTAGAAACAATCTGTTGAGTATCTGTAAAACGGACGTGTAACTCAGGTGATCCTGGTGCGATGGCAAGTGTTATATATTTTTAAATTGCCAAAAGGTAAGTATAGTGTCAAAAATCATTACATGTTTGTTTTTCCCTACTGATGCATATATCGGTTTGGAAAACACAACGAAGAGGTTGCTTCTGAAGCCTAATCATCATGGACAATAATCATCAAGCCGAAAGAAGGTAAAAAAATGCAGACATCGGTATAATTAATAATCACGATAACACGTATGCTTTGCAGGAGGACAAATTAATAAGGGGATGGATGCATTGCTGATAAAACATGTTTTGCACTAGGTTGGTTTGCCCAGGCATAATAAGTCCGCCTCCCAGACTTTGTCAATAAACCTTCGTCACTCTAATATATAGTGCATTTAACTAGAGCTCTGGTTCGAAATATTACGAATGAGAAATTGTGCACACATATTCAATCATGCACATGAGTCTGTAAATCACTAATGTCGTTCCTGTGACTAATGAAGATCAATTGCCAGGATCATATCATTGCCAATTGGTGTGTGAAATTTGTCCCTCAGGAGTGTTTCCACAAACCAGTATTGCACTGAAATAAGGCTGCAGCTTTTAAGTACAGTTAAATTCTATCAGTTTGCACCGGCTTTGAACCCGATCAGTAGACAAGTAGAGCCACCCAGATGAATTAGATGGTCAACAGAGGTGTGAAGCGAGAATGTAGATGTTCTGCTGTTTCTCTGGCACTGCTTATCTAGCACAGATCGACTTTATCTTACGCCAGCTCCCGACGTTTGATTAATAACACTGTCCTGCAAGACTATCCTGGTTTTGATGAAAATAGACTACTTATATGGAAGCAAACGCGCTTATTTCGGAAATGATAACTGTTTTTCGTAACACGTGTTATTTTTATGAAATTCCATACCGTTTATATATTTAATTCTATATAGAATAGCAGTATTTTCAAAATTTATTTTGAAATTTGAGAGAAAATCTTACGTGCAAGGAAATAATGAAGAGCACCATTAGTTTAGCATATCCAAGATAGTTGATATGACCTCTCAGATAGCAAATTTTGTATTTTATTTTTCTTAAACGTAATGCATGTGTTTTAACCCAAAAAACGTATTTTTAAAATTTTTTATGGTTTGTGAGAAAACATTGCGTAATAGAAAAAAGTGGAAAACACTTCAATTTATCATATTCAAGTTTCAATGGGGCAGCAATGAATGTGATAAGAATATGCAAATATAAAATATAAATGACAACCAAGTGGTTAAAAAAGAATGTACGAAGCACTAGTTGAATGCAAAATGTTGTATGCAGTGGAGATCTGGGGGGGAGGCACAGAGGTAAACAAAACGGTGGACCAAAACTACAGAAGGTTTTGTAAAGAACTACTAGGCTTACCAAGATCAGCACCTAGAGTAGTAGCTTTAGTAGAATTAGGAAACACAAGAAGAATTGGAATAATAATGGAAAGAATAATAAAATTTTGGTATAGGTGTTTGGTTAAGGAAGAAGTGGAAATTATGAAATTATGCATAAGACAGCAAAAAAGATTAGAGAACTCAAATAGTTGGTGGGCAGAGGTAGGAGGAATTGTGGACAAAATAGGAATGGGAGATATATGGAGATTAGAGGAAAGGAATACATGCTATGTGGGTAAATTAGTAAAATGCAGAATAGAAGATATAGAAGGACAGGAAATATGGAGAAGTCTAGAAAATATGAAATCATTACAATTTTACAAGCAAATAAAAAGAAATTTGGGACGAGAAGCATATGTAGATTACTGCAATGGGCAAGAGAGAAATGGGTTAACATGGATGAGAACAGGAATAATATTTCTAAGAGGGATAAGAGATAGGGAAAAGGGAATTTGTGAATTGTGTGGGGGAAAAGGAAGCATAGAACACTATGTAACAGAATGCGAGGAGGTTGCAATAGGGAGTAAAATGGTTTGGGAAGAAAAATAGGAGAAAAGAGAGAAGTGGATAGGTGCTATAAAAATGTTAACGGGCAGGGAGGAAAAGAAGGTAAGAAGTATTGGTGAGTTCTTGCAGAAAGTAAAAGTAAAATGGGCCAGAAATGTAAAAAATGTAAGAAAGGAAAAGGAGGGCTAAGAAAGGGACTAAGTAAGTAATCAATGAGGTATGGAGGTTAAGAGCTACCTCGCTGAGCAAAAGACCAGGGTGTCATGTAAGCCAAGATAGCAACAAGGTAAAGACAAATAAATGTAGCCAAAAGGTTATAAATTGTAAAATTTTGGAATATGCACAATAAATACAATCTAGAATACAGATATTCAGGTCAGTTAATATTATCTTTCACATTTTGAGAAAACCTTACGGGATAGAAAAAAATGGGAAGCACCATTCAATTTAGCACATTAAGGTTAGTTAATATCACCTTTCTGATCTCAAGCTAGTGAACAAAATTTATATTTTGCAGGATAGTTTTATTAAGGTCATAGATAAAAGAATAACGTTTCTGATCGGAGAAACTACAATGCTGCCAAAACAAGAACATACTAACGGGACAATGCATTGTGTTAAACTGAAAAATAAATTTTGAATTATAAATAGATAACATAACTGTCATGAGAAACAAATGGTCAAAAGCATAATGAAATATCAAAAAGCTGCTTATTATACATGCGAAAATGCAGAAGATAATTCGGAAGTGATTGATCTTCAAACCAAACTTGGTAACAATACAGGGATGTCAAATTCTTATAGCACTACTTGTGATAGAATGACAACTTTAAATTCATTTGCTGCATCAAATGTTAAAGTTTAGCTGTCTAAAGATGTTTAGCAAGAAAGGATCGTCCCATTACCTGATATTCTCTCGAGAAAAAAGAACATAACTTTCTTCAATAAATTTACATAAATAAAAACTGCATTATTGCCATTTGCAGCATTTTATGACTTTGATGTCGTTCTTTTTTATTAAACAGGAAGCTGTGATGAACTCTAAGAGCTTACACACAACGAAAAAGGAGTAGTTAGTTTTTTCAGCATGCAAAGGGAAGACGTTATTTAGTCCATGTAGAGCGTAAAATCAACAAAGCCATTAATCATTTCTACTAAGATGGATAGCAACAATGTAAGGCAGTGAAATAAGCAGAGGTGGTACAGACCGGTGTTCAACCACAACGCCTGCGGAGCAACATCCGGGCTCCATGCAAACATTCTGGTCACCGGATGACTACAAAGATAACCTGTCTACAGAATAACAACACAGGATACACGATATGCAAATCAGTAAACGCCTTCATCTGCCGAGAGTTGGTTACTCTTTATGCTGTGTCTTTAGCTACCTTATTTAGGAATTGTATGTATTAGCACCAGTACACTCATCCAAATAAGTCGATAATCTTGATGGCTGTTATTTATTTAACAGTATGCTCCATTATCGATTTTTACAGTAATAGTGTGTATGCTAGTGTTGTTCACATAGTTATAACTATAATTTCTCATTATTATTTAATATGTACTTAAGTTATGAAATTCTTCAAATTCTGAAGGTTATATACAATGAATAATTGTAAATATTTATTTAAAATCTTTTGTTAAATCAAATAATAGTTGGAGGCCATGTTCTTCCTCTAATATTTGATTACACGTAATATTCCTGTGCTTTCTCAATGTTTTATATTACTGCAATTGTTTAAAAACTATGTGCTTTTTCAATTTACTCGAAATGGAGAAGTTATGCTTTAAAATTCCCTGTTCTGATATAATTACTCTAATTCTGCCACTACTTATTTGCTGCTTTGCCTGTAGTTATTTTTGCCGTGTTCTCATTCCATCTACCACTTATCCATGATTTTTTCACTGGAGTTAAGTTTATATTAGTTCCTAAATGTAATCGTGTATCCGTCTTTAGCAGCTTCCTTTGCGAAGTTTTCCACAGACGTTGTAGCACCCGAAATGTAATTTTTAACTTGAAATTTATAACTACATAAATAATACTTAATTGATCGTTCAGAGATTAATAAATAGTAGACTCTCTTGACTAGCAACAGAAGGTACAACACTAAATCAAATTTGGGTATTTATTCTTAAATAGAAGAAATTCTATATGAATTAATTGCGTTCTTCTGATACAAGCATTTGTATTATTTTGTATCTATTTAGTTCGTTCAGGTCAAATTGTTCAGAATTAAACTGAAGAAAGGATCCATCCTAATGTTTTCCATGTTTTTAAGTTTGTTATCGTTAGATTGCACGCGGAAAATGAATACTGAAATGATCTGAATATTATTTGCTGGGAATCAGGGAACTGGAGTAACATGTGACTGAGTAAAGCCTACAAATGGTATGCCCAGTCAGGCGGCTTGACTTAATCAAAATTCTGTTTGTTTTATATTCGCCTATTTAATGCAGCTGTGAGTAAATCGTCAGAAAATTATACTACCAATTGAGCACCTGCATGCAATAATGGGGTAAGTCTGGTTGCCCCATTTATGCCGAGTATAGGAAATTCGGAATCCTCAATGTCTATTCTGTAATAATGGGTCAGCATTATATTTCTAAGGACAGCCGATAGACTGTAGCACGTGTTTTGTTATAATACTGTATGTTTCTGTGAGTCACGCGCTCAGTATTTCGTTATAATTATAAGAAACAGCAGAGAGATTGTATAATGTGTTTTGTTACACTGCTGCACGGTTTCTACGAGTCATGCGCTCAGTGTTTCATTATCCTTCAGATAATTGTTACAGAGTCTTAACAAGGCAAAGTCAGCTCAGATTCAGATTTTATAAGTGATTTGTCCCTTGCTGAAGAAGGAAAAAAATAAGGAGAAAGGAAGGAAAAGGCATACATACAGTGTAAACTTTGTTAATGAAGTAACATATGAACTGTACTGGAATACAGTAATATAATTTAATAATATAATATATATATTTGTTCGTTTGAATTAATGCTCTAATAAAATGTGTTGTAAAACAATCTCTAAAAAGAAGCAAGAAGAAATTTTCACACCTTTTTGGGATATTGGAGACTATAATCGCAGAACTATTTTCTAGCTGGGTTAATAAAGAAGAGTGAGCTTAAGGTTAAAGAAAGTCCAAAAACAAAAAATCGAAGATGGTGTTGGAAATACTTCATAGAATTAAGAGGTGAAAAATGTGGTGTATGTAAAACATTTGTGTATGAATTATTACAAGGAATATCAAACGAATTGGTGTACTTCAAGCCAATAGTAACTTTTCTTTTGTTTCATGTTTTGCAACAGGAGCTTCTACACCAGACAAATCTTACAGTGTCTTCTAATGCTTGCAGTGGGCAAAAGAGGAATCAGACTGTAGTTAGATTTTTTCTCTATATTTCTTTGACTGGGAATCACCATTAGACATGCTTTTCCTGTTCGGGGGGGCATAGTTACTGCCAGTGTGATCAAAGTTTTGCTACATATTCACAAAAAATTAAGAAAAGAGAAGTCATTGAAACACCTAGCGATTAGATCAACATAATAAAAGTTCAAAGAAGCCTTCCTTCATTGTTCTTAAGAGAATTGTGTTAGATTATGATACAGCACTAATGCAGAGTAATCAGTTGAAGCTACCGAGTAAAGGACATGAACTTTCCAAGGCTAGTTCAAGAAAATTACTCTAACATTGGATTATTAAAAACATACAAGATATGTTCTAAGAAGAAGAAGCTTCAAGCTATACAATTTGTGACAGTTTCGAATATTGGTGTTAAGAAGGACAATTTAGATGACGTCAATCCCTATCCTGTTACTTATCAGAAAAAGCAAAATGTTTTGGAGCAAATTTATTGAACAAGCAACCAAACCTCAATCACAACAAGCTGACAGCATTTCCAGTGAGAGTGACTAGTGAAACATGATTATGTGACTGGTAAACATATAAGATTAACAAGTGATTAGATTATAATATTCTTTATGCTTGTAATTAAGTTTCTGGCTTCTAATTAGTGGCGAAAGTCCAAGTGTATCTAAAAGTGCAGAGAAATTAATGTTTTCTTTCATTATTTCGAATAAAGTTAAATTTTTCAGAACATTCATGCCATAATGGGGTAAGTCATTTTTCAGTATTATTATATATATCTTACAATTCAGTTCAGGTAACATTAATATATTAGTAAATACATTCCCAAATGTTTCCAGATAAAGACCTGTGAGGTCTTGAAATATTGTAGACATCTGTTATTGAAATATTATCTTCTGAAATGTTTATTTGACTGTAGCTCAATTAGGTGTTTTGAGATTTACCCCATTATTGCGTGCGGGTGCTCAATTGATGGACTTCTGTGATAAATGGTAGATGCATTTTTCTAAAAACATTTCTTCATATTTATGTAGTCACAATACTTTAGCTTTGCATTTATCCTTGCATTTTCTTCTTTGCATACTATTTTGACGTGGAGAAATTATTTATTGCAATTACTTCTTTATTTGAATACAATTTCTTTATTTAATTGTTTATACGAACCCTAATTACAGAACTTAATTGGTGCGGTCTAATAGATATTCTTAGATAAGTTTGAGAACACTTATAACTATTGTTAAAGAAGAATGTAAGCCTTGAAACTATATAAAAATAAACTGAGAGTAAATGCGTCATTACTGAATTAGTTTAGGAGAAAAGTTGCGTAACTCTGCATGCATTGCGTAAGTTAATTTTATATAGACGATTGATCACGAGATAAATAAATCTTGCCAATGTTAGCAAAATAACTATCGCTTCTTTTAAGTACCAAGTTATTATGGGATACAAGATTACATTGCATATTTGCTTACTGCGAAGTGCATTAGTGTAACGGAAGTAGACATGCTATTCCACCAAAGTTTCAACTAAACATCAGGCCTCCGATGTGCGTCAAGATAAGAGTATTTAACATCTTCGATAACATCTAAAGAAGCTCCCATTTACGTCTCTTGAATAATATATGGCTAATGCACCAGCCACAGGAAGCAAAGATGAAAGTTGCTGTTTGAAGCATGGAAGGTAGGTAAACGAGAGTGGTATCCAAATTCTCCCGTTGGTACAAGATGGTGTTGTTATTAAACAGATTTATAGCTCCAACTTCTATGTCTAACTAATTTAGATGTAGTTTAAAATTATTTATTCAGTCTTCTTCTACCGAAACTCGCCAAGTGTCTTTCTTTTGGGCACCATACTTTTATCTTTCTCGGTCTAATTTCGTAATTTTAAATACTCCTTCATATTGTAGATGGTTTGTGTTCTATGTCAGGAAGCCATTAAACATCATTTTGATCTCTAAGGCCTTTATGGTCTACGTAGAACTTAATGTTGCTTTTTAATTTTTTCAAATGCAATCTGAATACTTCAGGAAGGTTCGCGTTTTCATGATCTATGTAAACCCAAGTGAAAGCGTTCTTAGTGGCTCTTGTTACACAGAGCGTTTGGATGCACGTGTTTGTGGTTTTCAGTTTCGTAAACCACTAAACCATTTTGATAATTCTTTTACTATTGAAACGAACGGTTCTTCTATAAGGACAAAACTTGGCATATGTACATCAGCCAGATTTAATTCCAATTCGTTAAACATTGTCGCGAAGCCGATATCTACGATAGCGCGGCTAGCGTACACAAAGAGCCGGCAAATAACAATAGCGCCGATAAATAACAGACGGATAGTATATCACGGAAGTAAAGGACTTGCCGGCATAGATTAAGTTACGCTTCTGGAAGGTGATAGAATTTTCGGTTTCTTTACTGTCCCAGAAATCTGTGGAAGTAATGAATGAGATATATAAGAGATTGTGACACGCCAGCGAACAGTTGTAAAACGAGAGTGAGCTGCGAGAGGTAAGCAGAGAACAGCTGAGAGTGTTGTTGTAACGAGAGCTGTAAACTAAACGCTGTTTGTTATTGTCATCGAACTTGGAAGATTGTGATGTAATTCTGCTGCTACGAAGTATATTTCTACGGAAAGAAAGAACATTTAGAATTTCGGCAAATTGGACTTTTAATTCTACGAAACCACAAAGTCACAATATGAATATCAGAGGACCCATTAGAACTTTATTTCGAACGTGGTAAATTAATTACATAAGTAAAATAATTAAATGGCTAGATCTAATACTCAGTGCGTAGGTTTCGGCGGCCGGTTTCCATTGTAACTGGGTCTTCCGGGTAGGACCGCGTCTTGGTTGTGCCTCTAGTCGACGTTTCGTCCTGTGTGGAGCTTCTTCAGGACTTCTTCCTTGACAGTTCCGTAGCAACTGTGCCAGTGGAGGCGATGCGCCCTTATTTATCGCCTCCACCGGCACAGTTGCTACGGAGCTATCAAGGAAGAAGTCCTGAAAATGCCCCACATATTTGGGACAAAACGTCGACCAGAGGCACAACCAAGACGCAGTCCTACCCGGAAGACCCAGTTACAATAGATAGAATACTCTTTACAGTAAATGTTATTTACTGGAGTGGATGCGTAACAATCATATTCGAAAATACACTTCAGAGTTTGTTAAATTTCATTGTCAAGGAGCAACTCCGCTATATGTTTTAACAAAGGTTTGTTATGATGCTTTGAACTGCGACATATTTGCTTACGTGAAATGCATCAGTGCGCTAAGATACCATTAACAAAATGCATAATTACCTTGTTTATCTTATATTTCATTACGGTATTAAAATCTCAGTTCCTTAATTCTAATATCTAGTCAATTGTATACAACCAATTGAATTGGTCACAAATTTAAGGGTATATATTTTTAATGTGCGTATTTCTATTTAAAGGCTTTTAAGTTGCATGTTCGTTGTGTGCCCATTATTTCACTAATAACAGCGAATATCAACTCTTAAAATTTTTGACATTCATTTAATGCCTTAACGAATATATCTTTTTGTACAGTAAATTATTTCTGTCTCTTAAAATTCACCAATTACATACAAATAGTTTAGCATGAAGAATATTTTAGAAGTTATTCCCAAAAGAACAAGATATACACTACATTTGTCGCGCTAATATCCTACATACGAGATACTCTAGTAAAAATAGAATCAGTTATAGAAAAAAGTAAGTACATTTTTCCTCCAAGTAAAAGGTATTTTGGAATAAGCAGAACTTCTTGAATATCGTTGTAGAGAATCTTTGCTAGATGAATGTATACACAAAGTTTGTATTAAAATTAATTTTTGTTTTTGATTTATGCTGTTCACATATATACATACACCTGTTATATATTTTATTTTGATTCAGAGAGTCTCAAAACTATATTTCCAGTGAACATTAAATGCTTTTTGTTTTGTTTTGTTTTCTTCACTTTTATAAAGAATATGTGATTCAATTTATTTAAACTCATATTTTATTAAATAAATCCTTAAAGAGGCACTAAACTCATAAAATGTATATAATTACAAATATATGAATGCTTTATAATGACTTCCTTAAAGATAGGCTTTAAATAAAAGGACGTATCTCAGGTAATTTTTGCCCCGATTACATTCGTTCATGGCACTTGGGTATTGCTTTGGTAGTATCCATTTGTATATGTATGTAAAGAATATATATTTACTATTTATGCTGTATTGTCCTAACTGATGTATGTACATTTCGTAGGTTTTCAGTTTCTAAGCTTCCTCCTTTAGATTTTTGGAATCTAAGGTAAATAAACAGTGATCTCCTTAGAGACCAGAATGCCTTGAATAGGAATAGTAGTGGACAATGAGTCAGTGTATTGAATTCCTCCTAAGATGCATGCAGAGCTTCATGTGCGTAATCCCCTCTAGTTGAATATTCACTATAGAGTTAACGATCACAATAGGCAACTGCATTGTCCGTGCCACTGAATGGTCAACAGAGCTGCGTAACTTGTAACGTCGTACGCGTACAGTGTATACTGGAGAAAAATGAATAAGAGCTAAACGTAACTTTACTAGTAATACGAAACGACGAACCTTGGGAAACAAAAAGTCGATATGACCTTTTCTGCTGATTCTTCAATAAAATATTCTTAGGAAATTCTACATAAGCTAGACAAAACTACCCATTTGCCTTGTATGTTTATTGTAACAGATGGACCTATAGATGCATGCTTCCTATAAAATAGGCATATATTTGGCAGCTTTGGACTCTTCCATGTTAAAATGTATGGAAAAGCTTAATAATAAGCACTATTAAGCTGTCAGCACAATATACTAATTCAAACCTCAGTTAAATAATGCTCGTTGGAATGACCATTAAATGGCAAGACATATAGTTAGCTTCGTTCTTTGGCATGCCATTTGGAAATAATTTCATGGCATGTCAGTTGATAGCATAGAATATCAGGCATATAGGAAGTATTTTCTATATGTCGCGGTCTTTTGTACCTACAAGAAATACCTCCGTCAATGCAAAACTCTATGACATAAGTGCTGAGGCTTTAACGGCCAGCGTTGTTAACTATATTAAGTAAATCTTCCGGGCTTGTGGGCCTTCGTCGAGTTGGTTTAACTTCCTCCGACGTTTCGGCGAAAACTGCGTCCGGCATCTTCAGGGTGATCAGACTAAGTGAACTCTCGAGTCCAAAGACTGGAGCGCTATGTCTTCCAGCGCGCTATATATAGTCCAGCGCTCCAGTCTTTGGACTCGGGAGTTCACATAGTCTGATCACCCTGAAGATGCCAACGCAGTTTTCGGCGAAACGTCGGAGGAAGTTAAACCAACTAGACCACGGCCCACAAGCCCGGAAGATCAACTTAATATAATTGCAGAACCCTATGGTTTACTGTTTACAAAAGTAATATAGAGACTACTAACAGATGATAGTTTAGATGAGAGCTTTCCTTGGGAATCTCCATGAGGCATCTTTAGAAGAGATAAATACTTAGTTTGGTATTCACGCAACCTTTTTTTCTTTCAATTTTTGCTGTTCACAGAGCAACAGGTAGGTACAAAGACACCTCTCATTTATAATGCATTTATAATTTTTTTTTATTCACGGAGCCTGAAAAATGTATTTCCGGTGAACTATCTATATTGAATTATTGGGTGAAGTACAGTATCTCCTCTATCTACTATTTACATGATAGAGGAATTAAAAGCTGATATTACGTATATAGTTATTTGTAATTCAATTGCATGGTCTACTAGTATTATTTGTTTATTTAGTGGCGTCATTATACTCGAATTTCACTTGTACTTGCCTATATAATTTAAGTATTTTACTTATCTGTGTTCTTGCTTTATATCTAAATAAGCCTTAATATGTTCAGTTTAGCTATAGAATGTTTCTTTTCAATTCGTATATTAAACACAGATCTTGGGACAATCTGAAGAGGTATCCTCATTAATTGGGGCACAGTACCACATACAAGCCTATCATTTTGTGTTTCCAACGTGGTCCCTGGGATGAAGGGATGAAGAGATTTGAAATGAGGCTGGGTCTGGATGAAGATATGTCGTAATAATGATGTGCCTGATAACGATTCCAACAGGACACTAATCTGACGCCGGCTGGCACTGCCTTAGCCATCAAGAACCTGGGGCTCCCGGGAAAAGGCTATGAGAGAGCTCTCAGGTCAGCCAAACCCTGCGGTGTAAATTAGTCCTGCGACAACACACCAACTCCTGCCGTCTGGTTCGGCAACAGACGAGAAACAGTTGAAAAGAAATGATGTACAGAAAATTCCTGGCAGCAGAGGAACAGCCAAAGCATTGTCACGTAGGTTCTTATAACTCAGTGTTAGAGCAGCCGGCCTGACGGATACAATCCGGGAACTTCCGAATGCCTTACATGTTACCATGGAATAAAAACTATACTCTTAGTTATTTAATTGTAAAACTTTTCAACTTTTGGACCATTATATTGCAATGAAACTCTTTGTGCTGATGTCTTTATTTACATACAACTTCTGTAAACAGCAGTCGTAACTCTTGGAAATATATTTTAAATTCCCTCCCACTAATTTCTAAGATTTCCTGTGTTGCTTTGAGGAAGCAGACTACGAAGTAACTCAAAGCATTGGAGCTTGAGTGGACTAACTAAATACCAAAACTAAAATAAAATTAAAAAACAAAAATTACTTGATATGACGATACAAAGCTCGCTTCTATTGATGCTAATGAATAGGTTAATCAGGTAGTTGTACCTATTCATTTCTCATATCAAGGATCGGGCAAAACTTCCTCACATCCTTAGCTTAGTCATAAATTAAATAATAATCAGGCCTCAGAACAGATATTTAGCTGCATAACTAGCATTAATTTTAACATGCTTAAATGTTCCTGTCCTCAGTGAAAATAGATAGGTATTCAATACTTTTATAACTACAAGTCATCTCCAGCTTGTGAAGCCACGGTCTGCTGGATGTATCCTGTTCAGGCATTATTTCCTGGTTAAGGAGTCTTGATCTACAAGCTTCAAGTTCAGTTGTTATATATAAACCGAGGAATGATGTCTTCTATACTGGTCACCAATCTAGAAAGTAATTCACATTCCGTATGCAGAGAGAGGAGACGTTGCCGGTTATTGCTGCCACGTGGAGAGCGCGATAGGATTACGCGTGTGAAGGTGATTTAGTTGCGACTGTAATGGTCACTTTATTATTATTATTATTATTATTATTATTATTATTATTATTATTATTATTATTATTATTATTATTATTATTATTATTATTATTATTATTATTATTATTATTATTATTATTATTATTATTATTATTATTATTATTATTATTATTATTATTATTATTATTATTATTATTATTATTATTATTATTATTATTATTATTATTATTATTATTATTATTATTATTATTATTATTATTATTAATACTGTACACAAAGACAATAGTACAGTCTTGGATCTATATGCAATCGCTAGAAGATGCAAGAGAACATCAATGTAAAGATCAAAGAGGCATATCTGTAACATTTGATGCTTATTGAAGTGGGGAAATACCGCCTACATGCATTTTTCCGGGAGTTTCTAATTTAGGCCCCGATGTCCGACTTTCTTCTTTAAATACTTCTCTTTCCCAATCTTAACCACAGTGTTTTTAATGATACCTACAGCACGTGGAGTCTTATCAAGCACCTTGCAGAATGAAAAAATAGGCTCCCCTTTCAATTTCCACTCTTCTAAGTATTCTCTCACGAAGCATATTACTCTTATTTCCCGTCCCTACCCTTTAATTGAAATATCTGTACGAGATATAGTTTTATTTGGATCCCGAGCACTTTCAGGTTTTCGCTTGTCACTATCTTTAGACATAATTGAACATTCTTTAAAACACAATTGCAACTGATCACAACACCCGCACAGATACATGGACTCACACACGTAAATCAAGGGAAATTGTCACAAAATACAATGGAACTTGCCAATACAGGATCTCTGTTGTAACCTTATATAAAATAACAGCAAGATATGCGTCAAACCATTCTGTTGACGCAGCGTTATAAGAAGAGAAACAAAAACCAAGGTATTGTGTTTACTGCAGCAATTGCGTAGCTCGCTTGCCCGCAGGTCATGCTAAGCACGTGTCAGAATATTGGCAACCAAGGTTTTCCAGTTGTGCGGTGACTGGCATACCGCGAGGTTGTCTTTCCGCTGTGCACGGTAGTATACGCCAGGCAGAGCGGGCTTTGTTTGTGCTGTCGTGTATACAGTTCAGCGCTCCGCGCGTAGTTTTGTTGAATTGGGTATATTTATACCTGTTCGGTTTTGAGTTTAAAAAGTAATCATGGCGATGTACAAACGTGTGATACACTAAAAATTCAATTTGAAGCAACGGCAAGTAAACCTACTGCATTAGAAATCCACCAGTGGCTTGTAAATTTCATGGGATTACAAGTGGATCAAGTTGACACGCTCCAGCTGCACACAAGAGAACGTGCTATATATGTGAAGGTGATTTCGGCGGTATTATACGACAATCTCCTAGCCCGTTATCAAGATGAACAAACCTTTACCTACGCCTCTGGAGAAACGGCAAAGTTACGAATTACACCGGGTGATCAGCAAACAGTGAATGTTAGAGTGTTCAATTTACCTTCGGAGGTTCCCCTCGCTGTGTTGTCGCAGCAGCTGAGCCAATACGGTACAGTGTATGACATACGCAGAGAGCAATGGAGCTCCCAGTATCTTCTTCCGACTAACAACAGAGTGATTGCTGTGAAGATGGGACTAAAACGTCACATACCTGCTAGCTTGGTTATCGATACCTATTTGATTGGAATCAGTTACATCGGTCAACCGCAAGCTTGTCATCTCTGTCATGCCACTACCCACCTGAAAGCTGAGTGCCCCCTTCGTGCTACGCGGTTACCCATCAACCCACGGAACCGTCCAGTTACCTTCAGTGTCGCAGCAGGTGCTAACTCATATGCTGCTGCTGTCGGTAAAGAGTACGCAGCAGGTTCGACGAGTACGTCCACAGAAGACCAGCCGCCGGAGCAACCTACACAACAGGCAGACAATGGTCCGGTAGTAGTGGAGCTAACGAGAGAGCCGGCGGAGTCCGAAAAGTCTGCAGTGGCCAACGATATCACGCCTATGGTTGTGACACAGGATGCCCCTAAAAGATCTGCTGTTACTGCTCCAGCTGAGGGTTCTCGGGATGGTGTTATGGAGGTTGTAAGTGATGAAGAAGTAGAGGTATCTGATACTGAAATAGCTCAGTTAAGGCAAAAGGTTGGCATTACATTGTCGGGTCGCGACCCTCGATTAAGAAGTCAGCACAGGAGGATGGAAGTGCAAGGAATTCCACCACGACAGCAACCTCCGGATGTGCTACACCTGAAAGGTGGTCCCCCGGTTCCCATCCAAGGGAAAGAGATAGACTCAGTCAAGCGGCCGGCAGTGGATGACGGTGATGAATATGAAGAAGAACTACGTTCAGCTAAACTTACCAAAGAGGATTCGTGCCCAGGCATTGTTCAAGGAGGCTCAACTGATATTAAAGTGGTTCCTGGTTCTTCGAAATCCTGGCATCACTAAGGATGTGCTCCTAGCCCATTGAATGCCGATAGGTGCGCAAATCTGGGCTTCGCTTAATGTTAATGGTCTGCGACAGGTGGTCAAACAGCAACTTTTAAGGGACTTCTTGATAAATCATGACATAGATATCTGCTTTTTGCAGGAGGTGAATATTGATAATATGGACTTCTTATATGGCTACGAGTACGAGACGAATCTTGGGCCGGAAGGTACCGGTACGGCTATTGTGTATCGTCAAGGTTTACAACTACATAATTTCGTGCTCCATCCCTCTGGTAGAGCCATCTCAGCAGTGTATGAGGGCATTACCATGGTGAACATTTACAACCCTGCGGGCAGTAATAAACGAAAGCAGCGAGAAAAATTTTTTAGGCAAGACATCTTGACCCATATTCCAGCAAGTGCACCGTTCGTCCTGGTTGGCGATTTTAATTGTACTTTAGCTGCTAAAGATCAACGGGGTGCCGTCAATGGGTGTAGTACTCTGCAACAGCTAGTAGAACAAATGCACCTGACAGATACCTGGGAACATAAGCACGGCTCAGCAGTACAATTTACATTCGTGAGAGGACCATCAGCTTCACGACTGGACCGTATGTATGTTACGGCTGAACTCTTACCCCGCCTTCAGCGCACAGAAATAATGCCGGTGGCATTTAGTGATCATAACGCTCTAATACATGCACTTGAGGGCAGGGCGGCGAGCTGCAATAGAGGCAGAGGTTACTGGAAACTTAACTGCTCCTTGCTTACGGATGAGGAAGTGATGACTGATTTCCAGGACTGCTGGTCACGATTGCGGGAATCCTTTGCGCGTGCACCAAACAAAGTCGACTGGTGGGTGTGTAAAGCCAAACCTACATTACGAAACTTCTTTCGGGCTGCTGCCGTTCGTCGAGCGCTGGCTAGAAGAGAAACCATGGAATATTACTTCCAAATCCTCCACGAGCTGCACGTACGCCAACAGCAGGGAGACAATGTTCTGCAACTAGTGCGGGAGATCAAAAGTTCTCTGCAATGGCTATTTAACGTCTGCTATACCGATTAAACGCTCAGTCAGTCAGACAAGGATGTCCCATGTCCATGATGCTATTCTCCCTGTATGTTGACCCACTACTCCGACAGCTGCAATCTACACTTGATGGACTTGAGATATACGGGCAGCGAATGGTTGTGAGGGCCTACGCAGACGATATTACGGTAATATTTACCACCCCCCAAGACAGTCCTCGCTTAAGAGATTGTTTACAAGAGTACGAGGGATCGACAGGGATGACATTTAATATGCAGAAGTCCGAGATTTTAGCCATTGGACCAGATCCGCCGGACACATCCATCTTAGCAATACCTATGGTGCGGCGCACGAAGATTTTGGGAGTTTACTTTAGTGATAGCGAGACGGA